>JAJOZX010001232.1:245000-690000 GCA_023014485.1 Bathynomus jamesi | reverse complement strand
ATCTGCTCTGTATATGTTGTAGTCCAGCATTGCTATTTCAGTATTCTCGATGCAGTTTTCACAGCCTTTTTCACATTTATGTAAGTGTGTTTCCGTTAGCCATATGGTATCTATGCTGGTTTCCGTAGCTAAATTTTGTAAGTATTGTAATTTGCAGTCTGGTTGGGCCGCTGCACTTGGTAGTATTGGAGTTGTGGCTCTTGATACCACCGTGATTGTTGTATTATTGGTGGATGGTGTTGAAGAGAAGGATGATGTACGTAATGTTGTGGTGCATATATTTGCGGAATTCTGTCTTTTCTTGTTAGAAGGGCAAGCTGTGCTTTTATAATCCTCATTTCCTCTAAAAAATATGTTTCATTACTCATGTTATTACTTCTATTTCGGATATGATCTGTTCTTTCCCGTTCTCTTCTTTACGTCCCCTTTATGTGAACATATACGGGCACTCTATGTTCAGGATATTTTTCTCTGGAATTGACAGTCTGCACATACGAGAGTGGAAAAAGTTGCAGTTTGGTCCGTACCTGCATCTTCCATTCCTCATCATATAGAAGCAGTTTTGGGGGTGATTCTACATGCAGCTTGAACCATATTTGCACGAACCCGTTTTATATTATTTACATATGGCCCGTCGTTTAAATTCCCTTTGATCCTTATGTAATTCGACTTCCTTATTTTGCTCCAGCACCACTTCTTCCATACTCAGTGTTTTTTTTTACTTCGGCGTATATCTAGTATCTCTCCCTTTTGCGGGGGTATTTCTTCATCTGAGGCTGCTTTCGCAACTCTCTGTAGTGTGTCTTTAATCTAATTTTTTGTTGTGTCGACGTTTCCTGCTGTTTCCTGGTTTTCTGTGGGTAAAACGTATCACCATACTTAAATAAATAAATAAATAAATAGTATACTGTATATATATATATATATATATATATATATATATATATATATATATATATATATATATATGTATATGTATATATATATATATGGGAATGAACTCAGAATGGTTCCCTGAGTTTTTAATGATACACACAGACCGTGCATGAACAAGGAACTCTTCTAGGATAATTAAATCCACTATAATCCGAATAAGTAATGGTAAATGACAAATACCATAGTTTTTCTTTTTCATGATGCAAGCCCGACGTGGGCAACGGGTCTCTCGCAAACAGGTCCCTTAAATATAGCTTCCCTCACCAGCTATCTGCAAAGCAGACAGGATCCAGCTTTGGGACATGGATCTAGGGTTTAAAGCAGCCTAGCCCCACTACATTTAGAACCTCAATATAAGTAAAAGACTCGTTGCATTGACGTCGGATTGAATAAATCAAAGAAAATGGGGTAACTATTATATTTTTAACCAAACCCAAACTTAAACCTCAACTGGCAAAACTGAGCGTCCACTTTTCAAGGCACATAACATGTCCGTTTCATGATGGGAATGAACTCAGAATGGTTCCCTGAGTTTTTAATGATAAACACAGACCGTGCATGGAACAAGGAACTCTTCTAGGATAATTAAATCCAATATAGTCCGAATAAGTAATGGTAAATGACAAATACCATAGTTTTTCTTTTTCATGATGCAAGCCCGACGTGGGCAACGGGTCTCTCGCAAACAGGTCCCATAGATATAGCTTCCCTCACCAGCTATCTGCAAAGCAGACAGGATCCAGCTTTGGGACATGGATCTAGGGTTTAAAGCAGCCTAGCCCCACTACATTTAGAACCTCAATATAAGTAAAAGACTCGTTGCATTCACGTCGGATTGAATAAATCAAAAAAGGGGTAACTATTATATTTTTAGCCAAAACCAAAACTTAAACCTCAACTGGCAAAATTGAGCGTCCACTTTACAAGGCACATAACACGTCGGGCTTGCATCATGAAAAAGAAAAACTATGGTATTTGTCATTTACCATTACTTATTCGGACTATAGTGGATTTAATTATCCTAGAAGAGTTCCTTGTTCCATGCACGGTCTGTGTGTATCATATATATATATATATATTATATAGGCAGGAGACAGGGAGTACTAGAACTCCCGTTTCTCTTGTGACTGTCCTCTTTAGCCGATATTTTTCCGAGTCTCATCTAACCTGTGAACTGTCCAGCATGCCCTCAGAAACATACTTCTCCCTCTGTTCTTCACGTCACATACATGCATTTTACATACACTTATATATGCACACACACACACACAGACACACATATATATATATATAAGTATGGGGTGAATTTCACAATTAAACACGTGAGATGAATGAATGATGCAAACTCACAAGGAAAAAGAAAAACGATTCAAGGCCTTTCGTGTATTCAGCTACATTCCCTGACGAGGTGTAGCTCTGAATATATATATATATATATATATATATATATATATATATATATATATATATATATAATATATGGGATGGATTTCACAATTAAACACGTGAAATAAATGAATAATGTAAACCCACAGTGAAAAGAAAAAAAAATTATGCCCTCAGAAACATACATCTCCCTCTGTTCTTCACCTCACATACATGCATTTTACATACACTTATATACACACACACACACACACACACACACACACACACACACACACACATATATATATATATATTATATATACAGTATATATATATATATATATATATATATATATATATATATATATATGGGATGAATTTCACAATTAACACGTGAGATGAATGAATGATGCAAACCCACAAGGAAAAAGAAAAACGATTCCAAGGCCTTTCGTGTATTCAGAGCTACATTCCCTGACGAGGTGTAGCTCTGAATATATATATATATATATATATATATGGGATGAATTTCACAATTAAACACATGAAATAAGTGAATGATGTAAACCCACAATGAAAAGAAAAAATATTCCAAGGCCTTTCGTGTACTCAGAAGTACACCTCGTCATTCCCTGACGAGGTGTATTTCTGAATACATGAAAGGCCTTGGAATAATTTTTCTTTTTCCTTGTGGGTTTCATCATATATATATATATATATTATATATAATTTTTTATTCTCTTCTCTTATCCTTACCTCATCGCTTTTGACCCTTGTCAAACGCTTTATTTACTCTTAGCAATCCTATTGTTTAAACACTTGTGCTTCAAATTTTACTCTCCCTTTTTTCTCATTAGGATATTAGTCTATTATGGCGTTTATCAAATTTTTCCGCCTTTGCTTCTCACCTCTCCTTACCCCACTCGGCTGCGATGCATTTACGTGACACTCTGGCAATTGAACTGAAACTGTGGCACTCTGGTACTCCCCTTTTCTCTCCTTCTCCCCTCTTCTTCTCTTCCATTTTCCATTTCCATCATGTCCCCCTCTTTTCCCCTCACTTGACACTGGCACTGTGTCACTCTCCTTCAATGCCCCATCCTACTGAAGTCTTAAAGACTTTTCGGTCCACTCGGGAAGGTCAATGTTATTAAACTAATGATTTTTTTTAATAATTCTAGCAGGAGTAGGGTACTGGATAGAAAAGCATAAGGCTCTCTCTCCTCCTTCCCTGCTGAGGCGAGTATGGGAAAAGTTTGAAGAAAGTACGTGGCCTTCATAAAGTAGGCCTGAAAATTTTATAGGAAAGAGAAGAATAGAAAAAAACTAGCTTTACAATTTTGCTATGTAACCATAAAAATCGCATACGAGATAGTAATAGGCTGACCATATTTCCTTGAGACAAAAACGGGACATTGGGATGACAAAAAAGGGACGGGGGTTATGTAATATTCTGTATTCATGAAAAAGTAAGTACATAAACATATTGAGCTTACAATTATTCTTCAGTGACAGAACCCATACAAAAACCCATACAAAACGGTACTGTCCCGTTCAAAACGGTACGTATGGTCAGCCTAGATAGTACCGTTGTATAAACCATAATAATATCACAGAGTATAGGAGAGAGAGAGAGAGAGAGTTACAAGGTGTTACAAGGAAAAGAAGTACCTCAAAAACCCTTGCGGCCCATACCGAGGAGGTACCAATGGCAACGGGTGCCAGGGAAAATTTTCTACACCCTCAAATAATGTGCAAGATTTGGTCTAACCTTTCCTTCAAGTGATCCACAGAGGAACTGTTCACAACTTCTGAAGGTAATCTGTTCCACGTGTCACAGATCTTATAGGTAAAGTAATTCCCACACACACACACTAGTTCTAAACTGTTTCAAATCCAACTTCCAACCATTGTTGCGGGTTGGGTTATCATTTAAACTAAACATGCTTCTAAAATCGACATCGTTGAACCCGCGTAAGAGCTTGAAAACCTCGATGAATTGACCGCGCAGCCTCCGAGTTTCCAGCGAAAACAAGTTCAGGGCGCGTGTAAGCGTCGATTGTAGCCCATATGCCTAACGGAAGCGATTAACTTTGTGGCCTTCGCCTGCACTCGCTCCAGCCTCTCAATATGTTTCCTGAGGGTGGGCGACCAGAACTGCACAGCATACTCCAGGTGCGGCCGAACCATGGAATTGTACAGAGAGAGCACAATCTCCTTGTTCCGAAACTGAAATTGCCTCCTGATGTAACCCAACAGCTTCTGGGCTTTCTTTTCCACCTCTACGCACTGTTTCGTAAACTTAAGGTCGCTGCTAATTAGCACACCCAAGTCCTTTTCCAAATCAGTCGCCTCGATATTACTTCCCAACATCGAGTAGTCCGACTTGGGATTGGCGTAGCCAATGTGCATCACTTTGCATTTACCCAAGTTAAACGGCATTTGCCATTTTTCCGACCACTCTTCTATCCTACCAAATTCCGCACGCACTTGCTCGATCGCTTCGGGCGTCCCAACATTGGCCCCAAGCTTGGTGTCGTCAGCGAATTTGGCGATCCGACTGACGATGAACCCTGAGGAACCCCACGAATGACCGAGTCCCAACCCGAACTAACCCCGTTAATTACAACCCTCTGCCGCCTGTTCTTCAGCCTGTTTTCAATCCCCCTACCTACTTCCCCACCGATACCCAGCGCGCGGACTTTCGCCATTAGCCGACGGTGAGGTACCTTATCAAAGGCTTTCTGAAAGTCGAGATAAAGTATATCAATCGCCCTACTCTTATCATACTCACTCAACATGACGTGGAAAAACTCGAGCAAGTTGGTGAGACACGACCTATGCCGTCTAAACCCATGTTGGGAGTCCCCAAGCAGCTTGTAGGAATCCAAATGGTCAACGATCCTATCCGCTATTATCCCCTCTAATAATTTATCTACAACCGAAGTGAGACTAATGGGACGATAGTTTCCTGGACTTTCGTGATCCCCTTTCTTAAAGATAGGGTCACGTTGGCTTCCCTCCAGTCACCAGGCACCTGGCCCATCTCCAACGATTTGTTGAAGACTGTAGCCAGGTGGGGAGCCACTTGGTCGCGCACCTCCCGCAACACTCTTGGGAGAAACTGGTCTGGCCCAGGAGCCTTAAACGCGCTCAGTTTGTCTATTCTATCGGCAACGACTGTCGAGGTACATCGAACACTATCCAGGCCAGCACCTTCGTGCTTGACGCCTGGCTCTGGGATGACGCGGGTGTCCTCCCTGCTGAACACTCCCGCAAAGTACTCCGCAGGCGTATAAAGTTATGCACATTCCTTCTGGGTGTTTTAAACTTTATACTTGGGGTGTGACAGCCCTCCGGTCCCGAGGCGTAGGATTCTAGAAAAATTGGCTGCTAGTTCCTTTAGGTTCTCTTTCTTTCGGGAGGGCGGGTAAAGTCTGTTGTACAATCCTGTCCCGTGGGTTATTAGGACCCCATCCCATCCCTACTCTGTCCTTTTAGCTTAGGTTAAGTATGCTCTCCTCTGACTGCAAGGAAAAAATTAGTATTAAGTCTTTTTCTCTACTTTTACTATTTGGACCCTACTGCTACCTCATGCGTGGGAAGAGAGGCTTTGGAACCTCTATAAATAACACCATTTAACGCTCGTAGGTTGTGAGAGACTGGGATGGAGTGGTCCCAGGCGTAGGAGCGCGATGAATGGAGTGTGGCTAGTGCCCTGTTAAGCCCATTCGTAACGCGTAATGGCCTGACCAGCCCTCTGCGACCGTTCTTTGGTGACCAATTGA
Organism: Bathynomus jamesi; assembly: GCA_023014485.1. Taxonomy (NCBI): domain Eukaryota; kingdom Metazoa; phylum Arthropoda; class Malacostraca; order Isopoda; family Cirolanidae; genus Bathynomus; species Bathynomus jamesi. The sequence continues at coordinate 683,908 of JAJOZX010001232.1, read as the reverse complement.
TGGTGTTTTTCTCTACTGCTCTAGGTGAGAGAGTTTTACTGCCCAGCTGGCTGCCAGGCCAGCGTAAACTCTCGGGCGTAGCCTCTGGGTCTGGTGGGATATCCCTTGAACACTGGATTCTAAGAGTCTGGCCGCTTGTCAGTGACTAGTAAGACTTAGTAAGGGGCTGCATCTCGCTGTCGCTCCTGCCGGGAAATTCGTGACGCCTGCGTCGCGAGTGTTTGTCAGTTGGTAGCTGCGACACGTTTGGGACTGTCCGGCCCTGGGAAGACCCTTGGTCGGTGCGGCAGCAGCGAGAGGTGTAGTCTTCTGAATGGGATGAACGTCACTTGCAAATAGGTGGATGCGTCTACGCGCGGGAAGAATTCACCCCCCGTCCTTTTTTATATAATGGTCAGAACGTTTTTGATAGTTTTCATTGCTAGAACGCTTTATCTTATTCAATGTATTCAGAGTTCGAAAAAAAAAAGTTACAATGACTGGACCGCAGAAACTGAAGATTGACTGTGCGAGGTGTGAAGTAAACCAGTGGGTGACGTACTTCAAAGAGGCCTGCTTCGAGAAGATCAACCACTCCAGCATGTGCCGCTTTTGCGAACTCATGCGGTTTCATGAGAAGCTAGAGGAGAGGGTCCGGCGGCTCGAGTCGTCCAGACCGGCTGTTGGAGGTGCGGCGGTCACTGTCGCGGCTGCGCTCTCCACCCCGGAGCTCATTGATGGGATAGCTGCCATGAAAAGGCGGTCCAGCGATAGACTGGACAGAGCTCGGGACCGCGGAGAAAGGGTAGAGGTGCAAACGGGGGCCAGGGTACAAAATCAGTGTCAGGAATCGCCAGCGATCCATGTGGAATGCACGGAACCGCGGCGCAAGGTGGAGGCGTAAAGAAGGGGCCGATAGAGAAAAAGGGTAGGAAGGGGCCTACTGATGGCCCAAAGAAACCGAGGGATGTAGCTGCCGGTCGGGGTGGGTCCGGTGGTGTAAGTGCGTCTATGGGTGGCGACGGGTATCGAAAGGTCTCGGGCAAGAAGGCTGCGAAGTCGAAGCCTGAGACCCCAGTTGCCCCTGTCAGGACCTCCAACCGCTTTAGTCTCCTGTGCTCGAAGGAGGAAGACACCGTTCTGATTTGGGACTCACAGATCATGGGCCAGGAGAAGTACTTTGCTTCTGCAAACTGGGACGGGAGGAAGGTAAGGTGCTTACCTGGGCGGGGAACGGCGCACTTAAGGAAGGAGGTAGAGAAGCTGCGCGTGGCTACCGGAGGACTGCGATCGTTGTCCATGCTGGTGGCAACGACCTGTTTCTCAAAGCCGGTAAGGTAGGCCTTACAGATTGGACCATCACCGAGATCATGTCTCTTGCGGATGATCTAAAACTGAAGACAGACAGGGGAATGTTGATGGGTATTTTACCGCGGATGAATGCCAGTGACCACGCGCTCAGTAAAGTCATTGGCATCAACGAGAGGGTGCAAGACGTTTATGAAGTGGTATTCGGTAAAATCGGAAGATATGGTGAATATTGAAAGACGGCCTAGCCCTCCCTCCTTTGAGACTTTTAAGGCTACATTGAATCGCGCGAAGCTTGAGGAACAAGATGTTCAAATACTCTATGGATATTCTGGCGAGAGCATTGCCGGATTTCGTTGCACAAACGATGTAATGGACTACGTTGTAGGGCTAAACTGTATAAAAGTGTACAAATACCGTGAGGTGAAAGAAACGACGCGTGCAGAAGAGAAGCAACGGGTATGGGTAATGAGTCTTGTTGATGAGTGGTATGACAGGCGGTATTATATCATGCTGCATCATACCGAGTACACGTACCATGCGGCTGAGAATGTAAACCTTGTCATCATGGACAAGCTAAAGTACTTTTACCACTACATTCATATATATCATGACGAGGTTCGCAGTGAAGTTGTGGCTAAAGGCCTGTGTGAGTTTTTAATAGAGTTTAGAGACGAGTATCGACTGTTAAACAAAAAGGATAAATACGGTCACATGTTTCTCTCAAATAGTGCACCGGATTGTTAATGTGTGAAGAAAATGAATGTCTTGTGCGCATTCCGATAAAACATTAAAACTGAAATTACCCCATGTGTCGGAAAAATTGCCCTGTATAATGGGTATAAGTACACGCGTGATTCTTGCTAGAACAAACTCGTACACGATTCAACAGCTTATGGTGTGACTCACTCCCTCCGTCGAGCCGATTCGCCCACCCGTGGATTATAGTCATCTCAGAGCTTGAACCGATTGGACGTGCACTCCTCGAATACGATGGAACTTCCTTTGAGAAGCATTCTCAATGCCGTGTACGATGTGTCCGTGACGAAGTCATTGCGCGTGCTCAGGCGTGAAACCGGTGCCATTAACTATGTGCTTGAAACGACTGTAGACAAACAAACTCTGGTAAACGTAATGTTATTTATTTAAGTGTTGAGGAGATGAATAGAATCTTCGTGAAAGTTGGGAAGTGGGGTAAGTACCGTTATAAAATACCTGCAGGTGTAGGTACAAGAAGAGAACAGATTAGTGATGCCCCTTCATATGCCATTGTTTGTACGTTGTGTATAAGTAACGGTCAGCCATGCATTGATATACGTCTGATGTGGAAGAATGCATCTGATAATAATGTTCTTGGCCTCACGCGAAAGCGATTCATCCTCGACAGAATGTTTGAATTTGTCGAATTCCGCAAGCTGAAGCCTATATTAGACGCGCGTGTTACGGGACGTGATTTATTTTGACACGGTTCTTGAGTACGCATTCACCGCTCTGCTCGAAGGGTTTATCGAATGTAGGAATGAACAAGACGAGAATGGTCTAGAGCTGGATGCTTATTTGAAAGGTTTAGACTCTTCGAAACATCATGAACTTTGGTACAAAGGACTTGAACGGTACAGGGCAGAGCCCGCCTACACTGTTCACCCTGAAGAATTGTACCTCTATATAATGAGCAGCTGTCGTTACGACTTAGAAGATTATTTCAATTGCCGCTATGTGTTGTGAAGAAGAGTTCACGATTGAAAAGCTCGGATCGATAAGAAAATACCCTGGATTGGAAAGGATTGTTTATAAATTTGAATTTAATAAAGAAGTTGTTGCTAACGACGCCCTCTTTGTGTGTGCTTTTGACTGTATTCTCTCCGTGTTTAAAGATAATTTGCCAACCAGTTGTATGGTGGGCACAAAAATAGTATTGAACGATATGAAGGCCCTTTACATCGAGTATAGGCGCCCGCACACCTTGAGTGGTGAAATAATGCTAGATCATATTTATTGTATAGTACAAAGCAACAATGATGTAACTGTAGACTCGATCACGTGCGAGTTTACTATTTTAGTTAAGCGCGGTAAAATATAAGGTGTATGCATTTTGATTTGATATAGGTTTTGCTGTTTATATATATATATTAATGGGTATATACAGGGTGTCCCGTAAGCCTGAAACCATAGGGCAAAATGATAAAAACGGCAATAAAAACGCCGAAGAGACTTTTGGGCACTGTTTGTGAAATGAGCGAGGATGGTAGCGGCTGTGTCATCGTCGGTGGATGTCCTCGGAGGTCCACTGCGTGGTTTAACTCCTATGGATCCCATTTCCCTGAACTTTGCTACAAGTTTGTCGACACAGCTGTGTGTTATCGGCGCGTGGTCCGGATGAAATCTGTTAAATTCCTCAGCGACCTCCCTCTGACTCCGATTTCCTACGAGCAGAATTACCTGGATGCGTTCTTCCTTACTCAAAGATGTCATAGGCACTTGCATAAACGGAAAAACATGAATTACTTATTTTACCCTATGGTTATAATGTTATAATGTTATAATGTTTCAGACCAACAAAGACCCTAGGATCCACTCATGGCTGGTCTACCTAACTGTGTTCGTAATCGTGTATTGTGTATTGTGTATACACATACGAGGAAAAGTGTAGGTGTGGCTGTAAAGACTGTACAGTAATGTAGAAATGTGTGTGCACCCATTATGGGTCTCCCATTTAAAGGTGTTTGTGGGACACCCTGTAGTTTTATCCTGTACTATTACTATTTTTTATATGAGTTTTGGCGTTTATATATATAAGGGCGTATTTGCTCGTACATATATTAAATGGTTATATAGTATTATCCTGAACTAATATTATTATTTAAGAATGTATATATATATATCCTTCGCTTAATATGTGTATTTTTGCTGTATATTATTTTGAATGTATATGTAATTCCTATATATTTCATGAATTATTTCCCTTAACTCGTCTAAATAAACAGAATGATGTAATGTGATTTTATTTATTTCCTTTGGTTGTACTGTATATAATATTAAGGAATAACTGGGGTAATGGGAATATATATACCAAATGGCTGGTTACGCCTTCTAAGCCGACTGACGGATTTCTAAGCCAACTGTCAAGAATATCTGAATAGCGCAATCTGGCTGCTAAAAAGTTAATTAATATATACACATACACCTGCCTTCTAGGTCTTCTAAGTCAACTGGCGGATTAAGCCAACTGGCGGATTATGCCAACTGGCGGATTATGCCAACTGGCGGATTTCTAAGCCAACTGTCAAGAATATCTGAATAGCGCAATCTGGCATCTGAAAAGTTAATTAATACATACATATACACCTGCCTTCGAGGTCTTCTAGAGTCAACTGGCGGAATAAGCCAACTGGCGGATTTCGAGTTCTAAGTCAAGTGTTGCTGCCTGAGCTCTCATTAAGCTTCTGCCTCTCGCAGAAGCTGGATGGTCTATTCCTCTCTCTCCTCTCTCTTAGGTTAGGTATACCCCTTTTGAGGTGAGGCCGTCCCAGCTTCTCCCCAAAGAGGTTAGGTGGACTCCCACAGCTTGCTGTGGGAGTTCCCCCCGTTTTCTTGGCACCCTGGGGTTGGCACTGGGGGTCTTGCAACAAGAGGGGAAGGGGGTTGGCAGTGGCACTCATATGATCAACATTGCAATTGCGTATGCTCTCCCATTTTGCTGCCATGCTACTAGGATCTCTCCCCACCCTCCGCTCACTCTCTGCCAGAGGCAGGGACGGAAAAAGGTTGAAGAAAATACCTTCACCCTGGAAAAGTAGCAAGGAAATTTCACAGGAAGTGGAGAATAGCACTATAATTCGAACTCCTGCAGAGTTACGTTATGTTTTAATCTTAAACCATGAGAGTATTCAATACTTTCTCTAGCTTGAAACAATCTCTGAGGGAAGTTGATTCCAGATTTTAATTATTTTATAGGAAAAGAAACTGCCACAGAAAGAGGTCCTAAATGTCTTTGGTTTCAGTTTAAACCCATTATTTCTTGTCGGATTGGCATTAAGTGAGAATAAGTTCCTGTAGTCTACCCTGTCTATTCCATTGAGCATCTTGAAGACTTGGATAAGCTGACCACACAACCTCCTCGTCTCTAAGGTAAACAGATTTTGGCGCTCCAATCTCCGTTGGTAGTTTTGTATTCTCATTGAAGGGATCAATTTTGTAGCCCTTGCTTGTACTCTTTCACACCTTTCTCTATCCTTCCTTAGAGACAGAGACTAAAATTGCGCACAATATTCGAGTTGAGGTCTGACTAGTGATTTATAAAGAGACATTACAGTCTCCTTGTTCCGAAACTGGAACTGTCTTTTAATATAACTTAACATTTTTAAGGCCCTCTTTTCGACTTTTGCACAGTGCTTCGATGGTTTGAGATCATTACTGATATAGACTCCTAAACCTTTCTCTAACTCGGTCTCAATCAAGTTCCTTCCCAAGAAAGAGTAATCGGTCTTCGGATTTTTATAACCTATGTGCATTACCTTACATTTGTCCAAGTTGAATGGTATCTGCCAAGTAGGAAGAGCATTTTGAAGCGTTCTTACGTCCTCCTCAGTACCTACACTACTTCCTAATTTAGTATCATCTGCAAATTTGGAAATTTTACTTAGGAGCCCGACGTCTATATCGTTAATATAGATGATAAAAAGTAAAGGACCCAGAACGGAACCCTGAGGGACACCACTTGTGACGGGCTCCCACTCCGAAGCCACTCCATTTATTACCACTCTCTGCTTTCTATCTTCTACCCAATCCTCAATCCAGTTGGAAGCGAGCCCGGAGAATCCTAGCCATCAATCTCGTGTGAGGCACTTTGTCAAAGGCTTTTTGAAAGTCAAGATACACTATATCTATTGCCCTACTTGCATCGTATAGACCAGGGGTCCCCAACCTTTTTGTGCCGAAGAGCACATTCAAGACTACCGGTAGTGCGGCGGGCACCATTTACTTTTTCAAGGCAAATTTATAGTTGGACTTAATAATGAACATAATACACAAAAAAAAAACATTTAATTCCTATGTAAAATAATGAACATAATACACAAAAAAACATTTAATTCCTATGTAAAATAATGAACATAATACACAAAAAAAACAAGGATGGGCTAACCAAGAATCTTAGAAAATGATCAAAACGATAACTTAATTTATTTCTAAAGAAATAATTATTTTCAAATAAATGAGCATCTGTTTCCGTAATTAACTATTAAAATTTAATAAAATGTTAAGTATGTTACATATTTTAAGTATTTAGTAGCTAAATATTTAAAATATGTAACATACTTAACATTTTATTAAAAATTTATATAAAAACTTATCAATCGTAGTCAATCAGTGGCGGGCACACGCAAAAGGGTCGGCGGGCACCATGGTGCTCGCGGGCACAGGGTTGGGGACCCCTGGTATAGACTATAGAGTATGCATATTATGGAAAACTAACAGGCTTGTCAGACAGGATCTATGTCGCCTAAATCCATGTTGAGAATAAAAAATTAGATTACTAGATCCAAAGTGATACACAATACGTTCTGTAATGATGGATTCCAACAGTTTGCGGACAACTGATGTTAAACTGATCGGGCGGTAATTACAAGGATTTTCCCTATCACCCTTTTTAAAGAGTGGTGTTACATTTGCTAACTTCCAATCGGTTAGAACTTTCCCTAACTCGATTGATTGTTTGAATATGGTTACTAAGTCGTCACCAACATTGCGGCTAACCTCTTTTAATACCCTTGGAAGAAATAAGTATGGACCAGGTGATTTGTATTTATTCATCTTGTCAATTAATTGCTGTAGCTCATCTCTCGTAAAACTTATGGTCTCTACGGGATGGTTACCGTCATACGTAGTCCGAGGATTTGGCACTTCAGTTGAGTCTTCCTCCGTGAAGACTGTAAAGAAGAACTCGTTTAACATATTAGCTATATCTTTATCACTGAATTTCAGACGCCATTTCTATCTTTTAGGGGACCTACAGAGTTTTTAAATGGCTTCTGCTATTAATTAACATGGGCAAAAAACACTTTAAGGTTAACTTTATAGAGTGAGGCAACTCTAGCTTCATCATCACGTTTGGCTGATCTAATTGAGGGCTTAAACCTCCGACGTAGATTTATATTTTTCTGAATTAGTCTGGTTGAGATGTGTAATATAAAATCCGTTATCCCCGTCTGACACCAGTTTGTAATAAAAAAGAAAATGTCCGTTGTCAGGGGGACGGACCCTTATTACAAATTGTTTGTTTTCGAAGGTCACTCCAAAGGCTCGATGAGTAAATTGAAGTTATAATAAATCTTTCTTTTAAGTTAGTGACCCTCTGCGTAAATTCTTTATCCTCCGCTTACTTCTGTACCCCCGATTTTAGTGTGTATTTGATAATGAAATAGTTCGTTTGAATAGCTTTTAATCAATAAATTTAAGTCACATTTGGCTACAAGTTCAGTCTCAAATTCGAAATATAGTAATATAGTACGGTCAAGTTCAGGTTTTTCCTTAAACTAGTCTTAACATTAATTAAATAATTTAAGATCTATCGTTGCCCATCCACTACATCCCTCGCAGTCGTTTAGGTTAACGGCTCTCAATATTTCCTCATAAATTCAAAATCTCAATATTCTCTCAAAACTCAATATCTCAAGCTCAAATCTCAAATCTCACTCAATGGAACTCTCAAATTTAGTCTTTAAGGAGCAAACCCTCGCAAACGCCTACTCGGAGCATTACCAGAGCGCACCCGGCCTATCGCTCATTCCCGACGAAGCGCAAGATATCTTCTAACGTCAGAATCCTAGGTGCGCCGAGGCGAGCCCAATCAACGGAGACTAATTTGTGGGGGGAGAGCGCAACTTAGGGGTTTGCGTCCCGTTGATGCGCTTGTTCAAGCATTTAAGAACAAAGAAAAAGAAAGGGGGGGGAGCGTCGCACGAGTCGATGAGGACACTCGAGGTTTATCTCAAGGGCTGTTTTAAATATTGAAGATAAAACATGGGGTATTATGGGGAATCAAGTGGCTTGTGTATAACAAATTCGTTCCTTCCAAAAAAAAAAAAAAAAAAAGTATTGAGTCCCTGAGGGAACTTGAGGCCGAACGAAGGACTTCAGTAGTCCGTGAATACGGAAAGATAAATGCTCCGTGAGCGGAAATGATTCGTAGTGGAGAGGCAATTCTCAAAACACGAATTTAGGTTACTTAGGTCTATCCAGATACGTTAGAACTCGTAGTTACAATGGAAATATGAGAAATTCAATCGAACATTAAACTAGTTAAGCTTGCTTACTATTTACAAATAAATTGGAAGTTGTCAAATCAATAAGCTAAAAATTAAATTTACATAATAAATACTGTGTCAAACAACATATTCGGATTTATTCTGAAAATTACATTTGCAGAATAAATACTTTTAACTCTTTTTAAAGGTCTACGGGCACTCTCTTCAAAGGTTCCCCTATAGTCCTATAGTCGTAGAATATCTATCGCAGGCACTAAAATGTTTGCCTCGTACTTATGCCTGGGAAAAATGAAATGTGTATTGACTCACCGTGTAATTAATATATAAGTAGAGGAAAGGGTAGGTTTTAGAAAAGAAATACACAGCAAGAAGATCATATTATACGGGGAAATTTTAATTTCTGAATGCCTTATAAGGGCAACTCCCTTTTCTAAATTCAATAATCCGATGTGGAAACGGATCAGCATTCAATATAGTTTCATTTTCATTTATGTTAACATCATGAAAAATGCGTCTACCGGTTTAGGACGACTAATTCTTGTAACCTGGGGTGGAAAGTGCTTTCTTTAGGAGGGATAATTCGTACGATGAGTCGCCTAACGACTCTTATAGTTTTCCAAAGGGATGACTAAATTAAATTTTCATAAATCTCATAAAGTTCATAAATTTTATAAGTAAAAATGGAAAAACTTTTTTTCTTTTTTCTATACTAAAATTTGCATACTTAACCGAAAGACGAAAGCCTACATTACGAGGGCCTACATTATTAGTTAACTGAATGAAATTATATGAATTTATATTTTGCAGTATAATTTAGTTATCAGGTGCGGTCAGCAATTAATTCGAATGCAAGCTTTACCCGCATCGTCAGCGCGAAAACAAGTTGGTCAGCATCTGATCTCTATTTACAGAAAGTTGCTTTCGAGAGACTTTCGCAATCTCGCTTTATGACACAAAATGATATCATAATAGTTTTATAAGTTAATATGCTTTTAAAATAAATAAAGGAAAGCGATATAGCAGGGAGAAAATTTGAAATACACAGACGGAGAAGCTTATCAGTTGCATAAAGAGAGGTCATTTCAGTAAGGCTCGTAAATCGAACACTTATCGCTAATTACCAATTCGTTCAGCACTAATCACTGAAGGAAAGTATTACTTATTTAATTAAATTAAACACTTATCATTAATTATCAGTTAGTTACGCATTAACTACCGAATGAAGTTATTACTTTAGCAATTCAATTCTACCATGTAAATTTAATTCACTAAATTAAACTACCTTCATTCGGACGTTTTTTCGTAAGTATTAAAAAATGGGGAAAAACACAAAGGGGCCAGATGGGAGAAACGGTTTAAGTCTTAATTACGGGAATGTCCCTTTCCTCGTAGCCAACGTTAGGTGCTGATTCTGGCGTACGATATGACTGAATTACCGAGGACAATCTTCTGACGAAACTTGGGCTCGTCGGTGAAAAGCGAAATTCATGAGGGGGGTTCTTGGGGCGTTGGCGATCTGGTCACTGAGCTTCCGGGGCCCGATGCAGGGATTTTAAACCTGGCAGTTGGTACCGGTGGAGGATCTCGGCGACAGCACGTCTCTTCCAGATCGCAATTCCGATGACTGCTATTCCCAACGCGAGACACAGGGTGAGGGTGGCGTGGCGACCCTGCGCAGGTACCGGGTTACATCCTGAAGGTCTATTCCCTTAGACAGGGAAGCGTTGAAGTGGTGAAGGGCCTCCTTCGTAAATGAGGAGTTCACGATATACGTGATCTCGAAATCACGAGGTGGTTCAGGATTAGCAGGCTTCGATAGTTGGGCTTCAGACTGAGACGTGCGCTGAAAGTGTACGTGGGGCCTTGCAGAATTAGGGAGCCCATTGGTTGAAAAGGACTCCGTGATTTGAGAAGGTTTGCGCCCCAACGTGTATGGCGCATAGGTTAAGAGGACGGGGATCATGATTAATTCAGGAGCAATTTCGTTAAGACAAAAAAAAAATTTATATAGCAATGATAAAAGAAAATTTCTTCTCTCGAAATCTTAATGAATTCTTTTTATAAATTTTCCACTCGATTCCCTTAAGCTCAAGGAATTTAAAGAGAGTTGATTCGGACGCGTGAAACATGCTATCTAGGCATTCACGCTAACCTCTTACTCATGAATATTTTCCCATTAAACTCTGAGTCAGACGCCACGATATTAGAACGTGAAATATTTTATAAACGATATGCAGTGAAAAATGTATGCTATATGAAAAAAAAATATGAAATACGTATAGTTATATGAACATTTTTAACTCCAAACCGGAATCATGCCTTTCAGTCAACTCCGAGGGGGGGGGGGATTAATTTGATTATATATTAAATGGTAAAAGATTTGTTAAAAGGAAAGAACATTTTCTTGATTGTCTCGGGGAAGAGTTTAACCCATTTGTTCCCTTTGGTTAATTCGTGTGCGTGTCTTGTTTACTCGTTCGATCGCCTTCTAAACGTTAGCCGATAAGTTCATCTTCTAGACCAGCAATCAGGGCCTTTAAATTACTTCCGGTGGCGACCTGCGTGCGACCGCAAACTATCCGTTTCCTCGTACCGGCTGCGGAAGCGGTGCGGTTCATTGTTATCTCTTTTTTCTTTTCGTTTCGTCACTATAATTGCGTTTATTTCTTCTGGCGTACGTAATTCATCTCGTTTGTTTCCTCATCTTCTGTCGCAATTTCAGTTCGTCTTTTTCTTCTCTTTTGTCCAATAGTCCTTAAGAGGGTTTTTTAATCTATTCCCTTCTTCGGGTCTAATTTAGGATTTTTACAAATTTTGTACTTCCCTTCTTTCCGCTGCAGACTTAGGGGTTAACGAGAATTCGCTCATCATTTCCATGTTATAAATTTCCTCTGAAATTTCATCTTCAGACCATTTACGCTTATGGTTCATGACTTGATTGATCTCTTTTTCACTCACTTCTTTCTTTAGTTCTTTGCTGTTGGAAGAGCATTCGTTTGGCGCGCTCCAGGGTTTTTTCCCTTCGCAATCGCAGTATCGTAAAACTTCTCCCGCCAGCTTTGTCCTTTCTCCCGTAACTTTAACTCTATCGTGATCAGATTCATTTTGCATGATAACGGATACATTCTCTCCTTCGTTCGCGCAAACCAATTGCGGTTCTATACATTTTTGCTCAGCGCTTATTTTCATTTTTATCTGTCCGGTAGTGGTTAGGACTTCGTCATTCACAGTTTTACAACTATGACTCGTAATTTAGACTTGGGGTCGAAATTCAACAGTGTCAATTGACCCTTCCCTTGCTAGACCGACATCGGCCCCTTCATTCAAAAGTTCAAGGGATACCATGGAATCGTTTACATTCATAATTTTTGTTGTTCTGCATTCTCCGTCACGCAATTTTCGTTTATCTTAACCTGGGTCGCTTCCCCGGGGCATTTATACGAGGGAGCTACTTCATTTATGTCTTTTCCGCTGAATTCCGTCATTTCCTGTATAGCCAATCCATCCGCGTCCATTATCACGATATTTTCCTCGCTCGTTTTTAATTCATTTTCGCAATTTACATTTTTGTTCGTCGGATTCAAACTACTTCCGTTCCCACAATATAGACACGAATCACTCTTCGTCATGTTATGTCTCATACTCACGTCACATGAACACATAATATATACTCCATTTAGCCATTGTGCTTCCGTTGAGGGATCAATTTCCCTTCGGTCTATTGTGTTCTCATCTATCACACTATCATCCATCGGGCTCTCAGATTTTAATTCTTGCATTCCTTCCATTTCTTTCTCGCTTAATTCGAACATCTCATACATTTTTCTCGTACACTCCTTTATTGTTTTCACCGCGTCTGTGCTCTCCGACTGAGGCTTTACCTCCGAGTCAAGGTCACTTTCCCTTTCCTCACTCGTTTTGAGGTGTGCCTAATGCAGACTCCGCTCTCAAGGTCAAATCACTCTGCAGACACACTCCGTCCTCTCGCACCGTATATGCACTTTCAATATCGCTCGTTTCATAAACATTTAGACACTCCTCTTTCGTATCATTATTGAAGCTGCGTCTTTCATTCCTTTCATACATTTCATTCATCTCTTTCGCTTCCTTATTTGTGAGATTTTTTCTGTCTCTCTCATTCCATTCGTTCACTTTGACTTTCTCACCTTTATCTCTTCTGTCCCGGTCCCTGCCTTTGTCTTCTTTTCTCCTTACCAATATCGACTTCAATTCAAGTTCTTTTGTCTTGTGTTTTACCTCTTCCTCCTCCTTAAATGACACTCGACGGGGGAAAAGGTCCCTCTCGGTTGAGGGGTCATTTCTTCGGGGCCACGGAGAATGATCTCGCCCTTTTTCCCATTCTTTTTCTGGGCGTCTTCCGGGGTTAGGTTTTCTTTCCTTATCGTATCTCCAATATGGTGACGGACTTCGGTCCGTTCTTCTATCGGGATACCTGCCTCCATTCCTGTCGGGGTAGGGGTAACCTCCGTTTCTCCTGTCGTAAGGGGAGTAGTTTCTGTCGTAAGAGGAATAGTCCCTTTTTCTTCGTTGTTCATAGGGCGACGGTGAACGGTACCGATTCTCGTACCGATTCTCATATCTGTAGTCGTATTTGGGGTTACCCTCATACCTGTTGTTGTATCTGGGGTTACCCTCATACATGTTGTCGTATCTTGGGTTACCCTCATACCTGTTATCGTATCTGGGGTTACCATAGTTATCTCTGTTTTTCTCATACGGCGAGAAGTTTCGTCTTCTCGAATATTCGGAAGGGGAGGAGTACCTACTTCCTCTTCTTTCGTAATCTTCATACCGTCGGTCTCCTCATGGGGTCCATTCCCTCCGATGATCTCTTTCATTCTCTCACCTATAGCTCTCATTCCTTTCACGCACCCTTTCACTCTCCTTCAATGTCTTCACTCGTTCAATCAGGGGGCACTGACGAGCTAGGTGTCCCCTGTCCTCACATAGAAGACATCGAGCGTGCTTATACCCGGCATTTTTTGTATGGAATTTGGGTGCATTACTAGTGTTATACGGGACAGTATTAACGTGTGGATCGGGGAAGCCTACATTGGGGTAATACAAGTGAGGATACACTGGATAGAAAGGGGAGACATAGGGATGAGAGAAGTGGGTAGGGAGTGGTTGCTGATACATGGTTGGGACTGATTTCTCCTTGACCAAGAGGCATGTTCTCGAATGAGATCGGCCAAAACTCGACCGAATTTGAATCGCTAAATTGTGCTAAAAATAAGTTCGGAACCGAATCAGTCTCAAACTCGAGTCTAGGGGAACCGATTGGAAGGAAAGGTATTCTATTTATATCAAAATTTTGGGGGAAAGAAATGAAGGTTTGATGGGGTTTATTTAGGGGGACTGCCCTCTATAGGGAGGCTCTCCACTCGTCCTCTGAAACCTCTCGCAACACAAGATGGGTCGCTTATCTCTCTTTCCGCGTTAGTGGAAAAAGTTTACTCCTCCTGCGGCATGGTGTCCAGTAGCAAGTTGCGATGTCGACTCGGCCTGACCAGCAGCAGCCCACGCGGTGGTTCTCGATCGGGTGACCCTCACGTTGTCTTTCGTCGCTGTCTGTTGCGAGCTAGTAGTCCTCATATACACACTTGGAGAGCACTTGTTTTCACTTATTTTTTAGGGGGTGTGGGTGTGAGAAAGGGAAGATCCCACTTCTGACACCAGTTGTAATAAAAATATCCGTTATCCCCTTCTGACACCAGTTTGTAATAAAAAAGAAAATGTCCGTTGTCAGGGGGACGGACCCTTATTACAAATTGTTTGTTTTCGAAGGTCACTCCAAAGGCTCGATGAGTAAATTGAAGTTATAATGAATCTTTCTTTTAAGTTAGTGACCCTCTGCGTAAATTCTTTATCCTCCGCTTACTTCTGTACCCCCGATTTTAGTGTGTATTTGATAATGAAATAGTTCGTTTAAATAGCTTTTAATCAATAAATTTAAGTCACATTTGGTTAAAAGTTCAGTCTCAAATTCGAAATATAGTACGGTCAAGTTCAGGTTTTTCCTTAAACTAGTCTTAACATTAAATAATTTAAGATCTATCGTTGCCCATCCACTACATCCCTCGCAGTACTTTAGGTTAACGGCTCTCAATATTTCCTCATAAATTCAAAATCTCAATATTCTCTCAAAACTCAATATCTCAAGCTCAAATCTCAAATCTCACTCAATGGAACTCTCAAATTTAGTCTTTAAGGAGCAAACCCTCGCAAACGCCTACTCGGAGCATTACCAGGGCGCCACCCGGCCTATCGCTCATTCCTGACGAAGCGCAAGATATCTTCTAACGTCAGAATCCAAGGTGCGCCGAGGCGAGGCCAATCAACGGAGACTAATTTGTGGGGGAGAGCGCAACTTAGGGATTTGCGTCCCGTTGATGTGCTTGTTCAAGTATTAAAAACAAAGAAAAAGAAAGGGAGGGGGAGCGTCGCACGAGTCGATGAGGACACTCGAGGTTTTTAATATTGAAGATTAAAAATGGGGTATTATGAGGAATCAAGTGGCTTGTGTATAACATGTGACTTAAGTAGTTTGTAGGCTCTATTTCTGTCCGTAATAACTGCTAATTTCGTGGTTAAACCATTTCGGCAACTTTGTTGACAAGGAAACTATTTTAGTGGGTATAAAAGGGTTCTGTAATATTCTAAATTGATCCCTATATGAGCTTCAGGTGAAAATGACATCACCTATTAGAATTTCAAGTGTCTCTGAACTACTTCGGACCCTTTCAAAATTTGCTCCAGAGAAATCCAGTCTTTCATGAGTTTTATCGTGTGTATTAACTGCAATCCGAGGTCAAACCAGTAGTATGACCACAAAATGTTAGAGTGCAATTGCAATACAATGTTGATCAATTGTTGGAAAGGTGCCAACCCATGGCACCCATGGGAGAGAGGGGATGATACCCATGGTGGGAGGGTGTTGGCACCCATGGGGAGGAGGTATACAAGCAAGAGGGAGAGTGTTTAGCCCCAAAGCTGCATGGAGGGGGGACTGGGGATTTACTCCCCCAAGCCTGACCTAGGAAGGTAACCTAAGAAAGAGAGTAGAGAGAAGGAGAGATGATGCTCTTGCAGGCATATCTCGTCGCATACTAAAGTTCTTGGCTGTCTCAGATGACTTAATAAGCCAGTTGACTTAACATGGCTTAGAAGGCGTTATTGGATTCGTTAGAATGGAGTATATATATATATGTATATATATATATATATATATATATATATATATATATATAAATCATTAGTTAGACCCCATTTGGAGTACGCGGTCCAATTTTGGAATCCGTATATGCGCAAAGATATAGACAAAATCGAAAGAGTTCAAAGACGAGCAACTAAGATGATTCCGTCGCTTAGGTCAAAGTCGTACGAGGATAGGCTTAAGGAGTTAAAATTGACAATACTCGAGACCAGGAGGTTAAGGGGTGATCTAATCCAGGTTTTCAAAATTATGAATGGGTTCGATAACGTAGATAGAGATAGCTTTTTCGAAATATCTCAATATAATAGGACTAGAAATAACGGGTGTAAGTTGACAAGTAGAAGGTTCGAGACAGCAGTTGCGAAAAACTTTTTTACGCATAGAATAGTAAATAGCTGGAATAGTTTGCCGGTAGAAGTAATTAGTAGCACGTCTATAAACATGTTTAAAAATCGATTAGACGCATATGTTGATAGAAAGGGTATAGTTTAAGGTAGTAAAATTAAGGCTTTCTGGGGATAGATCCCACAGCTCAACACAAGTGTTGTGGGATATAGGGAGGCAGCGTCTTGGGTTAGGGGATACTCTCTGTCCTTACACACCCCATTTAAAGAGATTCCTCTGCCGAGCGGTGCCCCCCATAGTACTGTGAGGTATTGAAAAACTCATGATCTTCACTTGCCCCACAAACACCTTTAAATGGGAGACCCAAAATGGGTGCCACACATTTCTACATTACTGTACAGTCTTTACAGCCATCTACTCTTTTTCTCGTAAGTGTATATATTGTAATGTATATGATTGTAAATTTTGACTTGGTCCGCTATCGATATGGACTGTGACTTGATGGATACCGTAATGAAATTGACTGGATTCTTTGGATCCGATATATTTGCATGTCCTTTATAAATAGATATAGAGTGTAACATATTTGTGGATAGTAGTCTATTATGACTTGATCCTCTGGATCAGAGATTCTATCTTTAGTTTTAAATCGATAATTAATTAGTTTTAAATTGATAATTATTTAGTTTCGTAAAAATTGGTCGTTGCCAATTTACCGGCAGTTTTTACATAAATTTCTTATGTTCTTGTAGTTCGGAACCCACGTAAAATTGTAGGTCCCTTCCGCCACCACGGAGGACATACACAATACACGAACACAGTTAGGTAGACCAGCCATGAGTGGATCCTAGGGTCTTTGTTGGTCTGAAACATTATAACATTATAACATTATTATAACATATATATATATATATATTCTGGAATAGCTGCTCGTCCCACAAAGAAAAAAGTTATTGAATTAAAAGCACACTTCATTTTTAAATGCTGATAAAATATATATATATATATATATATATATATATACATATATATATATACACTGTATATATGTGTGTGTGTGTGTCATATACTATGAATAATAAAACACACCTACGTCATACTGCTTTAGTCGAGTTATTTAACACGGATTCATTTATTTACCATGCACTTATGCGAATTATATAGAAGACAAATATACACTCAGATATTTTATATATATATATTCATAACTTTTGTGATACCGTTAATTTTGGCGTAGAATAATTAATACAAATAATATAGCTGGCCCACAAAAAATAAAAAAATTATGGTATACATGAAACACAATTCATCCAACAAAGTTCTTAATGCTAAGGTTCGCTTCTTTTCACAACGTCAACCAAATCAATTCGTGTATATATATATATATATATTCTCCAATTAGCACCCTGTTAATTCAAATATTAAACGCACATACGACTATATATATATATATATATATATATATATATATATTATTCCCTTGAAGCCCATATCTATAAACTTAATCGCTAATTAAGTTTTATAAATATATTTCTAAAAAAAATTTCGGAATATCCTATTTGAAGGTTCTGTTTTAACGATGAATTTTTAGATTGCATTTGCGACAGACGGACGCCCCTAGCACCGGAAAAATTGATTCATCATGCAGTTGGGTTTTACTCCATTAATACACCTGCATTGGATAGGCGCCAGGTTAAATCTCTAATCTCTCGACAGCTAATGATCTTCCCCGAGATCTTAATCCAGTATATTTATCCGAATATCCTAAAGGGGAAAAATTATATTTTAAAAATAGATTGAATTCAAGGTATGTTACCACTTATCAAATATTTTCCTTTAAAGGATCTAAAATTTAAAAACTTTAAAAAAAATTAAAATTTTAAACTTTTCAGACCTTAAAAGAGTTTAATCCTTCAAGACCTCGCTAATATTTGACACATGGTGTATGGGCCCAATTAAACTTTTCCACTTTCATATAAAACTGATTCTTACGTATATATATATATATATATATATATATATATATGATCTTCTACCAAGATGAAAATGTCTGTGTGCGCCACTTCTCGGCACTAGTGCATTATTTTAATATAATTTGAAACCAATTTCAGGATCATACTAAATCTTACGGAAGATTTACAGAAATGTTAATGTAAAAATATTTAATTGAGGGAAGTTTATGCATTTTTTAAAATTAATATGTTTATAATACAGTTTAATTGTTAAACCTTACTGTCGGTAATAACGCAGGCTTGCATTGGTTTTGTTTTCCGAAATATTTATCACTTATTTAGTAATTTCTGTACCCTGATTCCGAAAATAATGTTAATTTTTCACCAATACGTACAGATGTTCATTACAAAATGTCATATTTCATATCACATATGAAGTAATTTTCATTAAATTTTTATTTAATACTACAGCCTATATATGCCTATAAATGCCTGGTTTCACTTAGACATCAAAGAAATGTGCGTACCCATAATATGGACGCATGAATTATTTTTATAATATAATTTATATGTTACACCAGATTTCTTTTCATTTTCATATAAAAGATAAATATGTAAATGACGTTAATAGTCGTCTTTCTTTTTAAAGTTGTTCGCAGTTGTAATTAGTATAAGAAAGCGAAATAGGTACGTAATGCAAAGTGAAATAAATAATATTTATCTATGTTGCTGTTTTTCCCTTCCAGTTTGCAGAAAATCCCTACGTGATAGAAAAAACGGACACCTTATTCGAAATCAGTGTAGTTGAACTATATAATTCGGTTATTATTAAGATATCATCTCTTACAAAGTTCTCATTCGCAGGCATGTGTAATAATAATACAATTTGAAATAGAGATAAAATTTATTTTAATTAATTAGATTGAACAAATTAATATTTTTATTGAAAGCGAATCTTGCATATATATATATATATATATATATATTTACGAAGGTGGAAACGTCTGCATGTCAAATATTAACTGTTTAATTTTTAAAAATCTGCGGAGTGTTTAAGCCGATATTGATAAAGATACGCCCACAAACGTAGCACTACCCAGTCAGGAAGTCCGTGAGCTTGTGATTGATCTTTCGGGTTCAGCTCTTCGTCACTCGTAATGGGTCTTCGGCCACCCATATGAAAAGACTCCAATCCCATCTCGGCACCTTATTAGCTGATATTTTCCATTGAATAACCACGCATTGCTAGTTGTCATGACTGCAGACAGTGAAACAGAACTCTATTCTTCACCACAGCTGTTTGAAGCTCGCGACATCACGTAAGTCACATTCGCAAAGTGAAATGAGTATTATACACATATTTGTTTATATATATTCACGGTGGTGTGATTTTATCCTATTGTTTCATAGTGCGAAAGCTAGCTGTTGATTTTCAACGCAGTTGACCGGGGAAATTTGCTTTCGTCGCAGGATTTGGCGAACATTTGTGATGCTGAACAGAACGATACATCGGCCAGAAACACGTCTGAATTGTAAGTAGGAAAAATTATGTACCTGTATTTCCCCCAAAGCTTTTTTTTACATTTCTCTCTCTCTCTCTCTCTCTCTCTCTCTATATATATATATATATATATATATATATATATATATAATAACCGATCAAGTGATGTACAAGTTACGGACGATTGTAAATCATGCAAAGTAGCTTCTTTCTATATATATATATATATATATATATATATATATATATATATACATATATATATATATATATATATGTGTGTGTGTGTGTGTGCCATGAAAAGTGGACTCTCAGTTTTGCCAGTGAAATTTAAGTTTTGGTTGTTGGTTAAAAATACAATAGTTACCCCTCTTTACTTTGATGTATTCAATCCGACGCGAATGAAATGAGTCCTTTGCTTATATTGAGGTTCTGAGTATAGTAGGCTAGGTGCAGCTGTATCCTTAGATCCTGTCCCAAAGCTGAATTCTCTCTGCTTTGCAGATAGCTGGTGAGGGAAGCTATATTTTTGGGGCCTCTTTGCGACTGACCCGTTGCTCACGTCGGGCTATCATCATGAAAAAGAAAAAACTATAGTGTTTATCATATACCATTACTTATTCGGACTATAGTGGATTTAATTTTCCCAGGAGAGTTCCTTGTTCCATGCACGGTCTGTGTGTATCATGGAAAATCCTCAGGGGATCATTCTGAGTTCAATCCCATATATATCCGATCAAGTGATGAACAAGTCGCGGAACCGGGGCATATTTTGCAATCGAAAAATCTAAAATATCAGTCTAAACTAAAATTCACCAGTTGGTAATATTTTATTTCTTCAACTTTAAAGTTTCGACTAACTTTTTTGCAGTTGTACATTTATATCAAATGTCTCTTAATTATTTTATAAATGGGTACCCTGGGTGTATATGGCGAAAACTCATTTTGTAGTGCAAAGTTATTCATCGTTTTTCTCTTGAAGGGCATTCAAAATTTCTACTTTTACTATGTTATACCATTTCTTTTTCTATATATATATATATATATATATATATATATTATACGTCCCTTGGGAGTTGGGTGAAATTGACTTACTCCAAGAGGATATAATACGGCACTACTGGATCGGCGAAGGTCTTCTCAATGTCTTACCTTGTCGTGACCACAGAGTGCGCCGACAAATTTCTTCGTCGCTTACGGAATCCGGGAAGATTTCCTTGACCCGTATTTCCGCCCGTCGAGAATGGTTTAGCTGAGAGTCAACTTTAAATATTAGGTACTCTAATTAAATTCAGGTAAACGGATTATAAGCAAATATTTCTTTACAAAACAGGATCTGATTATAAGTTTTTTTTGTGCTCAAGTTTATAAAGGTGTTATAATGAAGCAATTCTTAAGTCTATAATTGATCTTTAAAGTCACGTTAAAGTAAAGAAGATTTGAGTCTGCTGGCGTTTCCTTCAGTCAGATCTTCAATCCCGATATTCCGATGTAAGGCGAATTCCCTACGGAGTGAATTGCTCCCTATCACCCAGGGTAAAAGATAAAAGACCCACTTCTAAGGCTCTCACTGGCCCGTTCTAAGGTCTCAAACACAAGCTAATGACATACGGGGCAACTCGCACCCCGTTACCCGCGGAGACCTAGGCAAGAGACACTCCGAGAAGATCAGTTGAATAAGTTTGCCCGCTAAGGTCTATTCTTTAATCTTTTCCGATGAGCTCTATTCTAGTATCCGATTTTCAAATTCTGGACCCCTCCTTATATATACGAAGGAATCCATTCTCATATGTGTCAGCCAGGAGTGTGACCGTGAGACAAAGAGAGCGCGAAGTTCCCAAAGTCAAGGTTCCCATGCGGAATTCCTAAGCGGATGCAAGGTCACGCTAAGGCTGGTTGAAGGAAAAATCCATGAACAGCAAGTGCATGATAGGTTCGCCTGAGTGCTTGAGATTAAAAGGGGGCGACTGCTCGGGTATCATATTCAGTGTATGAGTGCCTTGGCTTGGATGGGCGACTGCTCATGTGTAACATTCGTCCATCCTCAAAAAAATATATTGAAAAAAACATAGGGCCTCTCCCTCATCGGAAAATCGGTTTCGCGAAAAGTCGTGAAGAACACACAAGTAGTAATATTGATACTGAGATCACGTCAAAAATTTATGAAAATTGTATTACAGGAGTAGAACTCCAAACATCGAAAAACGTCTTTACAAATGTGAACTGTGTTCTAAAATGTGACATATCTAATACGATTCGTATTGTTCCAAACGTTCGACGAAAATGTCTTGAGTAATATTTGGGGAAACAAGATATTTCAAGGTTTTCTTAAGGGAAAACAATTTCTTATTAAAACTAATTCATAAATAGAAGCACTTCTTAATTTCATTTAAGGGAAACTATAGTGAAATGATCTCAGTTCACACAGGATGTTATTTACATGACGTCATAATGAAAATATTTTTGTTCATTAATTACAGCAGCAACGAAGGCAATTTAAATCAACTTAATAAGTGCCTTTTTCTATGTTACATAATGTAATCAGTCAGTTTAATTTGTTAAAATAAATCAAAAATAAATTTAAATTCACTTAAAAATAAAATCCATTAAAATAAATCAAATATAGCAATTAATACAGATCATCAATGGACTAAGAATAGGAGTTTTCATTTATATAATCTCTCACGTCGTAAAGTGGAGGAAGGGTAAACATGTAATTCAGATCCCTTCGGCTTAATAGATGATGAAAGGATCGGGAGGTACATTAAAGGTATTTTGAATTTTAGGAACCATGGCATATCATTAGAAATCGTACAACGTTATTTAGATAAGAAAATTGCAAATCGTTCTGGGCTCTTTCTTACCAGGCCCCTGGTAGACCTTTTAAGCGGTCTGTCAGTTTGGAGCCCTCGGACGAGACTCCTCCATGCCTCACGATTTCCACACATCAAGTTCGCCCAATGGAGACTGATTCCACACTTCTCGACAGTACTCTTGATGTTATCCATCCATCAGATCTTGGGTCTTCCAACCGGTCTTCTGTTTTGAGGGGCCCATTCCAGCATTCTTCTTGCTGTCCTTTCCACCGGCATTCGTTGGACATGCCCGTACCATCTCAGTTGGTTCCTCTCAATATTCTCATTAACCGAAGTTACACCCAATCGCCTTCTTATTTCATGTGCTCTTAGCCCGTTAAAAAATATCTACCACGTAAAACTTGTTGGCGTAGGTGGCGTGTTATGACAGATTCTTACGATTTTGTAATCGCTGAAATTACACAGAGGAAGCTACATAGATTTTGTAGAAGGAGAGATTACCTTGAGTAAAGTTGGTATGATTCGTCAATCAGAAAATGGAAAAAGGGAAATTTAATTTCATTGAAGAGTAACTAAAATAAGTCTCACAAGGAAGAAATGGTTTCTCACAAAATTTTTATTTCGTATATAATGACAGACTAATGTATAAGCCATAAGGTTTCCTCTATCAACAACGGATGTAAGTCAGGATTTTCGTTCACGTTTAGTTTACACATTGGAAAGGTATACATAGAAATTGAGGTGCTCCTTTAGTATGCGGTCTACAGACAAATTCACACTTTAGGTATGCGGTCTACACCAATTTGTTTTTTAAATGTAGTTAAAGAAGGTTGAAATGACAATCTTACTTGAAAAAAATTTATTGAAAAGTTAAAAACACAAAAAGTTTAAATGTAAATATACCTTCTTAGCTTGTTTACTAATTGCTTGTTTACATCCCAATGTCAGTCGCCCTTGACGATTGGTTAGTAGGGTGGATCGATTTTACATTTTTTTCGATTTCCATATTCTAATAGAGACAAAAACTTGCGCATGCATGAGAAAATAGCCTCTGCAAAATCTTAGCTTAATAGGTAATCATCTTCTGCCCCCGGCAGAGCGATGAAAATCATATTTTAGTAGTCAAAAACGTATTTTTCTTATAATTTTTAAAATATTTCAATATGCATCAAAATTATTCCTAATAACTATAAAGTCGATGAAGAAGACCTCATATGTTCGTTTTTCCAAGCGCGTTGTCCTACGTTAATATCTTTTGCCCCCGGCAACAACGTCAAATGTTGAAAAAATAGGTAATTTATATACATATTTTCAGATCGGCTCTTTGTCTTAAATAATGCATTTATATATTTCCCATAGCATTTATATCGTTGCTTAGGCATGAAATAACACACACGCAAAATTTTATGACTCTAGGCTAGGGTTTAAAGGTCATCTCTGGTGAGTGCTGCCAGCAGCAGCTGCCACTGACGCGCCAGTACGCACTGCGCAGTTCCCTCAGTTGCCTTTTGACAGCGTCGAAGGCAGGTGTGTATTTTGCAGGTGGCTACTCGAGTCCTCAGTGTGTGTGTGTGTGTGTGGCTCCTCACTCAGAGTCCTCAGTGTGCTCAATCTCTCTCTGCTCATATCCTTGTTTGTTTTTCTCATAACTGTTTTTTTCGATTTTATTGCGTAACAGAACAATACATTATTCTTTAATCTTTACAGGATGGCTACCGCTACAACTAGAAATCGGTTACGTGTCCAATATTTTGTGCTGGGAAAGATTTGAATTTGCGATGTTTTCCCACATGTGAAGATGTGATGCAATACTACCATCATGTGAGAACTGAGTTGAGATCATCAAAGAAGGAACCTCCATTCAAAGACATCGCCGCTGTGGTCACGGAGAGACTGGAATACTTGTGGAAATTAGCTTCCATTCCAACAGTTTCGACAGCACGGATAAATCAAATGTTGAAAAGTTATCGTGATAAAATGGCTAACATCATCAAATCACTGAACGCGAAAAGAAGAACGAATCGTTACAGAAAAATCTTGAGGCCTTCAAGAAATCAACTAAGACCACCTTATTTGACATATCGGCTTGTAAATGCCCTGATTTGACAAAATGCAGCTGCCCTCGTGAACGACGAGTATCACTGAAAGAGCAACAGTTTTTACTCGACCAAAGAAGTGATCGCAAAATGGCAATAGGAACTTTGGATGTTGAAACAACAAATAAAAACCTCAAAGATCTAAGACAATCGCCAACAAAGTCCTCCGTAGAAATTCTTTCTTTGCTCACCCAGAAAATATTTTGATCTCCATGCTACATGCCGATGAGCAACACATAAGAGAATTGGGATGGAGAAAAATATTAAAAGCACGATCAAAACAATCACCAGCGGGGGAAATTCGAGCCTTCGCCATGCCTGAGCTGCTCTACGATAGTCAAAACTATTACGAAATATCAACTGGCAAACGGCTGAGGTGACCGAACCCCCGTTACAAAAACAATACCTGATACCCGAATAAAAGAGTTTGTTGAGACGGGAGACCAGCCTGATGGACTGATCCCACTATTCCCTTGTCATACTCAAGCGGTCGAGAGACTCATCAAATTAGTAACCGAAGCCTCTGCCAGTGTAAGTGGAATAGAAGAGAGGGACGGATTCATCCGCTCCCCTCTTCACTCCCGAACAAAAATTCCACGATTTGATTCTAAGAAAGATTACCGTATGTAAATCGACATGCAGCCAAAGGAAGGGTGGTTGGGGCTGGATAGGGTGGAACTCGACGTACAGCCACCTCCTCGTGGTGAGTTCTGGGTTGCTAATTTTATAAAATTAGCAAGCGAGGAGCTGTACTTAGTACTTATCGTACTTATAACATCGCATTAACGTAATTATAATCCACATTTAGACTTTTCTCGGGGACAGGATATATTACTCTAGAGTCATAAAATTTTGCGTGTGTGTTATTTCATGCCTAAGCAGATATAAATGCTATGGGAAATATAAATGCATTATTTAAGACAAAGAGCCGATCTGAAAATATGTATATAAATTACCTATTTTTTCAACATTTGACGTTGTTGCCGGGGGCAAAAGATATTAACGTAGGACAACGCGCTTGGAAAAACGAACATATGAGGTCTTCTTCATCGACTTTATAGTTATTAGGAATAATTTTGATGCATATTGAAATATTTTAAAAATTATAAGAAAAATACGTTTTTGACTACTAAAATATGATTTTCATCGCTCTGCCGGGGGCAGAAGATGATTACCTATTAAGCTAAGATTTTGCAGAGGCTATTTTCTCATGCATGCGCAAGTTTTTGTCTCTATTAGAATATGGAAATCGAAAAAAATGTAAAATCGATCCACCCTATTGGTTAGGTTTAGTCATGATATTTTCGTTAGTTTTAACGAAAATATCTTGACTAAACCTAACCAATCGTCAAGGGCGACTGACATTGGGATGTAAACAAGCAATTAGTAAACAAGCTAAAGGAGCACCGAAATTGATATATAGAGATGTAAATACACAGACAGAGAAATGAAATAAACGAATACAATGTAAATATTTTTATGACACGTTCGTATGCAAATATTGGTACAATGATGATTTATATTACGTAAAGATTTTTTTAACCGACTTCTGAAAAATAAAAATAAAAAGTTTTTAAAACCAGCCGGTTCGTTAAAAAAGGCGTCAATCTCATCAATCGAGTTGAAACACAGAAAACATAAAACATAATCATACACATACACCTAATACTATATAGTATATATAATATATATATTAAGGAAAGGGTAGGAAAAAGTAGTGAGAAAGGAAAGGCACAGCACTAGCGTATTTACACATAATACAATTATCATTTATATCTCGGTAATTTATGAGGGCATAATGCCCTTTTTAGCAAAATTTTCTATGTAGGGTACGATTCCATTGAACTTACATCGTTTCCTCTAGAATTTTAGAAATTTTCTCAGGATAGTAATCAGTGATTGCCTTAAGTAACTTTGGAAAGAAAATGTCTTCATCAATAAAACAAATTATAAAATTTAGGCTTCTAGTCATATAAGACTGTTCAGTTCACTGAGAAAGCTAACTAAAACAAACATCAATTTAAGGTGATGCGACAAGAGGCTTTAGCATACTAATTCTTTACATTTAGTCAAGTACTGTAAGATGGTTTCTTACGATAAGATGCGTTATATTTGGAAGCATTAATTTGATAATAATGAACATTGAGAATTTAGCCGTTATGAACAGAAAGCAATTAGAAACACTTTAATTATTAATATGTTGTTTACGAGAAACTAATGATGTCATATCCGAAGCTTGTTTGCAGAAGATTTCGGTTCTAAGGATAACTAGAGTAAGTCATTCATGTAAAGATAGAATAGCAGACATGAAAGGGAAACGCATAGTAAGGGTGGTATGTATACATGATCTATAAACAGTACCAGACTCCGGAGTCGTGAGCATCGTCTATCGATTCATATGGGCAACGCTTTAAATGTACATTATCAAAATGAATGAATGATGTGGTATGTGCGCCATCTTTCCGTTGGTAGTGACCCACGAAATACTCCTTTTTATCTATCATTTTGATCGTGGCATCTTTCTCAACGAAGTCGGTTTTTAAAAAGTCTATTATTCTCGGGTGAAGGGGCAAGTGTGCCAGATACACTTCACGCAACCGAGTATGATCATGAATGAGCGTTATAAATTTGTTGGTCGTATTGTATCTGACAAATTGGACATTATTCAAAATTAAACAATTTAAATTTTTTAATGCGAGTAGACTGCGTAAATATTCCGAAGGCATTACGCTATTTGATAATCTTAATTCATTTAATTTGGGAAGGTCTCGCAAAAATCGAACACCGGTCCTTTTGGAAGTACAATTGAACCTCACCCTATTTAAATACAAGGCCTTTATGTGTCGGAAATTGTGCATTGCTTTTAACTATTTCGACTCAAAGATGCGACAACCTATGGGTGTAGAAATCTCAGCTATCTATGTTTAAAGGTAGAGGGGTATAATTTGCTATTATAGTCCAAAGGTGATCAAGGGAGTTCTCTAAATGCGAGGTGCCTACTGTCCAATGTCGGAAGGAGTATGTCTCGCCATTTTATAGAGAAAAATCTCAGGAGAAATTTATAGGCTGCTAAGTATTTAAATATGTAATATACCATTTCGATTGGGAGGTCGTCGATATGCATCCTTCCACTGTACCAGGTTTCTATTCTGGAAAGGTTAATTTATAAATTATTATAATTTTTATTTTTACACTATGGTGACTCCCTTTCTTTATTCTCACTCTTCATCACTTTTTTCACTAATTTCAAACACGTAAAGAGCAGTTTTATACTTTTAGACTTTAATCACGTAAATTCACACATTCTTATCTTAGACTAGTACTATGGTTAACTATTTTTTAATTAAATATTAGGAGGGAATAAAAATTTATATCTTATTTAGACCGACTAATTCGGCAGAATTTTAGCTTAGCTTCATTGTTGGAGGATTTCCCTGGACGGTATTCCGGTGGTCTTCCGTAAGGTCCCTTTTTACAGCAAGATTCCGTGTCGCTTTCGATCGGCGATAGCGTTGATAGGTAGGCTTCTCGATGATGTTGGTGACGGTCGAGGAAATGTAACGTCAAGGGCTGACGATTAAACTTAAAAATTTTATGGGCATTTGGAAATGTAAATTCAGGAAGTGGTGTAGATGGACGCTGTAGACTGACTAGTACAAAGCTTCATTGTTGGAAGGGTTCGCGTCCCCGCTTGGAAAGCGCAGTGACAAGAGGAGGGTTATAATCTCCCTTAGCAGGAGACGTTGATAATTTTTCATTTCTTTAGTAGTAGGGAATGGGTAATATTAAATGAGAAGTGTTAATTAAGCAATTCTATCTTTCGTTCAAATTTATTTTCAACAATTTTCTAAAAATTTATATTAACCGGGTTAATTACTCAATTCCTTCCTGTGTCACCTTCATCCAACTTCAAAAACGAACTGACTTAGCAGCTCTCCCTTCATTTGGCTAAAGTATAAATAAGTATAAATCTCATTTGTGACGTTAGTTTACTTGTTTGCGTTTTATACTTTCATGAAAGGCCTTTTAAAGGGTTCTCATGGTAACCACACTTTATTTATATTTTAATGTGGACAAACTTAAGGGAAATATTAGCTTATCTGGGAAAGTAATAACCAGGTCACTACGTTGCCTACATTTTTCTATGAATGCCTACATTCTTTAGAGTGCCTGTAGTTTATTTCAGGGAAGAATACTAACAAAGTTTAAATCTTCTATCCTCCTTTTTAATGTGTACCTTGATGTCCTAAAAACACTCGGGTGAACTCCTTTCTTATCATCCTATTAGATAAGCGTGAAGCGAAATTCTATACCTAAGCGAAGCTCTGCAGTTTCGTTACATAATTTATGTTAGTGCAAAAACGCGATTATAATTATTTATGTACATGATTCTTTTGACCGTGAAATTTCCTTTCGTTGTACGTTCAGGGTCTCTACATCATCTAAAGTTCTTTTATGTTGTTTATTGGTTGATTCCGTTTTTATGTTGTTTAAATGCACTCGTTTACTTCTCAACATCGTTGGATCTCTAACCACGAACGTATAGTCATTTATCTTTCTAATATTTCACATGGACCTTCATACGTAGTTTGCAACGCCCGGGGCATCCCCAGTGTCGGAGTTTTCTTGATGTAAACCTTTTCTCTCTTTTTTGTATCGCGTAATTTCCTTCCCTCCGTTCTTTGTCGCATTTTCTTCTGTTGAATTTTTTAAATGTTCCCTCACCGTCTGATACGTTTTGTCTCTCATATGTGCCTGTCTCCACTTATACTCTTCCAAGTTTTGGGCGGCTTCCGCTCCTTCTACTTCTCTAGGGATGGTGTCATTTCTACCGAACATGAGGAAAAACGGTCTCTCGTTCGTGGAGATAAGTATGGTATTATTATGAATATATTTAACTAACGGTAAATACTCATCCCAATAATCAACCATTTGATCTTCTATCAATGTTCTAAGACCATTCTTTAAGGTATAATTATATCTTTCAACTTGACCCTGACTCTCCGGATGAGCCGGAGCTCCAAAGCTATGGTTGATGTGATAATTTTTCGTGAGGTAAGACATTACCTCATTCGCGAACTTTCTTCCGTTATCAGTTTTTAATTTTTTCATCTTACCGGAGGTGAGTATGTAGTGTCCAAATATGCATTTGGCAACCGAGGTCGACGTTTTATCTCTCAAGGGATATATTTCCACGAATTTAGTAAATCCGTCTATTAATATCAATACATAAGCGGAGTTTCTCGAGAACGGGGAAAAGGGCCTACCAAGTCAGCGTAAACCCAATCCAGAGGCTCATTACTGGAAGGAGTTTCTCCCAAGAGAGCCTTCTGAGGGTCTATGTTCTTATATTTGTTACAGACGTTACACTTCTTGATGTACTGCCTTATAGATTCGGCCATATTCGGCCAGTCATATACCTGTGACATTTCGTGATAGGTCTTGGATTCGGCCATGTGACCCTTATTGGTTGAGGTGTGAAATTGCATCAAAGCTTTCTTCTGCAGCTTCGGATCTGGGAGATAGACCCGATGTAATTCCTTATTCATGAATGATCGGATCGAATACATTATTTCGTTCTTAATCCTAAATTTCTCACTCTCCTTTCCTCGCATGATTTCTTGACACCGTGGGTGAGTCTAAGCTTTGCGCTTTACGTATATCATCCCTAGATATTTCGGGAGTTTCCTCGTCTCGCAAGAATTTTTCGATTAGCATTCCTGTTTGGGGTGCCGCTCCCTTATCCAAGATTGACTGCTGACTTCTAGTAATCGCACTTACTGGGTGATCTCCATCCCCCAACTCTGATTCTTCCTTACTCTGCAGGCACCGACTCATTAGATCGGCTGCGAAATTTCTTTCTCCCTTGACATATTCCACAGTGAGGTCGAATTCTAATAACGTGACAAACCACTTGGTTAATCTCCTAGATGATTGATTTATCACAAGGCTTACTAAGGGTCGGTGATCTGTCCTCAAGATGATTTTGGATCCCAATATGAGAGCACGGAAATGATTTAATGCCAGAATGATACTCAACCCTTCCTTCTCGATAACCGAGTACCTTTTTTGAGTGTCATTGAATCCCTTACTGTAATATTCAAAAGGGACCAATTCACCCTCGTCGTCTTCTTACTTCAGCACTGCCCCGCTGGCTCTTTCCGGTGCGTCCTTATACAGATAAAAGGGTTCTTCCGGTTTTGGATGTTGTAGCAAGATTTCAACAGTAATGATCTCTGACTTTCTTTAAGGCTTCGTTGCGTTCTTCCGTCCATTCAAATTTTTCTTTCTTTCAGGTCAACGCATGTATCGGGCCTAAAAGCTCGGCCGCATTAGGGACATATCTTCTATAATAGGTTATTAATCCTAATAATGATTGCACCGCCTTGACGGTGTTCGGGGGTTTCAGTCTTTCTATGGCTTCCACTTATCGAGACTCGGAGACATACCACTTCTCGTAATATCATGTCCTAAGAACGTTACTTTTTTCTGGAAGAAGTGAGACTTACTCAACTTAAACTTTAAGTTATTCTCTCTCAACCTCTGCAGGACTGCTCTGAGGTTGGCCTCGTGCTCATCTTTCGTTTTTCTTACGATTAATATGTCGTCGATGAACACGTATACTTGCTTTCCGATTAAATCGTGAAGTAGATTACTCATAATGGAACTAAAAATATTTGGAGCCATTTTAAGGCCGAAAGGTAGAACCTTCTATAAAAAAACTCGCATTATTGGAAGAAAAAGCGGTCAAATTTTGGGATTTTTCATCCAAGGCTATCTGATGATAGCCTTGGGCTAAGTCCATGGTTGTGAACCATCGATTTCCCCTAAGCTCCGGAAAATAGAATCTATGACCAGCAATTTGAAACGTGATGTCTTCAGCACTTTATTGAAGTTTCGATAGTCTACTACTAATCTATTTTTTGTTTTTTGCTTAACTAACAGAAGGGACTGTTAAAATCGCTATTTCGGCGCTCTACCAGACCGCGTTGCTCCAGTTCGGCTACTTGTCTGGACACTTCTTCATGATATTTAAAAGGTAGCCTATATTGAGGGGTATACACTGGGCCGTGCCTGGGTTCTAGTTCCAGGGAGAGTTCATAGTTCTTTAAAAGTCCCACTCGTCTCCCTCTACGAACACTATATCCACGTAATCTTCCAGTATATTCATCAATCGGTTCTTCTCTTCCTGTTCTGAATTCGTCTGTCGAACGAATAATTCTTCGATTGTTTCTTGTTTTTGTTCGAGAGTCCTTCTCGGCTATGTAAAATCGCTCATCATTTCTCGTTCATAAATTTCCTCCTAAATTTCGTCCATGAACATCTCCCGTTCCTGGTCCATCACTCCGTTTATCTCATCCTCCCCTATCGAGTTTTCGGTTCTTTCCTCGCTGTATATGCACCGACTCTGTTTGGTGCATTCTTCGTCACTATCACAGTGGCAGTATTTCAAGATCCCTCCAAATATCTTCAGTTTCTCACTCGTTACCTTAACTTTGTAATTTTTCGATATATTTTTCACGACTATGTGTATTTGTCTATCTTCATTTACGCACGCTAAATGGGGTTCGATATGTAAGTTTGGGGGGCATGTTTCTGCCTCTATCATTAGCGTAGTTCGTTCCTTTAAAGGGACCTTTGGTTGTAACTCCAGGAAAGCTCCTGCAGAAGGGGCTATCGAGGCTGAACCTTTTCTTAACGCAAGAGGGATATTTACCAAATTTGGTGCTGGCGACCATTGGTCCTGCGTATCTACTGGCTTGAGTATTCTAGATACCACAAAAACATGAATTTCGTTCACGTGGATCACAAAACCTCTTCTTTTACCTTCAATCTTCATGTGGTTGTTTTTAATAAAATCTGCTACAATAATAATACTTAATCCTGAGGGTAAGTCCTTAACAATCAGAGCACTAATTTCATATGTTGTGGCTGCAATAATTACGGCCATTTTTATTTTTCCAATCGTGTTCAGTTTCTCATCGTTTACCGCTTTACAGCTTTTACTGGTCTCCTTCACCTGGTGTCTTAACCCAAGCGAGTCTATAAGAGTTTGCTTCACCGAACAGATATCCGTCCCTGTGTCATTCAGGGCAAGGGGCATAACCTTTTGCATTCCTACCTGAATGACTGGGTATTGAAATATTCGCATGATGTACGTCGAGCATGGAGAAGTCTGTTCCCCGTCTGGGGCATCTCCTGCTGCGTTTATTTCAAGGAAGGGATTTTGCGGTTTTATTTTCACTCTTTTTTCCTCTTTACAATAGGTCTCTTCAATGCGTATTCCCTTTTTTCCTTCCCTTTCTATATCTTTGTAAGTTATAAGACTATAAATGCAGTCGCAAATAAAAATATAAGCGCGTCTAAAGCAAGTGATAAAAAGCTGAAGGAGAAGGAGAAAACCACATGAGTTAACTCTTGATTTTAACTTTTCATTTGGGTTTATTATATTAGCATCTCGCGCTCCAGCCTCATCTGTCTCATGTACAATTGCACTTTCGATTTGCACATTTTCTGAGATTCCGCTCTTATCTCCGTTCTCACAAGCAGTTAATGAATCATGCATTTCGTTTGCATCCTTAAAGTTAGTGTCCCATGTGCCCGTATCATATAATCCATTTACGCAATAACTTTTACTTTGTATAATACCTGCATTCTCATTCATACTTCCGTTCGCGCACTCTAACAATGAATCATGCCTTTGGTTTACATGTCTAATCTTATTTTCGCACGCGCTCGGTTCATGAACACCATTCATACGATCTCTTTCTTTTTTCAATTTACCTATTTTTTCACTCGCTTCTCTTCGGAGGTTTTATTCATGTTTTTGTTACTTGATAATGAATTGCACTCGATACTCACGTCATTGTCCGAAAAAATTTCAAGAATTTCTTCATGCACTTCTTTCTGTTTAAAAGTAGACTCTGCGCTCAAGGACAAGATACTCCTTAATTTGTCTGTGTCCTCTCTTTCTCTTACCTTAGTATCACCTCCATTCATTCTTAATTTATTTTCGATTTCATACAGTTTTTCTTTTTTCATTTGTTCTGGCTTACTTCAATTTTTCCTTTCTTTTTTCTTTTATGGGACTTTTATTGTTATCAGGGACTTCTAGTCAATGTTCTTTTTTCGAGTCTTCGTTTTCCCCGAAGGAGACTCTTTCGGGGGACTTATCCGTATTTTGTGGAGGGTCGATTCTCCTTGACCTCGGTGAATCACTTCTGCGATTCTCTCAATTTCTAGACGGAGATCGTCCTCGATCTCGTTCTTGAGTGATATTTCCCTCCCCATACGGGGATTCACTTCGGTTTCTATATTGTCTTTCTCGCTATGAGTTATTTGTTCGGTTTTCTTCTGACCTTTCATATGGAGAATAGTTTCTTCGATTTACGTAAGGCGAAAGGGATCGATTCCTCTGTTCGTATGGTCGGTAGTCCTTTCTATTCCAGTTATCGGATCGAGTACTTGATTGGTTATAAGGTGAGTGAAATCTCTCTCTTCTATTTTCATAGAGAGAGGGTGATCTTTCGTATCTGTTTTCTCTATAATGGGAATAGCCATCACGCATTTGTCCTCGATTTTCTGGATAATCGTTTCTTCTTCTGGCAGTGTCATAAGAATAGTCACTTGTGTTTGGCGTCGTGTCTCTCCATTTTCCTGACGTTCGATTTTCTTCTCTCCCTCTATTCCAATTTTGCCGAAATGGCGACGAGTATCGTCGATGGCCATTATAATCTCTCTCGCTTTCCCTTATAAACTCTCGCGCTTTACTCCTATCTAATTCCAATGCTTTCACTCTCTCAATTAACGGACAGACTTTGGCCCTGTGTCCTGTCCCTTCACATATGTAACATCGGGGATTATTCATTAAATAAGTTTGTATTTGCGTTTGCACTGAGTTTATGGTTGTTATTTCATTCTGCATAGAGGGACATGGATGGGTTAATTGATCGTACGAAGGCGTACTACTATATGGCAATTGATTTGAAGTGACTTTATATGGATAAGGGTTTGATCCCACTTGAGGATATGGGTTTTGATAAGGGGAGTATATAGGCTGATTAGGCATTTGAAAATAGGCTGGATTTCAATAGTATGATTGATCTGGGGATGGTAGGGACCCCAGATTTTGGCTAAAACAATTTGCATTATTTAAAGGATTCATGTGCGGAGTTACCGGTTCAGAAATGATCCGATCATCACACCTGATCCTTTTAATTTTTTTATTTACGTCCTCCGTCTGGTCACCATACTTATTCCAGAGCTTACGAGGTATGGAATTGAGAATAATTTATTTATCACAAAAAAATATCAATACTATGTGCCATTTCGCCCGAGTCGTTTTTCAACCCTTCAGTTTCTCTCTCTATGCGGTACACGAATGAGGTAAATGATTCATCCGGACGCCTACATTCTCTCTCTATCTTCATTAATCTATTTGTGATTTCATCCCGCCTGTTCTGACAATAAAGGTCAGAACAGGTATCTAAAAATTCCTTCCAGGTCTTAACATTTCCCCGAATCCTACTAACACTAATCTACTTGGGGGAACGGAACACCTAATCGCTAGAGCAATCTGCATCCTATCAGAATTTCTTCCTTTCTCGGGAATTAATCTCGCTATTTCGAAAATAGCAATCAAATATTCCGCATACGTGCCACAGAATATGGGGCAGATTTCTTCGTTGGGGGAGAAGTCATCCTCCTCGTTATAACAGGGTATTGAAATGACCTAATTACTGGTAGTCTATGGAGAAGAGAAGGAGGGGATATTGGGGGAGACGGGCTACTTCTCCCAGCTGTTCCCTTACTTTCTAAACTGACAGCTTGACGGCTGTCTTGACTAAACGGCATTTCAACTGTGGTTTTTTTTTCTAATGAAAAAGGCCAAAATTCTACAAAGTCTTTTAAATTTGCTAATAGAGGGTTATCTCCCGATTCAAGTTCGCCCTTGATTTTTTCAGGAGGTGTCCAGGAAGTTTTTCAGGAGGATGTTCAGGAATGGACTCTATTTATATTGAAATTAGGTGAGAAAAATCGTACTCCTGAAGGGTGTACTTTTCGGGTGCTTCCTGCTAGAGGAAAACTGTCCTCCTGACTCTCGAAATCGGGTGCAATACAAACATGTTTGCTTACCTCGTGTTTTTCTTCTTCCTTTGAAAGATTTATCGTTTCGTCCTCGCCTGTTGTTTGAATACTTGTTGCAGATTCCAATCGCGCCTGGGTAGATGCCCTCGATCTCGTGATTCTGGGTGGAATTTCCGGCTTTCTCTTCTCCGTGTAGATGGTCTATATACATGCTTAAGTCGACTTCTGGTATCTCGACGGGTATCTAGGAATGGGGGGGTAGGAAATACTTACCTACGGCCCCACACCTGACACCATTATATTACACGTCCCTTGGGAGCTGTGAAAATGACTTACTCCAAAAGGGTATAATACGGCACTCCTGGATCAACGAAGGAAGAGTTCCTTGACCCGTATTTCCGCCCGTCGAGAATTGATTAACTGAGAGTCAACTTTAAATTTTAGGTACTTTAATTAAATTCAGGTAAGCGGATTACAAGCAAATATTTATTTACGGAATAGGATCTGATTATAAAAGTATTTTTTCTGCTCAAGTTTATGAAGGTTATAATGAAGTAATTCTGAAGTCTATAAATGACCTTTAAAGTCAAGTTAAAGTAAATAAGATTTAATTCTGCTGGCGTTTCCTTCAGTCAGATCTTCAATCCCGATATTCAGATATAAGGCGAATTCCCTACAGGGTGAATTGTTCCCTATTACCCAGGGTAAAAGATAAAAGACCCACTTCTAAGGCGCTCACCGGCCCGTTCTAAGGTCTCAAGCACAAGCTAATGACATACAGGGCAACTCGCACCCCGTTACCTGCGGAGACCTAGGCAAAAGACACTCTGAGAAGATCAGTTGAATAAGTTTGCCTACTAAAGTCTATTCTTTAATCTTTCCCGATGAGCTTCATTCTAGTATCTGATTTTCAAATTCTGGACCATTCCTTATATACGAAGGAATCCATTCTCACATGAGTCAGCCAGGAGTGTGACCGTGAGACAAAGAGAGCGCGAAGTTCTCAAAGTCAAGGTTCCCATGCGGAGTTCCTAAGCGGATGCAAGGTCACGCTAAGGCTGGTTGAAGGGCAAATCCATGAACAGCGAGTGCATGATAGGTTCGTCTGAGTGCTTGAGATTAAAAGGGGGCGACTTCTCGGGTATCATATTCGGTGTATGAGTGCTTGGCTCGGATGGGCGACTGCTCATATATATATATATATATATATATATACTACTCAAAAGAAGTTAAGGGTCAAAAATATTTGTGCACATAAATATAAGCTAACGAGCTAAAATGGTGACGACTAATGACAAAATAATTCTTTGATGGCTCAAGAACAGAAAACACAAAACAAAACTTTTGATTAGACACTAGTTTTACCCTGATGAAAAAAAGTCATGCACCCCCCAAAATGATGTTCACACAAGTCGCAGAAGCTTCAGTAACTGGTGTAGCCACCGTTAGCATTCACACATTCTTGACAACGTTGGCGCATGCTGTTCATCAGGCGTTGGAAATAACGTTGAGGGATCGCTTGCCATTCTGCGTCTAATCGCTGAGCCAGTTGCCGGAGGTTGACGGCAGGGACGTGATGTGATCGAACTCACCGCCCTAGTTCATCCCACGCATGCTCAATGGGTGACAAGTCGGGTGAATATACAGGCCAATCCATGTGCTGAACGTTCTGCTCCTGCGGGAAGTCGGTCACCACCTGGCACGATGAGGTCTTGCGTTGTCGTCCTGGAACCAAGCTCCTGGTCCAATCCGCTGCAGAAGTGGAATTACCAGAGGTTGAACAATCTCGTTGAGATAACGCTGACCAGTCAAATTTCCGTTGACGACGTACAGAGGGGTTCTGTGGTTCATGGATATCCCCGCCCACACCATCACACTTCCTCCTCCAAATGGTAGACGTTGAGCAACGTTGACATCAGCAGATCTCTCTCCTTGACGACGATAAACACGAGCCCGGCCATCATTGAACTGGAGCGAGAAGCGTGACTCATCTGTGAACATTGTCTCTGCCCACTGACCACGGTTCCACCGGATATGACGTCTGCACCAATCTCGGCGAGCCCTTCTGTGACGGTCAAGTAGCGGTGGTCGGACTGCAGGACGCCGGCATCGCAAACCTCGGTCTCGCAGACGATTCCTAATGGTCTGGTCGGACACGTTGGTGCCTCTGGCAGCTCTGAGTTGATCCCGAAGATGCCGTGCGGTCACAAAGCGCTGTCGCAACGCCGTTATCATCAGGAAGCGGTCTTCTCGTGCTGTTGTTGATCGGGGTCTTCCAGAACGGGGGCGATTCTGAACAGCATTAGTTGTCCTGAACCTCTGCCAGAGTCTGCCGATAACGCTTTGGCTTACATTTAGACGCTGAGCCACAGTTCTCTGAGTTTGTCCATCTTGTAGCCAGCCAATGGCCCTTCCCCTGTCTTGGATGCTGAGTTGTCGTCGTACCATCTTCAAATTTCAAGTGATGATGAATGGAAAATGCTCAGCGCTTTTATTGCTAAAATTGGCATGCATGGAATGACACTCATGCACAACACGTGCAAATGGTGCATGAGGTGTCACAATGGGTGTTTCGAGGCAGTTTGTCAGTTTAGTCTGACTAAGTTCGTGCTTCAAATCTATGAAAAGGAAATCTGGGTTAACTTAAAAAGTTTCTAAAGATAAGTGCAATGATTGCATGTCCCATAATAACGTGATGTCTATAGTCCAAATGACAACCCAAAGGGGGATATTCTAACCCTATCTGGCTTAAAAAGACATACTTACAAAAATGATCAAAAAATTTCCTTTGACCCTTAACTTCTTTTGAGTAGTTATATATATATATACAGGGCGTCCCAAAAAAATGTATACACACTTTAACAGCTGATAGCTCAATTGATGTTTCTTTCTTTCCAAGTTAAACCCATTAGAATTAATAATGGCAGTCAGACTAAGCTTTGAACAAAGGAAGGGCAAGATGACCAAAATATATACCTATGTACATTAAGACAAAAAGCAAAAAGAGATAAGCACGAGGTTAACGAGTATTAGAATAGAATAGAATAGAATAACCTTTATTAATAATAATAAAATAAATACATTTTTTCAATTTACAATGACACGAATAATTGTGAAGCTTGACTATTTATTTTATTTAATTTGGCCCTTAAGCTTTAGGCTTTACTGGGCTCTTATTAAAAATAAGCAGCTAGTTATTAATTAATAATAATAAATAAATAAATAAGTAAATAAGTATTATTAATAGTTAAAACATGTACTACAATATTAAACAATATTAATGGACAATATTAAAAAATATTAGTGGACATTACTCCTAGAATTTTGTAAGTACACTGCGTTCGCACTTATTAAGCAGATTACATTTTCTCCAATGTTTTCAAAAGTTTTTCCCCGATTTCAATGAAATTTGTAGCAAATAATCACTATATATAGCATCATTGATGGTATTCATTTCGATAAAATATTTTGATAATTAAAATAATTATCTCATTTTATTGAAAAATATGTAAAATATTGTGTTCCGAATTTTTAAGCAGATATTCTATTTACGGATCTAAATGGTGAAAATGAGTAAGAAGAAGGATTTAACATTAACTGAGAAAAGAAAAATAGTCAAGTTACTCGCTGAAAATATAAAATCTATCGAAATTGCGAAGCAGTTTGGCAGATCTTATCGAACTGTAAACAATGTACCAAGAACATCTCGATGTGGAATCTTCAAACAATTGGCAAGACGTGTAAACCTACGATTCAATCACCATTAACACCCAGGTACAAGAAGCAGCGTGTTGAATGGGCGCGTCAGTACGAAAAAACAGATTTCAATACTGTATTGTTAACCGATGAATGAAGAGTAACCCTTGAGGGATCTGATGGTTCGTCAAGAAGATGGATTGCTAAGGGTCAATCTCTACCATGGAATGAGGTTTTCTTTTAGAAAGTTTGTGTAAGGCTGGGCATTCATTTTTACACCATCAGGCACTCTGTATGGGACAGCTACTTCATTGCCTATCAATCCTGCCCAAAACGTGACACTACCTCCACCTTGTTGGCGTCTTAATCTCTATGGTAGAAATTAGCTCTCAGCAATTCATCTTCTTGACCAAACATCAAGTCCCTCAAGGGTTGCTTTTCATTCATCGGTGAAAAATACAGTATTCAAATCTGTTTTCACGTACTGACGCGCCCATTCAACACGCTGCTTCTTGTACCTGGGTGTTAATGGTGACTGAATCGTAGGTTTACACGTCTTGCCAATTGTTTGGAGGATTCCACATCGAGATGTTCTTGGTACATTATGTATGCGAGCCTGCTCAAAAACCTCTTTACTTGAGGACAATGAATGCTTTGCAATTTGCGCTTGATTACAGATATCTGCCGCCTTGTCACTTTTCTTATAGCTCCTTATCACTTCGCTGCCTCAATTTGGTACCTTCCGCTACAAACTTGTTTACAGTTCGATAAGCTCTGCCAAACTGCTTCGCAATTTCAATAGATTTTATATTTTCAGCGAGTAATTTGACTATTTTTCTTTTCTCAGTTAATGTTAAATCCTTCTTCTTACCCATTTTCACCATTTAGATCCATAAGTAAAATACTTGCTTAATAATTCGGAACACAATATTTTACATATTTTTCAATAAAATGAGATAATTATTTTAATTATCAAAATATTTTATCGAAATGAATGCTATCAATGCTGCTATATATAGTGATTATTTGCTACAAATTTCATTGAAATCGGGGGTAAAACT
This sequence comes from Bathynomus jamesi, assembly GCA_023014485.1. Taxonomy (NCBI): domain Eukaryota; kingdom Metazoa; phylum Arthropoda; class Malacostraca; order Isopoda; family Cirolanidae; genus Bathynomus; species Bathynomus jamesi. The sequence goes on along the minus strand of JAJOZX010001232.1, from coordinate 643,564 downwards.
TTTAAAAACATTGGAGAAAATGTAATCCGCTTAATAAGTGCGAACGCAGAGTATGCCATTATTAATCGGGATTTCAACTTGGTTTTAAACAAATTTACATTCACAATATTTTTTATATCAGCAAGTAAGTCATTCCATAGTTTCAATCCAACGAAAATGGGTAGTTTTTGAGATGAAGACAATCTAAATTGTGGTATAACAAGCTTTGATCTGTTTCTGGTCTGATACGAGTGGATTTCTTGATGAGTCACAAAATATCTATTTACCTATTGCAAATTAATGATTTTGTTCTTACACCTGTAAATAAAAATAAAACGTGCCAGTTTGGTTATATCGTTGACCTTTAGTAGGTTTAGCTCTTTAAATAATGCACTAGAGTGATCAAGGAAATCAGCATCAGATAATAACCTTATTGCTCATTTTTGGATGACAAAGATACCATTTAATGCGTTGTTAGCGGAGTTTCCACAAACAAGGTTGCAGTATGTTATATAAGGAAGAACAAGAGTATGAGAAAGAGTCAATAAAACTTGTTTAGGGACTATATTTCTAAGTTTAAACATTATAGCAACGCTCCTTGAAATCTTTTTCGCGATATAATTATCATGATCACTCCATTGCAAATTCTTATCTAGCATTACACCAAGAAATTTTGTTACAGTACACTCCTTTATGGCGATTTCATTAACATTAAGTTCATCAAGATATACATTTCTTTTACAGGAAAAATCATGAAATTTGTTTTCCTGGTATTTAGGAAGAGTTTATTGGTGGTCAACCATTTCATTACACTGATGAATTCTGATTGAAATATATTGTTAGCTGTATTAACATCTGTGCAAGAAAAAGAGACAGTTTTATCATCTGCAAACATTATGAAGTTCAGTATATCAGATGAACGTGGAAATTTATATATAATAAAAATAAATAACAGTGGACCCAGAACTGAGCCCTGTGGCACACAATGTTTGACAAGCGCTTTAGTTGAGCAAACCTTATTTACTGATACAAAATGATATCTATTGGACAAATAACTTTTAAACCAATCACTGATTGCTCCTCTAAAGCCGTAACAAATAATTTATTGAGTAGAATATTATGGTCTATTACATCAAACGCCTTACTGAAATCCATAAATATTGATATCATTATTTCTTTGTTCTCCTTAGCTATATTTACATTTTCCATACGATTTAAAATAGCCATGTCCGTTGTTTTATTATTACGGAAGCCATACTGATTTGGAGATAATAAATTGTAGGATTCTAAATATCGCTGCATTCTACTTTTTACAATTTTTTCAAAAACTTTGCTGAACACAGATAATGAACACACCGGCCTGTAATTTGTTGCTATTGTAGGATCACCCCTTTTAAAAAGGGGTGTTATACAACCAGTTTTTAGCATTGATGGGAATATTCATTTTGGAAATACTTTGATTGATAATCTTAGCCAAAGTTACAGATATCTTATCTTTAACAAGTTTAAATATAGGTACAGAAATGTTATGAATGTTATTTTTTGTATTTTTTAATTTACCAAAAATATTCTGGACCTCAGTAGAGGTAGCAGGAGCAAAAGAAAATGAATTTAGTGGGCTCGGTGGCATATATTTTAGAGGTGAGTGATCATTATTTATTAATTGTGAGCGAAGTTTATCCGCTATTGAGTAAAATGTGCTTTTAAAGAGTCTGCAATAGCACTATCATCAGTAATTTCTTTATTATCAACATTTAATTTCTCTATTGAATTTTTCTTAATTTGTTTTCCGTGAAGATTTTTTATGGTTGTCCAAGTGTTTTTCATGTCTCCTTTATGTTTGGAAAATTGATTGTTATAATAGTTATATTTTGCAGTTTTGATTATTTTAGTTAATTTGTTTCTGTATTAAGTATATTGTATTTTAGGAATTTTGCTGTAATTACAATTTGAATAATTTGTCTCTGTTCTTTATTGAAGTGATAATTCCTGGAGTGATCCATGGATTTGCGACACTTTTGGGCGAAACTGTTTTTCTCCTTAAAGGAAAGCAAATATTAAAAGTATGGAATAAGGTGTCATAGAAGAACTGAAACATATGATCTGGGTCATTTAAAGGTTGGTCACAGTCAAGTCGAGTATTTTCTACAGCCCCTATAAATTTTCTTTTGTTAACCTCTGAGAATATTCTGTAATCAATAGTTGTTTTGCCTACAACCTGAACAATGATATTGAATATAGCGGAAGTAGGGAAATGATCACTGATGTTTGTGGTTATAATTCCTCCATGCTTAGCGTCGTCTGCGCTGTGTCTAATAACTACGGGGACCTCTTTCGGGTTCTTATAATTTTCGTACTCATGAAGAAATTTCTGCAGAGCTTCTTGGTATAAGATTCTTTCCTCGTCAGGTGACTTTTCACTCTTTAATAGGTCTAACAATTCGCCTTTCATTCTTTTGAGCCTGCTTTTACGGGGCTCTAGAACCGTATCTAGACTATTTGAGCTTTGTAGTGAAGCATACACCTCGTGTGGACTTACGACTACTTTCTTCATTATATTAAACTAGCCAGTAAAGGCTTCAGAACTGAAAATAAGATGGGGAGAAATGAACCGCCTTTTTGTACAATAATTCGTTTTTTCTTCCCCACAGTTTGACTTTCAAGAGCAAGTGTGGTATTATGTTTTTGTAACGGCGTAGGCGAACCTTTTGACAGGGTTTCATTGATACATTACATTTTATAACGTTAAGAGAGATTTCACAGGTGCATTTTAAAAAGTCGAAGTCAATAGTTTTAAGAAAGTGCTGCTGCAGTGCCCGGAGCAGTCGATGATAGATTTTTATTAATTCACGGTATTTTTTTAGCCTCTTTGTCATTCTGAAATATCCACCGTTTCGGGCTCGTTTGAGAATATATTCGTTCTTAGAAGCACCCTAAACGTGTTTCGCCGATGAAGGTCACAAAGCAAATATCCGTAACGTTCACTTGTAGCTTCTTTATAAACTTCCAAAAACTCCTTACGCCGATTCGGGAACATTTGATTGGCTAATACCCCAATTTGTGACATCTCTACTTTGTGCGAATAAGACTAGATATTGTGTATTCAACGACACATCGCGCATGTATGTATTTTTGAAAAATAGATTCTGATGAAGAATACGCTTATGTTAAGATGGTGGGAGAACACTGTAAATGTCTCAGCAAACGTTTTATCCATTTCTAGCATGAGATCGTCAATTACAATGACCGTATGTCCATTTCTCTTTAACGAATTAACGTCATATACACCTTTGTGGAACAAAATATCATCTTGGTACTCGTTGAATACCGACTGGTATGTCGAATAGCACCATATGACTTTATGAACAAATTTGGAGAACATCTCCCCCTTGTCTTTAATGATTTTAAGTATAAACACAGTTTTACCACATCCTGTAGGGCCAGATACACTACATGTGGACGGACTCGTTAACCTGAATTTTTCTACAGAATCCATCTCTAACACGTCACAAAACATTTGCAAAATATATTAAAATTTTAAGTGATGCTCCTTATAGTCTACAGTCTTGTTTTTCCTCTTCTTCCTCAGAACCGTGAATGAGGATGAGGTGCTGCGCCAGCAACATGTCCCCATCATCGATATTACAGATGATTCCGATGACTGTTTAGTTGGGACTAAAGGCTCCACCCCCGTTAGCGACACCTGTAGCACCCTCACGCGAAAATTCGAGGAGAAAGCGGGGGTATGATGAAGTTGATGATGATCCGCCTTTCATGTCGGGTATAAAGCATGCCAGGAGTGCACTGGTTGTTAGACCCCCATTAATAAAGCCCCAGCCCTCTACGTCTTACGGCAGAGCCACCACATCAGTTCCTTCCTCAAATAAAAATGTACCCCCTTATTCCTGTTCAATTCCGATCATACCCTCCACAGCAACTACTTCTCGTTCTGTGGAGAGTAGTATAACATTCGAGCTGGTGCGCACCGCTACCCCCACCCTAACCCTGACTAAAAACCGGTACGTAGTTAGGGTCGACCCACGAACTATGTATAGCAACAGTGTTGAATACGGACTACGGCGCCTAGTTGAACGTATTGTGGAATTTACCCTTCAGAACGGCGACGGACGTGAAGTCAGGACGAGGCTGTCCTTCGGGTTCTAGTCAGATGACGTGGATGTAGATGATTTTTGAGTAATAATACCATGCAGACGCTTGGCTGCTGTGGACATAGATTATATTTTGGGCCGTATATTGCAAGCCTCTCAAAGTAGTACATCCTTCAACATGGACAACTTCACGATAGATATTGACCGGATATTCCGTGTTGCGGGACATACGGCCACACCTTATATTCTTAACTTCAATTTTCAGGATATTTACAGAAGGCATATAAACACCGAATATGGTTGCGGCTTTACAGCAATAGTCTTGGCCCATATGTTTACTATGCTAAATACAATCGTGTGTATAATATCTGGTTGCCTACGGTTGTGCAGCGTGCTCGTAAACTGGCTTTAGATTGCAAGCTTGAGTTTGACTGTAATATGGGCCCTGAAGAGTTGAGAAGGGTGGAGCAGGAAACGAATACTCGTATATTTGTATTGGGAATGGATGATCGTCGTAGGACTGTGTATATTTTTAAAAGCAGTGTGAGAGACAGTACAAGACCCCTACTTATTTTAGGGCTGTCAGGGATAACGTATCTCCCCATCCGTAAAATAAGGGCTCTTTACTCGAGCTATGATAAAAGTCGAAAATATGGAAGGCATCATGATTTGTGTAAGGGATGTCTCGAGTTTGCGGATGATATAGTGAAACATTGTAAGGAATGCCACATGGTATGTAAGCAGTGTAAAAGCTCCAAATTTGAAAGTCGTGTAGTTGAAGCTGAGAAGAGGGACTGTAATGTGTGAAGACGCACATTTTTCAATAATAAATGCTTTGAGTGCTATAAGTCAATTGGCACTTGCAGGAAAATGAGAATCTGTGAATGTGGTATGTTTCATATGATGGATAATTTGGGGATATTCACGCATAAGTGTGATGAATTTCACTGTTCTACATGCCATGAGAAATATAAGGCGGTTGGAGTAAAGCATGTATGTTATACGAAAGACGCTAAGCCTAAAAATAGACCTTGTATAACTGTGTACGACGATATAGAAACATACGGATGTTGAAACCAAAGAGGTTATCCCACATCTACTTGTAAGCCAGACTATCTGCGATGAGTGCATGGAAGTCGAGTGTGATGAGTGTCACAAATGTGGTAAACGAGCAAACGTTTTTAAAGCGATCGCACACGACAACCCTTGAAACTGTTTGTGTCCTTTATTGTCAAGTTAGCGGACAAGTTCAAAAAAATTACTGTGTATATTCTTGCCCATAACGGCGCAAAATTTGACACAATTTTTATGAAGAACTGCTTGACCACGAGTTATCAAAGATATTTACAGGCGATCCCTTGAAAAGAGGAAACAAACTTATACAGATGCAAATAAGAGGTAATGTACAGTTTAAAGACACTTTATTATTCACACCTTGTAAATTAGCCAAGCTACCCAAGGTGATGGATGTAGCCGCTGAAGTTTCAAAAGGATATTTACCTTACACTTTCCTCACTAGCGACACTTTAAATTACGTAGGACTACCTCCCCCCAAAATTACTTTAACTATGCCAGCATGAGTGATAGTGAGCGTGAAGATTTTGACCGCTACTACAACAGTTTTAATGAAGATTTTCCTTACAATATAGCAGATGAATGTGAGCGTTATTGCGTGAATGATGTGCGCGTGCTTAGAGCATGTTTCCAGGCCTTTCCTGGCCTTTAGAGTATGTTTCCAGGATGTACATAGACCGTTTCAACTGCGATCCGCTAAAGTCGCAACCACGATCGCCTCATTGTGCTTTTCGTAGTTCAAGAACAATTTCATGCCTAAAGACACACGAGCTGTCATTCACAGAAACACCCCACGCAGTTATGGGCATAAAGCTATTTACTGGCTCATACACCTACAGCAAAAGACCGGTGTATACATAAAACATGCCCGCAACACGGGGGAAGTACCCATCAAGGTCAATGGTCGTGTTTTTTGGGTGGATGGTCTAAGCGAAGACCGCGTCAATGGTGAGAAGACTGCGTACTCCTTTAACGGTTGCTGGTGGCATGGATACCGCCGTCCTGAGTGTGGAATCGTAGGAGATATCCATGGTAGATCTCCTGCCGACAGTCTTGCATGGACCCTCACACGCGATCATCTTATAGGGTTCACTCACAAGGTCTTGTGGGAGTACGAATATGATGCACGGATGGAAACAGCTGGCAGTACCGCGAAGAAATAAACACCATCAAACGTTCAATGTTGTTGGTTCCTCTCAAATGCGGTGATAGCTTGTTCGTTAGACGTACAAATACCCTTCAAACTATACTTTCCACCTGCGGAGGGCGTGAAACTCCATTACTACGACTTCTGTTGTTTATACCCCTACGTGATGAAGAACAATCCGTACCCCGTAGGAGCACCTGAAAAACTGGTGGAACCCGCCCTACCCACAATCGAAGAGTTCTCATCTAATTTGAACGAAAACTATTTCGGCCTTTCTTTCGTAGTTGTGCTCCCCCTTCGCGACTTTTTAATGCCGATCTTACCCGTCGTTATAGACCACAAACTCATGTTTCCCCTGTGCGTGAAGTGCGCAGGGCAGAACAATGAGGCCTGTAATCACACAAACAGCCAGTGGAAGATCAGAGGTGTATATACAAGTCCTGAGCTGTCCCTAGCCGTTCGCCACAGTTATAGAATATTGACGATCTATGATGTGTGGAGGTTTCAGAAGCTACCCAACCTTTTCACGCCATATATAAACACTTTTTTTGAAGGATAAGGTAGAAGCATCAGGTTATCCGAGAGGAGTTGAGACCGAAAATGAAAAATTGGCGTATATTCAGCGCTACCGTGACCGTTATGGGATACAGTTTAATCGGACCCCAATTGTAAAGAACCCATGCAAGCGCTTTAGTGCAAAGTTGTGCCTAAATAGTCTTTGGGGGAAATTTGCTCAGAATACAGGCAAGGGGAGAATGTCCTTCTAGCCCAAAGTTATAACGAGGTGTGAGATTATGCCAACGCTCCCGATAAAGAGGTCATGGAGATCGTGAATGTGGGTAATACGAACATAATAAGGTACAACATGAACGAATTGGCTACATATACATCACGTGTTACAAACATACCTGTAGCCAGCTTCACCACAGCTTATGCTCGCATCAAACTTTGGGGTCTACTGCATTCTCTTAGGCGGAGGGTTCTGTACGCAGACACAGATAGTGTGATATTCACGGAGAAGGATGGTGATTTCATGCCACCCATTGGGGAATTCCTTGGAAAGCTGACTGATTTGATCAAGAATGTGTATGGAGATAGTGCCTACGCTGATTCTTTTGTTTCAACAGGTCCAAAAACTTATGGGGTGCGGTTGAGGATGGGGAGGAAGTGTGATATATCGTGAAAGCTAAAGGCATCACACTTAACCAGGCGAACAGGCGGATTGTTAACTTTGATTGGCTGAAGTTGCTAGTGAGCTTAGAAAATTTGGGTGACCAGGCACCCCAACTGACTCTAGGGACCCATAATTTTTGAGCACAGAAACTGGAGGTCGTGAAGGAACTTAGGGGAACGAAAGTGTGTCGTAACACATATAGGAAACGCTACCAGGTGCCGGACACCTACGATACCGTACTCTTTGGGTACCATGTTCCTTGAATGTTTTGTTTTATATATATATATATATATATATATGTGTGTGTGTGTGTGTGTGTGTGTCTATTACTTGTTGGCGAAATGTTTATTTATTTATTACGTGTATTTGAATATATGCCGTGAATTAGAGACTAAACACGTGTTGATGATGTGTTTATTTATTTAAAATTAATTATGTTTCAATTAGCGTTTCATTTTCTCCGTGTGTGTGTGTGTGTGTGTGTGTGCAGTAAAAAAGCTAAGCACCACTCACTGTATGGCTAATCAAAGAGGTCACGTGACTCCTGCTGGTCATATTTCTGCCCTGCGTTCTCATTTGACCTCAACAAGCCCTAGATCTCAGACGTGTATTTTGAAGAATTCTTGCGTAGGCGGAAAAGTGATAGTTACCTTTGATATTGCGTGTTCGACATTCATGAAGTGGTATTCGATAAAGTTTACAGATGTGGTGAACACCCAAAGAATCCCTAGGCCTCCCTCCTTTGAGGCTTTTAAGGCCATATTGAACCGAGCGAAGCGTGAGGAGCAGGAGGTCCAAATACTCTACGGATATTCTGGCGAGAGCAGTTCGGAGTTTCATGGATCAAGCGATGTAATGGACTACATCATAGGACTAAACTGTGTAAAGGCGCACATACACCGCGAAGTGAAAGAAGCATCACGTGCAGAAGAGAAGCAATGGGTATGGGTAGTGAGCCTTTTTGACGAATGGTGTGACAAGTGATATTATGTCATGTTACATCACACCGAGTACGCATACCCTGCGTCTGAGAATATAAATTTTGTTATCATGGACAGTCTAAAATATTTTTATCATTACGTTCATATATATCATGTTGAGGTTCGCAGTGAGGTTGTGGCTAAAGACTTGTGCGAATTTTTAATAGAGTTTAAGGATGAGTATCGCTTGCTAAGCAAAAAGGACAGATACGGGCACATGTTTCTCTCAAATAGAGCGCCGGAGTGTTAATGTGAGGAGAAAATAGACGAAGATGTATGGTTCCGGTAAAAAGTTAAAGTCGATATTACTTCATGTATCGGAAAAATTCTGATTGCTCTGCATTATGGGATACAAGTATTCACATGATTCTTTCATGTTGGAACAACCCCGTACACGAATCACTAACGCTTGGTATGAAGAGCCCGTGTGACTCGTCCCCCCTACACATCCCACCGAGCCAAACCGCGCACCTGCGGCTCATAGTCACCTCAGAGCTTGACACGACTGGACGTACACTCTTCACAATAGAAAACGATGGGGCTTCCGTTGAGCAGTATCCTCAATGACGTCAGTGCGCGTGTTCAAACGTAAAACCGGCGCTGTTAATTATGTACTTGAAACGAGTTGTGGACAAACAAACTCTGGTAAACCGAATGTCATTTATTTAAGTATTGAAGAGATGAACAGAATCTTCGTGATAGTTGAGAAGTGGGGCTAGGATCATTATAAAATACCTGCAGGTGTAGGCGCAAGAAGAGAGCAGATTAGTGATGCACCCTCATATGCCATTATTTGTACGTTGTGTATAATTCAAGATCAGCCATGCATTGAAATACGCTTGATGTGGAAGAATGCGACTGATAATAACGTCCTTGTCCCCACGCAAAAACGCTTCATCCTCGACAAAATGTTTGAAATCGTCAGTTTCCGCAAGCTAAAGCCTATATTAAACGCACGTGTTGCCGATATGCTTTATTTTTACACGGTTCGTAAATACGCATACACCGCTCTGCTCGACGGGTTTACCGAGTGTAAGACTGAACAAGGCGAGAATGGCTTGGAACTGGATGCGTATTTAAAAGGTATAGACTCTTCGAAATATCTTGAATTTTGGTACAAAGGACTTGAGCGGTAGAGGGCTGAGCTCACCTACACTGTTCACCCAGACGAACTATTTCTTTATATAACGAGCAGCTGTCGGCACAACTTAGAAGATTATTTCAATTGCCGATATGCGTTGTGAAGAAGAATTCACGGTTGAAAAGCTCGGATTGGGAAGAATAAACCCTCGTTTGGAAAGGAGTGTTTATAAACTTGAATTTAATAATGATGTGGAAAACAATGCGCTCTTTGCGCGTACTTTTGAATGTATTCTATCCGTGTTTAAAAAGAGTGATAACTTGCCACCCAATTATAAAGTGGGCACAAAAGTTGTGTTAAACGAGTTGAAAGCCATTTACATCGAATATAGACACCGCATACTTTGAGTGGTGAAATAATCTTAAATCTTATTTATTGCATAGTACAAAGCAACGAAGATGTAACTGTACACTCGATCACATGCGAGATTAGTATTTTAATTAAGCGCAGTAGAACATAAAGCGCGTATATTTTGATGTGTATATATATATATATATATATATAATATATATCATCTACGTAGGTATTGGAATTCTCCTGCACTATTTTTGAAGTTTATATACAAGTCTGTATTTGTGCGTACATATATTAATCGTCATTGAGTAAAGAAGACTATTTACAGGTAAACTCAACTTGAAGCTGAAGGAAAGGTTAGTAAAAAGCTTAATATGGAGTGTGGTATTGTATGGAGCTGAAACATGGATACTGAAAACAACTGAAAAGAAACTCCTGGAAAGTTTTGAAATGTGGATTTGGAGAAGAATGCTAAAGGTAAGGTGGAGGGAACACCAAAGTAATGACTAAGTACTGCAACAGGTGAGGGAGGAAAGAAGACTCATTAAGGTGATAAGAGAAAGACAGAAGAAATGGCTCGGACATGTGTTGAGAGGAGAAAGATTGTTGAAGGAGGTGATAGATAGTAGATATGAAGGTAGAAGGCAGAGGGGAAGGAAAATGAAAGCAATGCTGGATGATTTGAAGGCAGGCAGGAGCTATCATGAGATGAAAAGGATAGCTCAGGATAGAACACTTTGGTGGGACACATGAGTTGGACCTGCCTGATAGGCAGAACACGATGGATAGATGGATATTAAACGTGTATATAGATTTCACCTGTAATATTATTATTTTTTATACTTATATATAAGTGTGTAGATGCGCGTACATATATTAAACGTGTATATAGATTTCCACTGTACTATTATTATTTATGATTGTGTGTATATATATATATATATATATATATATATGTGTGTGTGAGTGTGTTTTTAGCTGTATAGAATTCTTCTACTATTATTATTATTTTTATTGTATATTTACATCCTACTGTATATATTTCGAATAAATGTATGTTAAATTATTTCCATGTTAAATAATTCGACTAAATAAACAGAATGATATAGTTGTATGTTTTTATTCATTAAACGATATTAATTGAAACACGTGCTTTCCTAGGTGTGTGATATATATATATATATATATATATATATATATATATATATATACCGGGTGTCCGAGAATTATCTGTACAATTTTTGGCTGTTATTAAAAGTCAACCATGAAGTGTAGAAATTCCAGTGTTGTCCCATTTTACAGAGCATCTCATTACATTTTTTCTGATACCACGTTTTGACAAGTTTTTTAGAAATGTACGCGGGTGACAGACATTGTTGATTTAAAAGCAAGATCACAGCTGCTATTGAGCGAATTGATGTGGATATGCTGCAGCGTACATGGCAACATTTGGAGTATCGATTGGATGTTTTGCGAATCACTAATGGTGCACATATCGAATGTTTGTATCAACGTTACTGTAATAAAAGAAACTTTTGAAAATACAGATTCTAAATAATCTTGTTTAAGAATTTTACGTGTTATCAAGAATTTTAGTAAAAGATGAAATTGTACAGATAATGTTCGGACACACTGGAATTTCTAAAAAACTTGTCAAAACTTTGTATCAGAAAAAACTTAATGAGATTCTCTGTAAAATGGGACAACACTGGAATTTCTACACTTCATGGTTGACTTTTAATAACAGCCAAATATTGTACAGATAATTCTCGGACACCCTGTATATATATATATATATATATATATATAAATAAACGATATTAAACGATAACAATAACTGGGATGATGGGAATATATAAACGATGCATGTGTGCTTCAATAAATACAGGGCGTCCCAAAAAAATGTATACACACTTTAAAGACTTATAAAGGCAGTGTTTATTAAAATACATTTCATTTTCAAAATGTAATACAATCTACAGACATTACTTAATTGTTTTGTCAACGCCTGTTTTCAAACTGACGTCCGTTCTGGTCCAGGCACTGCTGATAACGCGAAGCAATGGAATCGCAAACATCACGAAACATTTCGTTTGGTATTTGTGTGCATTCTCGTTCAATGGCTGCTCTCAATTCAGCGACTGTTGCAGGTTTTATAGCGTAGACTTTGTCTTTTAAGTATCCCCATAAAAAAAGTCTAGTGGTGTGAGGTCTGGTGAACGCGGAGGGTATTCTACGAAACCCCTTCGTCCAATCCACATCCACATCGTGCCAAGTACCACTCGCAATACTCCACTCTTCGGTCCGGATCATCTTCATTAATAGCATGGACTAATCTTGGAATGTAACTTTTCCATTGACAGCGCTTCAAAATGCTTTGGACAGACGATTCTGAAATTCCTACCTCACGACTCGCTTGCCGCACAGATTTTCTTGGACTTTGGCTTTGGTGATACGTTTCCAGTACTCTTTCTTGCTTTGTGGGGCTTGTCGATGTCCGTGGTCTTCCGGAACGCTTCTTGTGGACATTCTGAACAGTTCCATCGGCTTCAAACTTATCTCTAATTCGAGTGATGGTAAGTCGCGTTGGTGGATCTGTTTGAAACTCCCTCCTAAACTGTCTTTGCACTTCAACTGCGTTTTCACACTTCCAGTAGCATTTTAGAATGAATTTCCTTTGTTCAAAGCTTAGTCTGACTGCCATTATTAATTCTAATGGGTTTAACTTGGAAAGAAAGAAACATCAATTGAGCTATCAGCTGTTAAAGTGTGTATACATTTTTTTGGACGCCCTGTATATATGTATACACTACGTCAAATTGATGGTTACCCCTTCTAAGCCAGATTAGGCCTTCTAAGCCAGATTAAGCCAACTGGCTGATTAAGACTTCTAAGCCAGCTGCTGAGGTAGAGAGGACCAGTATGCGACGAGATATGCCAGCAAGAACACCTTCTCTCCTCTCTCTACTCTCTCTCTCTCTCTCTCTCTCTCTCTCTCTCTCTCTCTCAGGCTACCTTCCTAGGTTAGGTTTGGGGGGAGTAAAACCCCACTCCCTCCTTCATGCAGCTTGCGGGCTAAACACCCTCCCCCTTGCTTGCATACCCCTTCCCCATGGGTGCTACCTTTGCAACAATTGATCAACATTGCATTGCAATTGCACTCTAACATTTTGCGGTCATACTACTAAACCTAATCAAATTATGATCGCTACTATTCAAATTTTCACCAATAGTCAGGTTAGAGACTAGGTCATCTTCGTTTGGGAATATGAGGTCTAATTTACTATTACCCCTTGTAGGACAGTCAATCTATTGACTTAATAAATTATTATCATCCGCAAATTCCAACAGTCTTGAGATCTCAGCATCAGCTGTTTTGTTTTCCCAATTCATGTTACCACAATTAAAATCACCAAAAATAACAGTAATCTTATTATTCACTACTCTGCTTAATTGGTTATACAATTTTATATCCTTATCGACGGGGTAGTGGGGTGGCCTATATACTAGAAGTAGATGCACTACTTATTATTTAGGTTTAGATCAATTCCCAACATTTCATGAGCAGATACGATATTACTGTTTACCGGATGGATGCAGGAAGTCACGAGCATACAAAAGTACACCGCCGCCTTCCCTTCCGTTCCTATCTTTATGAAACATTTTGTAACCTACCATTTCAAATTCTCTTACAAAATCCCTTGATTCAGAATGAATCCAGAATTCCGTTATTCCTATGATATCAAAGTTCTCAGTTTGACTAGCGCTATAAATTCTATTAGTTTGTTTCTAATTGACCTTGCATTGAGAGCACAGTTTTAAGAGATTTTAAGTTCTTTCTCCTCACTGGCCTGAGTCGTTTCCCGAAGCAAATGAATCAACTATTGGGGAGTAGGTTGAACTACTGTCGGAGCAGAACTGACTGCTGAGAGTGAGTTACTTTGTTAGTTAGTTGGTTGGTTGGTTGGTTAGTTTAGACGCAGAGGCCTGCGCATTTTACTGTATACGAGTAGAACGAAATTTGGATACTTACGTAGGTACAACAACTTTGGGGAAAGAAACGATTTATCATTCACCAAAACAAGACTGGACGAATAATGCAGTAAGTTATACACATGAACGTAATTACGTGTAAGGACAGTTATGTACATAGTCATGTTCAAACGCAGAAGTACGGTACACATACTTCACGGAGTGAGTTATGTACGTAATATAGATGAACACAAGTACACATGGACTAATACGTTGATAGGGCATAGGTAGGTATTAGGTAACTGAATGAAATTCATTAATTTATGGTGAAGAATAAAGTAAAGAATAATTAAAGATTATTAAGAGAATAATTTATAGTAATATTAAGAATTAATATGTTCATAAGATGCACGAAAAGAAGGTTTTGTTTTACAATATTTTAGGGGTTTTAGGTTTAAATTTCAAATAAAATTACTTTTGAGCAACATCAAAAAATATAAATCCACAAATGGTGTCCTCGTTTTTTCGCAAAAAAAAAAAAAAAAGAAAAGACACGTAGCACTATATAGACCAGGTATCACAAAAAATATCCCTATTTCTAAATAAATATCTTTAGCTAAAGAAAGACATCTACATGTAGACACAAGGACAAACTCAATAGATATGTAAAACAGTAGTTTATTAACCTTAATTAAACATGTTCAGTGTAATTGCCATTTTTTCAAACATAGTATTCAACCTTACACAAATGTTCGACTTAATTTTTGGAAATAGCTCAGCTGGGATGCTATTGATCACCTGAAAACGCATTTTGATCTTTACGTCTTCAGGCATCTTAGCCTTGGTAGAAGAAAATATTAGGGGTATGAGATCAGGTGAGTATGGGGGAGTCATTACACTGGCTCATGAATGGAGATTAATCGCCCAGAAAAATGCTTCCTCAAAAAGTTGAGAGTTTCACAAGCAGTGTGTATAGGTGTTCCATCCTGCTGAAACCACTGTGAATCTGGGGCAAAGCAGTTATTTCTTTTACGATAAATTTTGCGTTACCGTTACTGCTTTTACAGTTTCATTCTCAAAGAAGTACAGACATACTACACCATACCACCCAACAGCGACCCAGATTTATTGGAGATTTATTGGAGCGCTAGCACGACTTCCCCAGTAACAAAAGTTTTCCTTATTAATCTCCTTAGACAGATGGCCATAACACTCGTCAGTGAGTTGGATGTGTTTCAAAAACTGAGGATCTTCTTTTAGCTTTGCTAACATCCATTTCGCGAATTCCATTCGTTTTTGTTTTTAAACATTAGTCAGTGAAGCTTGTGAGTGAATTTTGTAGGGAAAAAAGGTTTAATTCAGTACGAAGTATACGATGCATAGATGTTTATGAAATACCTACTACTACTGCCAAACGTCGAATTGACTTCTGCGGACTGCGCACGATAATTTCATTAACCATATTTACGTGCTGCACAATTCTTGTGAATCGTCGCCTATCACTATTGCCATTATGTCGATTGTTTACATTTCCCTTTGTTTGAAATTATTTAACAATTCGTGATATTATCTTTCTATCGGGTCGATCTCTGCATCCATATTCTCTGCAAAAGTTCTTCTGCACCTGCGTCACAGAATTTGTCACAAGAAACCACTCAAAGATCAGGGGCGTCATTTCAAATTGGCTTGAGGGGGTTGGGGCCAAGAAGGCAGTGAGAGGCCCCTCACATCATCACATGTCAAAATTTATGAAGTGCTACTCACAATGTACTTTATAATCAAATTAATATAAACAAGAATGATTAAATGGTATCAGCTAGACTGGTTATTTACAGTTAACTATCAAATTATTAAGTTAAGCAATAAATCATGAAATTTATATAATCTAATGTAGTAGAGGATATCTTCGAGACTTCATTTTTGCAAAATTATCAACCAAAACATCAAAATTAAGGTTTTTTACTTCTTTTTCAGAGGCCATCAGAAGCAAGTCATTCAGTCGATCATCTCTCATCGTAGTTCGTAAATAGTGTTTCACCAAACAACACAGAAAACAATCGCTCATTACTAGCAGTGGTTAGTGGAAGAATGATGATTATTTTCAAAATTTTCAAAATTTCAGAATAAGCTAATTGTAAAGGTCTTAGCTCTTTATACAACTGAATCAGATTCTTTGACTTTTCACTTCTGTTTGAAAAATGTCCTTTTGCAACAGAAATTTGAGATTGAAAAAGGATTTCATCCACACCAATGCTCTGATACGAGTGTGCAATAGAATTAAGTTTCCCTAATTCTAAAAAGTCTCCTGAGTTACAGTCAATGGAAGAAATAGCTGTTAAAAGGGGCATGTTTTCTGAGAAGCGCCTATCAAGTTCTGAAATAAACCTATCTAATATGGAAAAATAATCTATTTTGGCTTTCATTGCAAAAGGGAAAGATATGCTGCCAGAAACCTCAACATTACTTTTCTCACTGGTTGTGTCTATGAGAAAATGTGCGGTGACTTTTAATAGAACGTTCACATGATCCCTATTTTCTTCAATTTCTTGCCTTCTTGCTGAGGATAAGCATGCTGCAACAGACTGAGAAGAACCTGACTGAATGCTTTTAAAACTGGACCATGCAACCATGCTATTAGTGTGCCGTTCACTAGCCTGATGTTGCTTGAAAAGTGTTGATATATCTTTCCATTTCCGAGCCCTAATATCAATAAAAACTCTTTTACCAACATGTTCACCTTTTCGAACTGCAAATCCGGAAAAATGTCTACAACAAAAGCAATAGCACGGATCTTGAGAAACAGAGTACTCTAACCACGTAAATGAATCAAAAGAGATGGGCCTAAATCTTCTACAGCTTTGATTACTTGGGTAGCTAGTGAGTTTTGGCTGAACTGGTTCATCATAGGGTGTTTTAGAAATATCCTGTATCTCAGTTTTCGACTTTTGTGACTGTGAAGGCTGAAATTCGGTTGAAATGTCTAGTACTACTGTAGTAGGTGTCACTGGAGCTGCTGGGGTACTGAGCACAGGTGCGGCAGGAGAGTCACTACTTCCCTCTAGCTGAGATGGACCATGGGTAGATTCACTGACTGAAATGGACACTTCTTTGCTGGGGCAGGCTGTACATGCATCATCATCCTATGAAAGAATGACAATGTCTTATCTGATGTGAACCTTTCCCCATAAAAAAATATTTCATCGCATGAGAACTTAAACTGAATAAGAAATTTTGAATAAAATGTAAACTTTTACTGTACCAATTGATAAAATACAAAATTCCATATCAGTGAACGCAATTAAAAATATCTTACTCTCTTAGAAGGAAGATTCTGTGATTTGAAATAATCATCGAGTCTCTGTTGCTTCTTCTCTGCATCTGCTCACTCTTTAATAGCTTTACGTTTCTGAGCCCCAGATAGATGGTGGCGACCACTCATTGTCACAGTCAGATAGTCACAAGAGCAACAGCACTAGCCTGCAGACAAAGGAGAAATTACTGTTAGATTTATAACAACCACATTATCTACAAATTTTACACTACAAAAAAGCAATGCGGAACACAAAATGTGTGTACTAGGGTGATCCATAATTTCACTTTTTAAAATTTGTAATGGTCCAACGGGCTAATGTTGTGGGCATTGGTGCAAGAAACAACATGTTTACCAGTTTTTGGAGTTCCGGTAATATAAGACCCCACACCCCCAATTTATATGGGACCTAAAATTTTGACTGAGAAAACGAAAGTTTTTCCGCTTCTCTGTGAATAAACATATGACTATATTATTTTTTCTTGGTAATAATATATTATTTTAATTAACTATATATTCTAGGGGTGTTACCGCCACCCTGAAGCATCATCCCAGGCAGCTTCGCGGCGATGGGCTCGAAATTAGACCAGCTTATCAAGCCAGCTACAGTATATTTCGAGTGGGAACAAACCTGATTCCAGGTCCCCATCGTTTTTTTTTTTTGCATTTATTTTAAACAAAAATGAATTCCTTTTACAATGATTAAAAAATTATACCAAAGTTTAATTAAAAAGATAAATACTTCTGCATAACATTACACAATAAACGCTCACTACATAATTATACAGGGTGGGCCGTAAGTTTCCATACATAGGAAAATTTAAACGTTTGTTTTTATGTTTCAGATACCCTAAGAATATGCGTTTGTAAGATCTTGTTTACTGATGAAGCAAATTTTTACGTCAATGGAGAGGTTAATCGGCAAAACATACGTTATTGGAGTAATGCTAACCCTAACTGGCTGAGTCCGACGAAGATGCAAGGTGCCGGTAAAGTGATGGTGTGGGCCGGGATATGGGGTGACAGAATTATTGGACCAATTTTAGTCAGTGGAAATCTTAATGCCGAAAGGTATCTTAACATGTTGCAAGAAGAGATTTTCCCATCCCTGCTAAACGAGGAGTAACTTCCCAGTTTACTTCCAGCAAGATGGAGCTCCACCTCATTATGGTCTTCACGTGCGTCGGTATTTGGATCAGCAGTTTCCGGATGCTTGGATTGGTCGGCGTGGTCCTGTGGAGTGGCCTCCCAGATCCCCAGATCTCACCCCCCTTGATTTCTATCTTTGGGGGCACTTGAAGGCCATGGTGTATCAGGAAAAGATACGAGACATAAATCATCTAAAGGAACGTATCACCAACGCCATTACAAGCATAACGTCAACTGTGCTAATGCGTGTTCATCAACAGTGGGGAACACGTATTGAAATGTGTTTTCAAAACAATGGCAACCATGTAGAGCATATTATATAAATAAAAATGGTTGTCCATAAAAAAATGTTTATTTTTCCTATGTATGGAAACTTACGGCCCACCCTGTACATTTCAGCCAAAACTTTTTTCTTGAAGTCTGGAACAAGGCGTCGATGTTGCTCTATAACTTTTACTAGAAATTGTTTTTGTGATTCATCATTAACAATTCTGTCTTTGAAATCTTCAATCAGCTTGATTGCTCTCCGGCAGGATCATTCACAACTTTCATATTTTTGACAAAGTTCTCCATAACTTGGAAAGATTTGCAATTTTTCCAAGAAGTAACAGGTTCATTTAGCCAGCCACCACTAGTACCCAAGTATTGGAAATCAATTGAAGAACCCTTACCAACTAACTGACACAGCTTAGTTGTATTTGTTAGCTTAGGGAAGATTGGCTGACCTTTGGGAGGAGGGTGTTGCGGGTTGATTTGACAGACTTTCTTCATTGACTTTGCAATCAGACTTTTTTCTGCATCTGAAATTTGCCGGGAAAACAAAGCCAGTGGTACTAGTTCCTCAGTCAGATACCATAGCTGACCATCTAATCCCTTAAGAGCACTAGATGCTACATCGTGATCATAATTTTTATATTTAATGAGTTCATTAAAAAGATTTAAATCGTTGACAGGTGCATCACAGGCGACGGAAGCAAGCAACCAAGGTTTTATATAGTAGAGGCAGTTGAATATGCACATTCTCTCTAGTTTTGCTATCATATTTGAATCATACCCAGCTTGATCAGATAATGCGTACATCTTTGCTGGATACAATACAGATGGCATCCACCTCGCATAGTGTACTGCCCCAGGCTTAGTCCATCTCACACCAGTGTTTGAGACGTTTTCCCCAATAAGTAATAGAGCAACCTCGGCACATTCTCTGTAGTCGCCTCTGGGAAATAGAGGTGAACTGGCTGAATTAAGTGCATCTTAGTGCATCCTGCATCCATGTCTGCTAAGAGTTTTTCTTTTCTCTCTACGTCATGTCGAATTCTTTGGTTTCGTCTTTCTGTCCGAGTTACATAAGACTTATCAAGGCTGGAGACGTACATATTCCGAATAGTTCTTTGATCTTCAAGGAATTTTATATCTTCGCTTTTGTTTCTTGTTGTTCTCATTCTGTCTTTCATTATTGTTTCAATAGCATCTGCTGCCGATATATCCAATAGCATATCTAATTTTTTACAAAAAAATATCCTTTTTATCTTCGAAAGTATTCCTGTTTTTGTGTTTTTTCAGTGTTTCATACTCATTAACTAAAGTCAGAATCTTTTCTTTTGGTCTTCTGCTTTTGGAAATATCTCGCGTTTTAATGCCAGCTAAGTCTCAGAATTTTTTAACTTTATTAAGTACAACTGTTGCAGCCTCTTCTTTATTGTTCATAACCATATCATTTCATTTTAAATGATAGAAATGCTGAAGTGCATCTGATTGGGATGGTAGCTGGAATAGTCCTGTAGGAATCAGTTCATCTTCAAGATTACCAATAATAATTGGATCATAACTGCTTTTTCTTAACTTTATATTTAATTTCTTAGGAGCAGCATGATATTCATTTAAAATAAGATTAGAATCAACTAAGTGAAAAATGGATCATATACTATATACACATCATTTTGGATATCTACAAAACATAAAATATTGGCTTAATCAGCTGTTACAGAACATTTCTCTGTGTACTATTACGAATAAATAATCAATTTATACACCAAAATGTGCAAAGTTGATTTCTGAATAAATTGATATGCAATATGTATGCTTTTATTTAAGATTAAATATGATTAATCTTAAAAAAATGCTTAAAAGATGTCGTTTTTACTCAGTTTTTTACTATGCAATATAAATTGAGGGTGGGGGGTCTGATATTACCGGAATTCCAGAAACTGGTAACCATGTTGTTTCTTGCACCAATGCCCATAACATTAGCATGTTGGACCATTAAAAATTTTAAAAAGTGAAATTATGGACCACCCTAGTGTGTACTTTTCCTAAGTGTATATAATCCACACAAACTCACGTTTTTATGTTGTACGTGGCTAGGCTATATTGCGCTGCGCACCAAATTGGTAAATAGATTTATGTTTTTGAATAATTCTAAGTTCTTCTTTTGTTTGTAACTTTAACGCCTCTATACTATCACAACATCAATGCACACAATAACTGCATATTATATATAAACTCATTACAATAAATTTCTCATTACACTTGGATAGATCAATGCTCATCTGCTCATTATATAATAATACGAGATAAAACAGGCATAAAAAGGGCCTAGGTTTAAGTTTTAGTTCTGTTAGTGAGATTTATGAATGGTGTAGCCTAATCACATACTATCCATTCCCCTTCTTATAGTTACGTGCATGAGATTTTGTGATCATGTTAGCCTAACATTAAAAAAAAAAACCAGCCGAGATACGGTTGATTTAAATTTCAGAAATATTGACACCTGGGAGTGACATTTCCATAAATCCATAATATGCAGAGGAAGCTAAGAAGATAGTATACACTATGATTTTCCTAACACTTCAGGGACCTTTTCCGTTCTATGGACACCACTGAAATGAGAGAAATTATTATTTTTAAAATTAGTTTAACTTTTTATTAATAATCAGTACATTTTGAATAGGATAAATTTAATTCATTTAATTTAACAGCTATGAACATAAATAAAAACAAAAAGTATTTGTCGTTTCTTCAAAAATTTGACGATTTATTACATTACATTATCATTATTATTGGTCATACCTAACCTAACCTAACCTAACCCAAACCTAACCTAACCTAACTTAACCTAGCTTAACATAGCCTAACATAGCCTAACCTAGCTTAACCTAACCTAACCTGACCTGACCTAACCTCGTTGGTGCCCATAGAACGGAAAAGCTCCCACTTCAGAGATATAAATTTTTAATGGTGCTTTATGGGAAATTTCTGCCATGGAGCAACATAAGTAATTACAAGTGAAGCCTATACATTCACATTGAGAAACCATAACTGTGACTGAAAACTGTGCCTGTTCATAATAAATAACACACTACAAATAATTCAGGCGTCGGCAACCTTTTTGGTGTTGCGTGCCAATTCCATTTTAAAAAAAATAATTTTATGGTCTTGAGTAGTATTTTTCCTTTTTTTTAATCTTAAAATTATAAAAAAAAATTAAATCTTTTCGCGTGCCAAGTTTGGCACGCGTGCCAGGGGTTGCCGACGCCTGCACTACATAGTTCAACTGTGATAAATGAGTGACCAGTACAAGCACTTAGCCTACATGTAAAATGCTGGGTCAAACCACCTGCACTTACAGCCTGAAGCACTTCACTCCACAACTGCCAGAGGTGGAGGTAGTGAGTTTTGGCTGAACTGGTTCATCATAGGGTGTTTTAGAAATATCCTGTATCTCAGTTTTCGACTTTTGTGACTGTGAAGGCTGAAATTCGGTTGAAATGTTTAGTACTACTGTAGTAGGTGTCACTGGAGCTGCTGGGGTACTGAGCGCAGGTGCGGCAGGAGAGTCACTACTTCCCTCTAGCTGAGATGGACCGTGGGTAGATTCACTGACTGAAATGGACACTTCTTTGCTGGGGCAGGCTGTACATGCATCATCATCCTATGAAAGAATGACAATGTCTTATCTGATGTGAACCTTTCCCCATAAAAAATATTTCATCATCGCATGAGAACTTAAACTGAATAAGAAATTTTGAATAAAATGTAAACTTTTACTGTACCAATTGATAAAATACAAAATTCCATATCAGGTCAGAGATCAGCCTGAGCAGATCGGATCGGTTAACTTAGCACGATTCCGATGTGGACATCACCCCAACTTACGGACATATAAACACAGACTAGACAACTCCATAGACGACACCTGCCACCTGTGCCAGGACACACCACAAACAATTGAACACATTATGACAGACTGTACCGCTCTAGCACAACAACGAACACAACACAACATCACTAGTGCTCTGAACCTCTGGTCCACTCCGGAGAGGGCGATCGGTTACCCGCGTGCCGCCGGCTTGCTCGATCAGGGTGGGCTGATCGGCTAAACAACAACAACAACTGCCAGAGGTCTACTTACTAACCAAATTGTTTTCTATTACGTCACATGAGATATGATTTCCTTCACGACGGAGGCAGTTTAAATGTCAACCGTCTCTGCCCCAACCACCTTGTCGGGTCCCTGTCCCTACCCTTTCGCTGGGAGGCTGGTGGACTGACATCATCCCATCAGAAGCTCTGCTGCTCCTGCGCTCATTTGTTTTTTGTTTACTGTGACGTCAGACGTTACTCACAGAGTTTTCAATTTTTTTATGCCATAATTCATTGTCATTATTTTATTCAAATTATTCTAAAAAGTTTTTAAACTGTAAGCAGTTCATTATATTGGTAATCCACAAAATATTAGATGCCTTTTAAAAAAACTATCATTTGGAGGGCCTTGGAGGCCCCACTGGTGAGCTTGGGGGGGGGGAGCTACCGCCCCTCACGGCCCCCCTTCAAATGACGCCTCTGTCAACGATCTTAATTTTCTGTTCCAGCTGCAAACGCGGCCTCCTTAAGGAGGCTTAGTCAAGACTTACCCTAGCTTTCCTTAAAGCAGTTTCCCAAACTTTTGTTCCCTGAGGCACACTTTCTTACTGTTCTAATTTTGGCGGCACATTGCCATCTAAGTAGTTATAATCTGGTAAGAAGCTCCCTTAATGTTAATGAAATACGTATGTTTAAAAATAAAACGCAAATACTGAATATCAATACGTTTTATAATTATAAATGTATTAATTTTTGGAACAAAATATAGAATATTTTATTTTCAAAACCATATCATTCAGTGTGAACTATGAGCTTCATGTTGAGCATACAAAAGGTGAAATCGAGGACGAATCGTTGACAAATACACACGGAACTCCTTATCAACTGACAAAAGCCTTTCTCGTTTTTTGCTTTTAATGTTTTCATTGTTGAGAATCGAAGCTCACACAAATATGCTGTTGACAAGGGCAGCACCGTGCTTATTGCCTTTGTTCCAATCACTGGTTACCCTTCTGTAAGAATTATCCAGAATTTATCTAGTGGCAACTCAATGTATTTCAGTTTAAGGTTGCGATCTGTTTGAATGTTAGCCAGTTGCTCTTTCTGCTGCAATGACAAGTGGGAAGTGCTTTCAGGTAGTTCCATAACAAATCGATTGCGCACTCAATCATTCTGTTTCACCGTGAGTGACGGAAAATATCGGTTAATTTTATCGTGTCGAATTAAGAGGTGATCTTGTATAATAATTCGGATGTTACTTTTCCATTTGGATCATACAGTGCAGTCAGATGAAACATGGCTACTTGTTTATTTTTTACGTGTGTTTTCCAAATTGAAATTTTGCCAAAAAACCCACTTATTTTGTCACATGATGTCAACTATTTTCTCTTCTTTTCCCTGCATATTGGCATTCAGTTTATTTAAACAGAGAGGAGCAAAGTACTGAAATTTGTTACGTATGTTAAAGTACAAGTAATTTGACAAAAATTTACTTACATAAGTTGAAGTACAAGTACAATTCGTAACTTGTACTTGAGTAAAAGTAAAAAAGTATCATGTTTAAAGTATACTCGAGTCGTAAAAGTAAAAAGTACTAGCAACTCAAACATAACATTGCTAATCATTACCTTGTAGCAGCGATAAGTTATATATTAATTATATTCATTAGGGAGTGAAATACATAAACACACATATGGCCAACAAACTTTATTACGAGCAGAACTTCTTATTTAGCTTTAACAATAATTGGTTGCCAAAGGCGCGTGACTGGCTGCGTTAAATTTCCACACTGTCTGCTCCTTAGATTGGCTGATTCAATCATGAAAATTTTCCAAACGTTTGGGAAAAGTACTTTGTATTTTACAGATATCGGTAAAAATGTACTTAGGTTAAAGTACAATATTTTCTCTTAAAATGTACTTAAGTTAATGTAAAAGTATTTTAAAATACTTGTGCTTTCTAGAAAGTGTATCCTGAAAAATGTTAATTGAGTACAGTTACTTCACTACTGAAACTTCTGCATTTAAGTGACAAAAAATATCTGCTAAGTACGGGAGGTTTGCACACCAGTAGTATGGGTGCAAAAGGAGAGTGCAATGCAAGTGCAAATGTTGATCAATGTTGTATAAGGTATGCAACAAAGGGGGAGGGAGAATGTTGCAAGATGTTATGCAATAGAGGCAGAATGTTGCAAGAGCAACAAGGGTTATGCAACTTGGAGGCGGAGTTATCCCCCAAGAGAAAGAGAGGAGGAGAGAGAGGAAGAGAGGTGTTGGCCTGGCATGAGCCAAGCGCATATTAAGACTTCAGCCGAGCGGCCGTTGTCTTAATATGTTCCTAATCAGCCAGTTGGCTTATCTAGCTGAGCTGCCAGATTGCGCTAATTATTTAATTAAAGCATATATTCTGGCTCTCCGTCAGCGTGCTTAATCCGCCAGTTGGCTTAACCGCCAGTTGTCTTAGGAGGCCTAACCAGCCATTTGGTATAATTAAATAATAATAACGTTTATATATACACATAACCGAAAGAATTAAATAAAACACCACCACATCGCTCTCTTTATCTAGACGAATTATTGGATTGGCATAATCCTAGTCGGAGGTGTACGTGCATTTGTGCGCGTTTGTCCCCGTCATCTGGCTTAAACCGCCAGTTCGAATAACCTGCCAGTTGATTTAGAAGGCCAAACCAGCCATTTGGTATAATAAAATAATAATAATAATAACGTTTATATATAAACACATTCAAAAGAATTAAACAAAACACCATCACATCACTCTGTTTATTTAGACAAATTATTGGATCCAATTGCTCGAAATATATTGAAAATAAATATACATTCCTATACAAGCGAAGGAATATATGCAATAAAAAATAATAATAGCATAAGAATTACGAACGAGGAGTGTATATATAATAAAAAATAATAATATTCAAACCCAGATCTATCCAAGTTGTTCATTCTAACGAAGGACAAACTTTTCACCCCAACGTAGACCTACAGTTTAACAGAGAATCTGGATATACCCGAATTATTTATTCTAACGAAGGCCCAACTCTTCACCCCACAATAGACCTACAGTTTAACGGAGAATCTGGACCTACCCGAATTATTCATTCACACACACACACACACACACACACACATATATATATATATATATATATATATATATATATATATATATATATATATATTTATATATATAATCATATGCATGCAAAGACCAATAGCAAAATATATATATGAACACAATTCGAAATCAGCCAGTTGGCATAATCCACCAAGATCTACAGTTTAATGGGGAATCCGGACCTACTGAATTGTTCATTCTAACGAAGGTCAAACTTTTCATCCCGAACCTACCCGAATTGATCATTCTGACGAAAGTCAAACTTTTCACCACACCCTAGACCTACAGTTTAACGGAGATTCCGGACTTACACGAATTGTTCATTCTGACGAAGGTCAAACTTTTCACACCACCCTAGACCTACAGTTTAACGAGGATCTGGACGTACCCGAATTGTTCATTCTGAAGGTCAAACTTTTCACACCACCCTAGACCTACAGTTTAACGAGGATCTGGACGTACCCGAATTGTTCATTCTGACGAAGGTCAAACTTTTCAACCCACCCTAGACCTACAGTTTAACGGAGTATCTGGACCTACCCGAATAAAGCCCTTATTATCACACACACACACACATCTATATATATATATATATATATATATATATATATATATATATATATATATATATTAGTGATGCACCGGAGGAAGATTTTGGCCGGAGGCCCGCCGGCCAATTGATTTATTTCAGTATTTATATATGTGTGTGTGTGTGTGTGTGTTTCTGTGTGTGTGTGTGGTCTATCGTCTCATCTATTTACAGTTTATATATTATAGTCCTGCTATTTTAAATTATTAAGTCTTTAATAACTTAAACTTTATAAAAGTCGACTTTCTATGCTTTGTGTGTGCTAATTTCTCTAAAAATTCACATTGAACAGAATATCCTCAGGTTATGAAACTTATGATGTCTTGCTGAATGCTGAGTAAAGTAGCCTATATCAAATCAATTATTAATACAATAACTAATCACTCATAAAATAAATTATTATTACAGTCATCTGAGAACTGAAATATTCGGATAGGTGCAGAAATGAGGTTTTATAGTTTTATAGAATTAAAACTAAACGTTGTCAGAATTGAGTTTGGTGTACGTGGCACCTCTGGCCAGAGGCCGGAGTTTATTGAGACCTCTGGCCGGAGTAGGAGGTTTTCTAAAATGGCTGGAACTCCTGCTCGGCCGGAGCCGGGGGCGGAGCTCCGGTGCATCACTAATATATATATATATATATATATATACATAAAATCAGATCTGCGTTGTACTTGAGCAAAAGAAAACCACCAGAGGCTTGCTAGGCCTTTCCTGGCTTGTTCGAAACTAATAATTAGTACCTTGCGGATGCCTATTGCCCCCCGCAAGTTACAGAAATCTTCTTCCAGATTTCCAGGCAGACATTCCAGTCGATTTAAGCTGCTACACCTCGACAAGGTTACGTAGTTTCTTGTCCTGGTAGGGTAAGGCTCCAGGACCAACTGACAGACCGATTTAGATCTACTAGGCGCCTGGTAAGAAATATATAATCAGATGCATGCAGACCCAATAGCAAAATATATACGAACACAATTCGAAATCAGCCAGTTTGCCTAATCCACCAAGACCTACAGTTTAACGGGAAATCCGGACCTACCCGAATTGATCATTATAACGAAGGCCAAACTCTTTACCTACCCTAGACCTACAGTTTAACGAGAATCTGGACCTACCCGAATTGTTCATTCTGACGAAGGTCAAATTTTTCACCCCACCCTAGACATACATTTTAACCGAGAATCTGGACCTACCCGAATAAAGCCCCTATTATTACACACACACACACATATATATATATATATATATATATATATATCACATGCATGCAAAGACCCAATAGCAAAATATATACGAACACAATTCGAAATCAGCCAGTTGGCCTAATCTACCAAGACCTACAGTTTAATGGGGAATCCGGACCTACCCGAATTGTTCATTCTGAAGAAGGCCAACTTTTCACCCTGCCCTAGACCTACGGTTTGACGGGGAGTCCAGCACCTAGCATTTTCTCATTCATCTCTGATACAAAATGCCTTCAAAACAACATTTCTTTTTATTCCAAGAAAGAAAAATAACCAAACTGTTCATTCCGTCGAAGGTGAAGCTTTTCATTCCACACTAGGCCTACAGCTTAACGGAGAATCCGGCCCTACCCGAATTGTTCATTCTAACGAAGGTCAAACTTTTCACTCCACCCTAGATCTACAGTCTACCCGAAGACCCGGACCAACCCGAATAAAGCACCTATTATTACACACACAAATATAATCAGATGCATGCAAAGACCCAATAGCAAAATATATACGAACATAATTCGAAATCAGCCAGTTAGCGTAATCCATAAAGACCTACAGTTTAACGGGGAATCCGGACCTACACGAATTGTTCATTCTGACGAAGGTCAATCTTTTCACCACACCCTAGACCTACAGTTTAATGGAGAATCTGGACCTACCCGAATAAAGCCCCTATTATTACACATGAATGCGAAGACCAAATAGCAAAATATATACGAACATATATATATATATATATATATATATATATATATATATATATATATATATATATATAATCACATGCATGCAAAGACCCAATAGCAAAATATATATGTATATAGCAAAATAAGTATATATATAGTAGAGCATTCTAAGAGATTCAATAAATAAGTAGCAACATTTTCCAGAATCTAGTCGTTTTTTTAAGATTATTTTTTGACTGGTTGTAAATAGTGGATTTACAGGCATCGCTTTGTAGTTTTAGTTCGCTTTACAATTTTAAATTAATTTTAAGGTTTAAAGTCGAAAAATAATCGTTAAAGACACTAATTCATACTGGGTCAAATTCGGACTGTTTAAGTTTATTACGCTTGCCGTATATAAATTGAGAGACTTCAAAATAAGCAAAATTTGTTATAAAAAGATAAAAATTTGTTTAATTGAAATAGAGAAATTGTTTATGTAAATTCTTTTGATAAATTAATTTGTTTTTTTACATTTTATATATAGATATTCATCAATTTTTATATTTTTATAGGTGGGCTGATTATTGTTGTTTAGTTTTTCTTTCTTTCATTTACAGGACAATTCCGAGTGATATTTTGTATGGTTAGGCTGTTTAAAAATTTTTTTCACTCTGAAATTAGATTTTATTGTGTTAAGGAGTGTTTTAACATTTTGTTTTAGACGTGGTTCGGATTCAGTGTTAAACTGTAGGTCTAAGGTCGAGTGACACGCTTGACCTTCGCCGGGATGAACAATCAGGGGGGATACTAAACAAAGGTTGCCGATAAAGTAGAACTTTTTTAATGCACGAAGGATGGGCTAGGGGTAATGATGTAGTAAGTTTTAGATGTTGCTTGGTTTTTATATGAAGTTTAACACTGATAAAATTCAACTGTTACGGTACGGAAAAGGGGAGGATTTAAAATTCCATGGAATAGAAAAGAAGATCCCGTTGATCCGGGTGTACCTCTGATACGGAGAGTCAAAGAAGTCAAATCACTACTTCACCAGGCCAACTAGATCTATTGTAGTAGTACTCCCCGTTAAACTGTAGGTTTAGGACGGGGTGAAAAGCATGACCTTCGACGGAATGAGCATTTCGAGTATTTTTGTCTTCCGTTGAATAAAAAGAAATGTTGTTTTGAAGACATTTTGTACAAGAGACGAATGAGAAAATGCTGGGTGCTGGATTCCCCGTTAAACCGTAGGCCTAGGGCGTGGTGACAAGTTTCATCTTGGTAGAATGAGTAATTCGGGTATCCGGATTCTCCTTTAAACTGTAGGTCTAGGGTGGGGTGAAAAGTTTAACCTTCGTCAGAATGAACAATTCGGGTAGGCCTGGATTCCCCATTAAACTGAAAGTCTTGGTGGATTGGGCCAACTGGCTGATTTCCAATTGTGTTCGTATATATTTTGCTATTGGGTCTTTGCATGTGTGTGTGTGTGTGTCTGTAATAATAGAGACTTTATTCGGGTAGGTCCAGATTCTCCGTTAAACTGTAGGGCTAGGGTGGGGTGAAAAGTTTGACCTTCGTCAGAATGAACAATTCGGGTAGGTCCGTTAAATCTCCGTTAAATTGTAGGTCTTGGTGGATTAGGCCAACTGGCTGATTTCGAATTGTGTTCGTATATATTTTGCTATTGGGTCTTTGCTTGCATCTGATTACATATATATATATATATGAAATAGGATCCCTCCTAAGGAGACGTAATTTTACATTTAGGATAAAAACGAAGACGTAGAGCAAGAAAGTCATTATATCTGGCTGCAGCTGACGTTTCGGGCAACTCTACCCATTTTCAAGGCCTAATAAATAAAAAGCTAAAATTAATGCATGACAAAAAAAAAAATATACGAATGTCAAAAACAAACTAATTCATAGCTCAGAATAAAACCACTTAAAGAATAAAAATTAAAAAGCGTAAAACAAGCATAAGCCAAAAACAAAAATTAAAAATTATATACATGACAAATAACATGATAAAAGTAAAACTTTAAAACTAAAAACATTCAAACAAATTAGTTAAAAACTTCACTAATAAAAAGTTAAATGAAAAAACGCAAAAGTGCACGAAACATACCATGCTCACTTGACATCCTCAAACAACTGAGGCGAAAAGGAGACAGGGTCAAGGGAAAAACAGAAAAATTTAGTTGGTAGGCATTCTAATTAATATAAAGGGGGTAACAGCTAGAATCAATATTTAAGCTGGAGTTCAGAAATTTAATGCACAAAGATTCATAAATACGGAGAGAGGACGGACATTTTAATGATTTAAGAATTTTAAAGTTATTAACGGAAATATCAACTTTACACTTAACAGAATGATTTCTAATGGCAGACTGTTCCTTTTTAGATAAAACTTTCCCTGTCCTATGGCTAATACCCATATGGGAGCAAAATCTTGCCTGCAAAGAACGAACTGTGCTGCCAACGTAGTTCCCCTGGGAACACCCAGGGCAGGTAAACAAATAAACGACAGAACAGTTCATCGCAGGGGGGATTTTGTCCTTACAACGGAAAAAACATTCAAGGGTATTATTATTCACAAAAGCAACCTTAAAATCAGTGTGAAAATAAAATTTCCTCACCACACTCAACAATTGCTTTTTCACAAAAGAGTTAAATTGGTAGAGGTCAGGTAAAACAAGATATTTACAATTCTTAGGAACATCATACGTTGGGATAAGTTTGGGGGAATAAACATTATTAATTAATTTACCAATAATACCTTGTACAAGAACCCGTGGAAAACCATTTTTAAAGAAAAAATCAGTAAGGAATTCAAACTCATTATGAAGCAGAGCAAAGTTTGAGCAAATATTATAAGCTCTATGCACTAAAGTGCGAATCGAACTTAGTTTGTAATTAAAATCGCAAAAACTATAAAAATTAAAACCTAAACCCGTAAAAGTAGGCTTCCGGTATGTAGAAGTTAAAACAGTTGAGCCTGATTTGGAAACCAAAACATCAAGGAAAGGAATAGAACCTTGAACTTCCTTTTCCTGCGTAAATATAATGTTCTTATGAAGTGTGTTCAAAAAATTTAAAAACTGAACTGATTGATTATCCGTTTGGAATAAAGCAAACGTGTCATCAACATAACGTCTGTACAAATTCGGCTTAAGGATAACTTTTTTAGTTTTCAAGGGGTTGTTTACCGTCAGTTGGATGGAGTGGGGATGGGGAGCCCCTTGGGTCCCGTTTTTGCGAATATTTTCATGTCTCATCTTGAGGAAAGGGCCTTCTGTGAGTGCCCCCCTCACCTTAAGCCGAATTTGTACAGACGTTATGTTGATGACACGTTTGCTTTATTCCAAACGGATAATCAATCAGTTCAGTTTTTAAATTTTTTGAACACACTTCATAAGAACATTATATTTACGCAGGAAACTACGTTGGCAGCACAGTTCGTTCTTTGCAGGCAAGATTTTGCTCCCATATGGGTATTAGCCATAGGACAGGGAAAGTTTTATCTAAAAAGGAACAGTCTGCCATTAGAAATCATTCTGTTAAGTGTAAAGTTGATATTTCCGTTAATAACTTTAAAATTCTTAAATCATTAAAATGTCCGTCCTCTCTCCGTATTTATGAATCTTTGTGCATTAAATTTCTGAACTCCAGCTTAAATATTGATTCTAGCTGTTACCCCCTTTATATTAATTAGAATGCCTACCAACTAAATTTTTCTTTTTCCCCTTGACCCTGTCTCCTTTTCGCCTCAGTTGTTTGAGGATGTCAAGTGAGCATGGTATGTTTCGTGCACTTTTGCGTTTTTTCATTTAACTTTTTATTAGTGAAGTTTTTAACTAATTTGTTTGAATGTTTTTAGTTTTAAAGTTTTACTTTTATCATGTTATTTGTCATGTATATAATTTTTAATTTTTGTTTTTGGCTTATGCTTGTTTTACGCTTTTTAATTTTTATTCTTTAAGTGGTTTTATTCTGTGCTATGAATTAGTTTGTTTTTGACATTCGTATATTTTTTTTTTTTGTCATGCATTAATTTTAGCTTTTTATTTATTAGGCCTTGAAAATGGGTAGAGTTGCCCGAAACGTCGGCTGCAGCCAAATATAATGACTTTCTTGCTCTACGTCTTCGTTTTTATCCTAAATGTATATATATATATATATATATATATATATGTGTATGTGTGTGTGTGTGTGTGTGTGTGTGTGTGTGTTTAATAATATGGGCTTTATTCTGGTACGTCCAGATTCTCCTTTAAACTGTAGGTCTAGGGTGGGGTGAAAAGTTTGACCTTCGTCAGAATGAACAATTCGGATAGGGTCGGATTCTCCGTTAAATTGTAGGCCTAGGGAGGAATGAAAAGTTTGACCTTCGACGGAATGAACAATTTGGGTAATTTTTTGTCTTTCTTGGAATAAAAAAGAAATGTTGTTTTGAAGGCATTTTGTATAAGAGATGAATGAGAAAATGCTGGGCTGCTGGATTCCCCGTTAAACCGTAGGTCTAGGGCAGGGAGAGAAGTTTGACCTTCGTCAGAATGAACAATTCGGGTAGCTCCAGATTCTCCGTTAAACTTTAGGTCTAGGGTGGAGTGAAAAGTTTGCCCTTCGTCAGAATGAACAATTCGGGTAGGTCCGGAAACTCCATTAAACTGTAGGCCTAGAATAGAATGAAAAGCTTGACCTTCTACGGAATGAACAATTTGGTTTTTTTTGTCTTTCTTGGAATTAAAAAAATTTTTGTTTTGAAGTCATTTTGTATAAGAGATGAATGAGAAAATGCTGGGGTGCTGGATTCCCCGTTAAACCGTAGGTCTAGTGCAGGGAGAAAAGTTTGACCTTCGTAAGAATGAACAATTCGGGTTGGCCCAGATTCTCCGTTAAACTGTGGGTGAAGAGTTTGGCCTTCGTTAGAGTGAGCAATTTGGGCAGATCCAGATTCTCTGTTAAACTGTAGGTCTAGGGTGGGGTGAAAAGTTTGGCCTTTGGATAGGTCTGGGTTTGTAGATTATTATTTTTTATTACATATATATATATATACTCCTCGTTCGTAATTCTTGTTTTTATTATTTTTGATTGCATATATTTCTTCGCTTCTATAGGAATGTTTATTTATTTTCAATATATTTCTTGCAATTGGATCCAATAATTTGTCTAACTAAAAAAAGTGATGTGATAGTGTTTTATTTAATTCAATTCTTTTGGATGTGTTTATATAAACGTTATTATTATTATTTAATTATAGCAAATGGCTGGTTAAGCCTTCTAAGTGAACTGGCTGGTTATTCGAACTGGCGGTTTAAGCCAGATGAAGGGGACAAACGCACACAAATGCACGTACACCTAAGATTAGGATTATGCCAATCCAATAATTCGTCTAAATAAACAGAGTGATGTGGTGGTGTTTTATTTAATTCTTTTGGTTGTATATATAAACGTTGTTATTATTATTTAATTATACCAAATTGCTGGTTAGGCCTTCTAAGTGAACTGGCGGTTTATGCGAACTGGCGGATTAAGCCCGCTGACAGAGAGCCAGAATATATGCTTTAATTAAATAAATAGCGCAATCTGAGAACCTAACAATGTACACCTGAACAAGCCATTTACGCCTTCTAATTCAACTGGCTGGTTAAGCCAGAATATATGCTTTAATTAAATAAATAGCGCAATCTGGCAGCTCAGCCAGATAAGCCAATTGGCTGATTAGGAACATATCAAGACAACGGCGCTCGGCTGAAGTCTTAATATGCGCTTGGCTCCTGCCAGGCGAACACCTCTCTTCCTCTCTCTCCTTCTCCTTTCTTTCTCTTGGGAGATAACTCCGCCTCCAAGTTGCATAACCCTTGTTGCTCTTGCAACATTCTCCCCTCCCCCTTTGTTGCATAACATCTTGCAACATTGATCAACATTTACGATTGCATTGCAATCTCTCCTTTTGTGCCCATACTACTCACACCACTCGTCATTTCCCATTTCAGTTGCAAATTCAGACTCTTCTCGGATAAGGAAAACTAAAAGTTCTTCTCTGAACTCATAAATCTTATAAAACACTTTTCCTCTTGACAGCGAACTTCTGCGTGCAAGAGAAAATTCACATAACGACAACCCATTTCTTGGCAGATTTTAAAAACCCGTGTTTATAGATGACGAAATTTTATGAAATTTACTATTTTTACTGCTATATTAGGGTGTGTCAATTTTGTCACCTTTTTTCAAATCAATTTTGGTAGTGAAAATATAGTCTTTTCATGTCAAAACTTGAAATTGGCCAACCAAAATGAAATAAAATAACCCTTACCTACATCATGGTACATCAATTTTACCTTAAAATTTCCGAAATTGACTCTACCAAATAATAGGACATAAATTGATTAACTATCTCACTGATCGCATATGGAGTGTTTTCAAGGTCATATAGTTGTTGTACAATGTACAAGTCACAACATGAATAGAACTGTCCCTCACTCTCAGTCCTCAGTTGCCTCTTAGATGTCAGAGACGGTGGTTTGCTGTTATTGCTCTTGTACCTACTTCATAGTTATTCTACTAGACGAATACTACAGTTTAACTGTAAGTATGGATTATTGATTATTACAATTATTTATTATCATATTCTTCTGTCTAATTATGTTGTAATCCGATGAAATATTTTTTTATTGAATTTTAGAACATCGAATGATTAAACTTTGAAACATCGTAATTGATATAAAATACTTAAATGTTTTTCTTTCTTTTCAGATATTCCTAAGATACCAAAATTGAAGACAAGAGGTCAGTCGTCATGCCACTTGAGCCTGTTAGTCGATACAGGCAAGGAGCTTCTTGTATCAGAACTACCAACAGTGCGAGACATGCTGAGACTAGGGTTACTCCTTCGTTGAACAAAATACAAAGGATAGAAGGAACTACACAGAGAAAGATCTCATAAGGGACATGATTCCCCCTCTTCTGCATCAGTGGAAAAAAGCTAATGTGTTATTCAAACCACCTGTACTCAATCAGTATAGAACTATCGATCTAAAATTAACAAAGCTGTGGCACAAAGCAGTTGAGACATCACTTGGTAAAGAAAAACTAGCAAAGAAAAATAAATTTCTGCACACACTTGATACTCTTCTTGACATTTTTAACTGCCAGCGTCCCATAGAGTTGTGTTCTGAAGCCAATTGTTCTCCCTCATGCAGAAGAAAACCTCACCCTCAAATTGATTGTCGCTGTCCTCGTGAGAAGAAGATCCCTGTTTTGGAGCTGGCTTTCATAAAGGCGCAGAGAACAAAGGCAGGAGGCCAAGGAAGTATGCAGATTGGTTCGGCAGATTATTCAGAAACCAAAAAACAGATTGTTATTGCTAAGAAAAAAGAGAAAATCCGAGAGAGGGAAGAAAGGAAGAAAAAGAAGAGTGAAGAAGCCACCCAAAGAGATGAAGAGCTCTATCAAGAGGTTTCTCACTTCTTTGAAAGCTCTTCAGATGAACAGAAAGAAGCAACATCAGATGATAGCTCCAAAATGCCATCTGAACCTTCGCCGAAGAGAATGAAATACAACACTAAAGACATCTCAAACATTGTAGGACTGCTCTGTTCAGACAAGGAAGGTACCTCCGATAAACGTCAATGCCACGAAATTGTCAGAATTAGTTAACTTGAATTCGGAAGTTTTGGAGCCACCACTGACAACATGTATAACACACAAAGATTTAACACAACTTAAAGAGGCCCCAATGCAAGTGCCAAAGTGGCCTTCTCACACTCAGAGTGTGGAGAGATG
Organism: Bathynomus jamesi; assembly: GCA_023014485.1. Taxonomy (NCBI): domain Eukaryota; kingdom Metazoa; phylum Arthropoda; class Malacostraca; order Isopoda; family Cirolanidae; genus Bathynomus; species Bathynomus jamesi. Next base: position 607,461 of record JAJOZX010001232.1, on the reverse strand, counting down.
TATGAAAATGGTCACAGAAGCAGCTAGTCAAGTTTACAGTCACGAGATGCGAGAAGGCTACATCAAAGCGCAAGTAGCAAGCCGAATGCTGATGTCAAAGAACCGCAGCAAAAAGGACATGACTGCATTGGTTACTTTCAAATAAAGACTCTGAATGATATCTTATTGCCACTTTAAATGTTGATAGGATGTTCGCGCACATTTGTTATTTTGTTACGAATTTACGGAAAAATTGAATTTTTTAATTAAAATTGATGTAGGTAGGAGTTATTTTTTATTGTTTTTGAAGCAAGGATATTATTTTGTATGCCAAATGATTACATTAAATTGCTACCAAATCACATGATTTTCAATTTAGTCATTTCACCCCCAAAATTGACACACCCTACTGCTATATTGAGGACGCTCTTTTGTGTTCTACTTCGAGAGTTTTTGCTGCTAGTGTCTCTCGGTGTACAAAACAGTGTGTGGTAATTACACTAGGGAACAACATTTTTGTTTCTTGAAAACTATTTGGTGTTTCTTATAGAACTTTTGATGCTGATTCCAAATATGGTTTCAGACTTTTTCTATCACCCATAGTTTTCGAGAAAATAATATTTCCATTTACTCAGAGTTTTCCCAAAATATTAGTTAAAATTAAGTGTACTAATTTCATTTTACTTTCTTTTTTTTCCAGGTTAACTATATTTAATAGTATTTTTTGCATTAAAAAAATATAGCTATTTAAACAAACAGATTTTTAATAAAAAGAAAGAAATTTTTTCAAGTTTTGCTCAAATTTTAAAATTTTTCATAGAAAAAAAAATTGGTTTTTCATTCCAAAAAGTTTTCCGTGATTTCAATAATTTTCCGCCAGCATGAATCGAAACTGTATTAATCCCAGAGATACATTTTGCTACGTATGTGGAGAACTGACCATAATGGCACAGAGGAAGACGATGACCCCACTCGTGAAGAAGGCTTACGAACTTTATTTTGGATGTAAGGTAGGCGACCAAGACAAATCCTGGGCACCTCATATCTCATGCATTTCCTGTGCCGTCACTCTTAGGGGTTGGATTAAAGGTACCCGCAAATCTATGCCATTTGCCATACCAATGATTTGGAGAGAGCCCAAGGATCACCTAACGGATTGCTATTTTTGTATGACTAACGTTTCAGGATTCTCTGCCAAAAATAAACATAAAATTCAATACCCAAATCTTGCATCTGCCATGAGACCAGTACTACATGAGGATGATAACCCAATTCCAACTCCCCCAAAGTCATGGACACTAGATGAAGAGTCTGAAGTTGAACCAATGGAAATTGATGACACTAAAGATACAGACTTTCAGCAACCTGAATCAAATAAACCACGTATGATAACGCAGGTTATGCTGAATGATCTCGTGAGATTTGGACCTTCCGAAAAAGAAAGCGGAATTATTGGGCTCCAGGTTACGTGAATGGAATTTGCTGGCAAAAGATACAAGCATATCGGCGTTCCGAACTCGCCAAAAAGATCTGATGCAGTATTTCTCCTCGTCAGGTGGTTTATGCTACTGTAATAATGTAAATGGACTGCTGTTAGCTCTCGGTCATGAGCACAAATCTGAAGATTGGCGTTTATTTATTGACTCTTCGAAGCTAAGCCTCAAGGTTGTACTACTTCACAATGGAAATAAATACCCTTCCATTCCTGTAGGGCACGCTGTCCACATGAAGGAATCTTACGAAAATATGAAACTCATCCTTCAGCAGATTAATTATGACCAGTTTCGTTGGTATATATGTGGGGATTTAAAAGTCGTCGCTCTTCTTCTGGGAATGCAGCTCGGTTATACGAAGTTCTGCTGCTTCCTTTGTGAATGGGACAGCAGAGCCAGAGATTCGCATTATTTTGCAAAGGATTGGCCACTTCGTCAAAAATGTATCCCAGGACTGAAGAATGTGTCTCATGAACCCTTAGTTGACCCCAAGAAAATATACTTACCGCCACTTCACATCAAACTTGGCATCATGAAAAATTTTGTCAAAGCAATGAACAAGGAAGATGAGGCATTCAAATATTTGAAGAAAAAGATTTCACGACTTAGCGATGCAAAGATAAAAGAAGGGATCTTTGTTGGTCCCCAAATCAGAGAGCTCATGAAAGATCAAAAGTTTGATGATGCCTTGAGAGGAAAAGAAAAAGTGGCATGGGAGGCCATGAAGAATGTTGTCACAAATTTTCTAGGGAACACCAAAGCCTCTAACTATGAAAAAATAGTGCAGGACATGATTGAAGCATATAGGTTATTGGGATGTAATATGTCACTAAAAATCCATTTCTTGCACTCCCATTTAGATTTCTTCCCTGAAAACCTCGGCGACGTAAGCGATGAGCATGGAGAAAGGTTCCACCAAGATATAGCTACTATGGAGAAACGCTACCAAGGGAGGTGGGATCCGGCAATGTTAGCTGATTACTGCTGGACATTGATGCGAGAAGCTCCTAATGAAAACTACAAGAGAAAAACAGTGACAAAGAAGTTTTAAGAAGAATATTTTAAATGCCAATCTGCCACTAATATAATTTTTATGAAGTATTTTTACTAACTTCTATACACTTTTTGAATAAATATTAAAATACAAATTTCTCAGTAACCTTGGGTGATAGAGAAATTCTACGGCTATATTCGGAATCAGCGGAAAAAATCCTATAAGACCGACCTGTTCACGTCCAAGAAACAAAAAAAAAGTTAAAATTTGTTCCCAGTGTTATAGTTGGAGTCTTTTTTTTAATCTTGAAACAAACCAATTCAATCTTTCTGTCAATGTAGGTGCCCCATCTGTACAAACAGATATACCGTTTTCCCACGATAGTCCATCATTTTGCAGAGTAGACGAAATCATGTTGTACACGTCTATCCCAGTTGTTGTTGAAGCTATCTCTTTGCACGAGTAAAACTAATCTATGACACTATCATCTTCAATAAACCCTATATAACTTAATAGTTGGCATTTTTCGCTTATGTCTGGTGATTCCTCTAATTCTGAAACAAATTTTCTGGAGTCTTTCAACTTATCTGCAATATTCAATTCAATATCTGAAGACATATTCGATACTGGAACCATTGATATTTCTTTTTCAGCATTATCATCTATCATAGTCTAGCTTTAGTCTTTATTTTTTATATTTCTCTCCAACTTGGTAAAATTTAATTTTCAGCAAGTGTATGTGGTTTCTTTGTTTTTGCTATAAGCTCGTTAACTTTATAACTTGCTAGTTGTGCCTTGTCTGCTATAATAAACTACTTTTTCGTCGTTATTTTAGCCTGCTTTTCTCGTGAAGTCAAGAGACGCATACAGCAACCTATTTCTTTCTTAGTTAGATTGCCATGCTTGGTAGTTAAATGTCTTTTTAATTTGCTGAAGGCCATACACTGGTTGCTTAATTTTTTTTCACAAACAACACACTTAGGAGTAGGACAATCGTCACTTCCAGTCCGTGTGAATCCAAGACCCAAATAGCTATCATTGTATTTAAGGAAAAATGCTTTACCCCTCATATGAATATGTTTTGAACGCATGCCGCCTTCACATCCAGAATTTTTTTTTATTAATTTTCGACCTATGGTCCTTATTAGATATTTCTTAGGTTTTCCATCTCGGTCTTTTATTAAAAAATTTATCCATTGGTAATTTATGGTCTCTTTTAAAATTTAAATAAAAAATATGTTATAGTAAATTTGATCATAGGATAAGGCACCATACATTAACTGCACATTGCACAAGCTGCATGGCTCGACTGCACAGTAGAGATGTGGTAGGAGATTGAGGCGCAAATGAAGGGTAGAGATGTTTCTTCTGCCATGGACATGAGCAGACTGAATAAATCTCGATCCGATGCGAGGTCTTTTATAATCCTTTGGCAAACACACATCTAAGACCCATGACCAAAAGTGAATCGTTACCTGGCTGACCGCAAGAAAGGAAGCAGGTGCTAATGGCCGGCAAAGACTCGTTCTATCCGTTGTAAAGGTGGGAAGGCTCGTCTGTGGTTGCTACACACTAAAGTTTTTTAAAATATCATGTTTGAAATTTTAGATGCGGTTAAAAATAATAGTGTAATTTTTTGCGGCACACACTTCGGGAATCACTGCCTAATGACTATAGCCTTGTAAGGCATTCTATGGCCTTACTAGTCTATAGCCTATTGGTAGCAATATCGTATTTTCCTAATTTTATGGAAATTAAGAAACGTTACTGCTTTAATTATGAAATAGTGAAAGAGCGGTTTTAAAATACAATACTTATTAGTTATTAAGCATAGAAAAATTAGAAATGTATAGGCATATGCGGAGTAAAAACCTTTACCTATCTGAAGAAGAAACCGCAATAATAAAATATACATCCGTTATAAAATAACGGTCAAATACTGTAAAAATAGGGACCTTTTTGGGGGGGTGTCTCAGAAAAATGCACACACACTTTAGTTGCAGATAGTACAAATATAATATGGGTATTATTGGTGTTTATGGTGTTACAGGAAAGAAAGAAACGTAACTTACAATATGAACTTGCACAAGTGTTCAAAATAGTCTCCATTTTCATCCAATCACGCCTGACATCTAGAAACAACAGAACGACACACATGTTTCCATGTATCAAGTGAAATTGTAGCGCAAGCGTTGACAATGGTATTCAACGGGCCCACGGTGCACTATCTAGTGTCCAGGTAATCTACCGCCCAAATACGTCCGCCCCCAAAACTGTATACACACTTAAATCAATGAGCATATACCGACAGCACTCATTTTTGTTTTCGTAGAAAGCCAATAGATAGCACTCTGCAATGATGTCAGGCGTGCTTGGATGAAAATGGAGACTATTTTGAACACTTGTGCTAGTTCATATTGTAAAATACGTTCCTTCCTTTTTAATAACACAGTAAACATTGATAATACTTTAGCTACGTGTTGTTAAAGAATAAAGACGCGTGCAGTTATCTATTGTAGTGAAATAGATCGTGTAATGACGTCACACGAGTTTAAATGTTAAACTTGTTTCTGTAATTTTAGTGAAAGTTTCCCGATGTTAAATTTATATTAGCTTATTAATTATTTTAATTTTACCACTCCCAAAACTGAATTTTAAAAATAGCCTCTCTTGTGGAAGTGTCACGTTTGTCGCAGTGACAAGGAAACTCGTCCGACTGATTGTTTTGGCTAATATTAAGTTTTAGGGACTCGGACCAGTCTGGATGAGTCTTATGTCCAAGTTACGTTACAGTGGGTTAGGTGGTCATTTTAAGTTGGTTAGTTAATATTTACATGATCAACTTTCGACCAATCACAATCTTGTAAAAATTTCGACTTTGTCAAAAACCGGTGTCCCTGAAACTTAATAGAGGCAATTGTTTATTCTGCTTTATTTACTAACTACTCAATTTACGAAGTTCACAGAAGACGGCAGATAAAAGTACACTGAAAATAATACCAATTAAAATATTGCACAGGACCGAAAAGTAACACACCTTTCGTGTTGGATGCTCACCAAATAACTAACATTAACGTTATTTTTCACTGTAGGAGGCAGACACCAAGTTCGAATCCCATCTTAATCCTTGTTACAATCCAAGGATCTTTTCCGTTTGACTGCCGCCATTGAAACATAAGAGGTGAGTGCCCCCAGCCTTCTTTACTTAGCTTTATAAGGCTAACTAACGAAAATATCACGACCTAACCTAACCAATCGTTAGGTCGTGATATTTTTGTTAGTTAGCCTTATAAAGCTAACTAAAGAAGGCTGGAGGCCCTGATCTTCAGGTGATCCCCTTATTTTTCTGAGTACACGATTAAAACTTAAAAATTAAGCATGGATCTTGAAAGTAATTAAAATTGTTTATAATAAACAAAATTTGAAGGGGAAATTAGAAAAGCTTTTTTATAAAGTAACTTATTTTGTATCATCAAGACATTTCAGTTAAAATACAAAATACAAAAAGTTTAATTATGTTTCAATGGCGGCAGTCAAACGGAAAAGATCCCAATCCAAACCTATTTTTCTTGTTCTACTTCCCAACGATTAATTTAACAAAGGTGCAAACTTATTCTGGATACAATTAAAAGCTAATATTTTCCTCAAAATTTTTCTATATAAGTATTGTCATCAGGTGGGGAGGCTTCATTTTCCTTCATATATTTTGGCTAAAATTATTCACGGTTTCAAACAACTGCTCCCCAAACGCCTCTCACGGGAAAAACAGTGTTCCTTGTTCTTCTAGGGCAGGTGTTCCCAAATATATATATATGATGAATAAAACCACGAAGGAAAAAGAAACACAAAGGGGTGCTCAAGCGCTTTCGTCTAATGACATCCTCAGGAACATCCTGAGGATGTCATTAGACGAAAGCGCTTGAGCACCCCTTTGTGTTTTTTTTTCCTTCGTGGTTTTATTCATCATAAATACTTTTCACGTGTCACTTTCGTGAAATAATTTTTCATATATATATATATATATATATATATATGAAAATTATTTCACGAAAGTAACACGTGAAAAATATTTATGATGAATAAAACCACGAAGGAAAGGAAACACAAAACGGTGCTCAAGCGCTTTCATCATATATACTGTATATATATATACACATGGAAAAGTACTTTCAAGAGACGGTATAATGGCTATACAGACTTTTGAGCAATTTTGAGTAGGGGATTGGTACGGAACACTTGCTGAAGCCATCGAGGGGTATGCAGCTGAAAAAAAGTTGGGAACCCTTGCTCTAGGGTTCTATAACGTTTTAAGGTTTGAATCCATATACTCGTAATTTGTTGTCTCCCTTTTTGATTACACTCAAATATTTCACATATAACTTAGAATTTAAAGCTGCTTCCCCTTGGTCCAATTATACTTAATTACATGAATTAATTATGTATATTCCTCATACTACCATACTTGCCAACCCTACTGATTTAGGCGTAGGCTACCGCTTTGAAGGGTATTCTACCGTCAACCAATTTTATGCTTTATACCTTTTATGCTCAGAAAGATTACAAATCCTACCGCATTTGCTCTTCAAAATGTTGGCAAGTATCTACACATTCTAATCAATATTACAAGTCGTACGTAATTGCAACGACACTGTGAGGGGGAGATACGATGAGATTTTTCTGTCAGTTAATAGGGTGATCCAGAGAAATGGGACCCAAAAGAAATCCCTGTAACTCTTAAAGTATAAGTCCTTTTATAAAATCATACGCATCATTCGAAAGAGGATAGTTACAAGTTTGTACAGGATTGTATAGGTTTTGACAATACAAGACAAGATAAGATACAAAACAAAATAAAAGTGTTAGTTAAAACTAACCCTTCAAGATGACTGCATGGACTGTGGAACAGCTGCGTTTCATAACTGAGCAATATTATGAGCATGGAAGAAGTGTAGTTTCAGCTCAAAGATCTTTCAAGACAAATTTTCACATGTCAAAATCACCTTCTAAGAGCTGAAACTACACTTCTTCCATGCTCATAATATTGCTCAGTTATGAAACGCAGCTGTTCCACAGTCCATGCAGTCATCTTGAAGGGTTAGTTTTAACTAACACTTTTATTTTGTTTTGTATCTTATCTTGTCTTGTATTGTCAAAACCTATACAATCCTGTACAAACTTGTAACTATCCTCTTTCGAATGATGCGTATGATTTTATAAAAGGACTTATACTTTAAGAGTTACAGGGGTTTCTTTTGGGTCCCATTTCTCTGGATCACCCTTTATTATTTACTGAATAACTTATAAATATGAGCTATTACAAAACAAATAAAGCTGATGACGTCTTTGCGGTAACAAAACATATTGAGTTTTATTGTCTTACTTCCAGGATTTGTGCTGTCGACCATCGCATTTATGGTTGAAATAATTGTTGGATAACTGTGCAAGAGAACGATTCACACCGGCCTCAACCCTCATCTTCACCGACATATCTCGACAAGGACGAAGATTATGTAAACACATTTATTTAACATTTTAGAAGCACAAGTATATGTTCTACATTTCTTCTTTCATTTTCCTCTTTATCGATATTTACTCAACCCTGTTAATGGTCACATGGTCAGATCGGGGTCTAACATATCGAGGGGTACCTAATTTCATTTGAACTTTTGCTGAAATCTTAAACAACACGATTCTATTCATAGTCAAAACGTAAAATTTATTTAAGATAGGTCAAATTAACATGTACTGCCTTCATTCCTTAAATATAGTAATAAAAGGTACAGTAACCAGTAGTTGGTCCGAGTCTTATTTTGTTAAACACCATTTATTGGGGTCCCAAACGAATGGATAAACTTAATGTATCTACCTCCTTCTATAACCTCAAAAGGAGCAAGTTTGACTGCATCCTACATGATTAAATGTCATGAATTTCTTTAATTCTGTCCAGTTATGCCCGGCTTTGACAGAATAGTGATCTTATGATAATGTGAAGTCACCGAAATTTAAAATTACCACAAAATTAAGAATTTTTTGTTCAGTTGTAACCCATTTTGAGGAGTCTAAGTTCTTAAGCCTCTGCACTAAAAGTGTACAGGAAAGTAGTAAAAAAAAATTTAGTCCCATTTTCATTATAAAAGATTATATATTTATATATATATGCGCCTCGGTGGTGTAGTGGTTAGCATCGCTAACTACGAATCCATCGGCCCCGGGATCGAGACCGGCTAACGGCAGCCGGCGCGCAGCAAAACCTACCTGTTCATCCTTCCACACAATAAAGAAAGTGGTTGGTAGATAAGTGAGTACCCTGGGTGGCCTAGTGGTTAAGACGCTGAGCTGCTGGTGGGGCGTGGTTCGGATTCCACGTTAAACTGTAGGTCTAAGGTGGAGTGAAAAACTTGATCTTCGTCAGAATGAACAATTCCAGCGGAAGCTAACCAAAGGTTATATATTATATATATATATATATGAGAGAAAGTCGCGATCTGGTCTTATAGAATGGTTGATAAAGGAATGAGCTTTAAATTTTGAAACATTTTATTTAAACCAAAATTAAGAACAAAAATTACAAATTAAATTGAAATTAAATAAAAAGATATCTTGCTGCTTATACCTCTAATTGGTCTGGATGGATACCGTCGTAATCAACACAGTTGCATTCAACGCCAAATACACCTTGAAGCTTCACGAATCATTTCAGGAGTAATGGCTAAGAATATGCGAAGAATTTCCATTTTTAACCCTTCAACAGAGTGCATGCGGAGGTGGATAACTTTGTTCTTCACAAAAGACCACAACCAGTTATCACAAGTTGTGAGGTCGGGACTTCTGGGTAGCCAGCTGAGGGATCCTCCTCGCCTAATCCACACTGGAAATTGGTTGGTGAGGAAATTACGCACCTTAATAGCATAATAGGCTGGTACACCGCCTTGTTGTAAAGTAACACTGTTCATGAGACCTACTTTCTCAAGTTTGGGAATTAACAATTAGATAACATCTCCAGATAACTCTGACCAGTCACACTCGTATCAAAAAAAATGGAAGAACAATCAGTTTACAGGTTACACCAGACTAAATCATAACATGGGGAGAGTTTTGTGCTATTTCTTTAAAGAAATATTCCTTCACCCAGAAATAAGCATTCCGAGACCTCGTGCTAAGATATACGGCACATTCGTCAGTGAATATGTTTCGACGAGAAGCTAAGGCTAAGGTTGGAAATTCATGCAATAAACTTTGACATCACTGCTGTCGTATGTTGATCTCATGATCAGATAATTCTTTGATAAATACGAGTCTATACTTATAGTAGTCTTCCTTCCTTCGTCAAGCGTCGCATAGAAGTTCTTGGAATACTGAATTCAGCAGATCGTTTCTTAGTTGATTTCTTGAGTGAATGAAGAACTGACTCCTCTAAACGAGCACTAACGTCCACATATTTCTGCGGTCTCCCACATCGTTTGGCATCCAAAACGGATCCGGTTGGGAATTTCTTTTTCTCCAGTTTACGTAAATTTACCTCAGTTGGAGCTGCTTTATTAAAACGTATTGCAACGTTTTCTCTTTTATTATTATAAGTTTCATCGGTATGCAGTGGCGATTCTAAGAATTATTTCAGGGTGGGGGGGCCAAGGACTGAAAAATTTCCCCATGTAGAATGGGTGACTGAGGGAGCTCCCAGGGGCAGAGCGCTATAAGTGGAGTTTGGAAAAGTTGTTTTATTAATATATTTCGAAAGGGTTTACATTCATAGGCATACGAGGTGGGGGATCTGGAGGGGCGGCAGTACCTTAGAATTCGCAGAAACTAAATCTATTCGGGCAGTGACATCTGTGATTCGGGCAAAGTGACTTGGCGACTTTATTCGCCTCGATGATTCTTTTGTGTTCTTAGCTGCCTCTCAATATTTCTTATGTTCATTCATTAGATTATAGCATATAGTCACTATTGGCAAAAGGTCTGAACCTGTAAATAATGTTAAACAGGTTTATACACGTATATATGTATAATTTGCCTTGTCTCAATACCGCGGACACCGCATGTTTTATTCGGGCAAATTTAGAGCCGCCCCCACAAAAAAAATTTGTTCGTACAAGAGTACTGGATGTATTCTGCAACCGCTGTATCAATCTCTATGTTTTTAGACTATGTTTCTGTCAAATCCTTGAACATAGATGAACAAACTTAAATAAAACCTTAACAACTGAGTAACTCAAAACTAAAAAATGCACAACTAGGCCGTATGTACTGTAGAACAGTCACTGGAACACTGACACTCAGACTGTCAGACAGTGGAACAACTGACATAACATAAACCAATCTCACTCTTACATCGCAACTTTCCCAAACAGGCATATCGTAGCTTAAACGATTGGTAGCCTCATCATACATGACAGATTTGTAAGCAAATATTTTTCACTTAGTGAACGTCCACTTCTTAATTTAATCATATATTGTTACTCAACGATTTAAATCTGAAACTGAATGATATAAGAACTAATTTCACAACACAACACAACACAACACAAAACACAAAAACAAAAGGACCTAAGACTGCCAGCAGGGCGTCCAGCCCGAAAACCGTTGTTAACAGCGCGTATGAAGAAAAAACGGATTGAATTTTGAAGAAAAAACGGATTGAATTTTGTAAGAGATATGAAAATTGGACACGAGAACAATGGAAAGAAGTTATGTTTAACGACGAATCTACTTTCAAAATATTTTCACGTAGGCCTGGAATTGTTAGAAGACCAGCAGGAAGTAACAGGATGGACTCCAAATACAATGTAAAACTGTAAAGCACCCTCCCAGTGTTATGGTTTGGAGGTGTTTTTCTGCTTATGGTCGCGGAGGTTTGTATTTTTTGCCACATAACACAACAATTAATACAAAAATGTGCAAAAATGTACAAAAATATACTGAACAAGCATTTACTGACATTCATGACCATTCACTCTAGTGCATGCTTTCAACATGATGAGGCCCCATGTCACAGCTAAAAGTGTCTCTTTGTGGCTTACAAACAAAAAAGTGAAAGTGTTAAACTGGCTTGTTAATAGCCAAGGCTTGAATCTGTGGACAATCTGTGGACAATCATCAAAAATAAACTTCAAGATCGAGATACCGGTTCGCTCCCAAAACTGGAAGAAGCCCTGAAACCACTGTGGTGTACAGAAATAACTTCAGAATACTGTGAAAAGCTTGCTCTGTCAATGCCTGACCGCATAAAGGAAGTAAAAAAGGGTGAAAGGAGAGATGACAAAATACTGGAAGGTAGGTCTGCATGAATTAATGATGATAAAAGTTTAAAAAACATATTTTAGGGATGGGTGGCAGATACTTTTCGCGGGCACTGAATATATATATATATATATATATATATATATATATATATATACACACACATACACAGTATATACACACACACACACACACACACACATATATATATATATATACACAGTACACACACACACACACACACACACACACATATATATATAGAATTTTCTGTTTTGTTTTTCATTCAATATTGATTTTAATTTCACATTGTTATTAAACAGCCTGAAGATGAGCGTATTGCTCGAAACGTTGCGCAATAAAGAAGACTTTTCATGGCATTTACATTTCTCCTTGTCATTGGATTTCTCTTAAATATTAAATTGAAGCTCTGTAGAAGCAACCCGCATAATTATATATATATATATATATACAGGTTCCCGAACCTTTTGAATAAGAAAGCTATCCTTGAGAAAATTAACTAAACGATTACCTTCCGCATCACCCTGCATTGTATCGTAATTCACGTTGGCGCAATTAAAGTCACCCATAACTAAGGCCTGTTCACTACCTATTATTCTCTTTAGTTATAATGTTATAATATTTCAGACCAACAAAGACCCTAGGATCCACTCATGGATGGTCTACCTAACTGTGTTCGTAATTGTGTATTGTGCATGTCCTCCGTGGTGGCGGACGGGACCTACAATTTTACGTGGGTTCCGAACCACAAGGAACATAAGAACATAAGAAATTTTATAGTGAGCACACTAGGGGTCACGTCCGCCCATCGAGTCGGCTCCACTATGTAAAAACTGCCTGTACATTGGCAAGAACCTATTTTTACAAACTAAATAATTATCAATTTAAAACTAATTAATTATCAATTTAAAACTAAAGATAGAATCTCTGGATCCAGAGGATCAAGTCATAACAGACTACTATCCACATATATGTTACACTATATCTATTTATAACCGACATGCAAATATATCAGATCCAAAGAATCCAGTCAATTTCATTACGGTATCCATCAATGCCAGTACCTTGCCAACCAAAAATAAGTCACAGTCCGTATCAATTGCGGACCAAGTCACAATTTACAACCATATACATTACAATATATATACTTAGGAGGAAAAGTGTAGGTGTGGCTGTAAAGACTGTACAGTAATGTAGAAATGTGTGTGCACCCATTTTGGATCTCCCATTTAAAGGTGTTTGTGAGGCATGTGAAGATCATGAGGTTTTTCAATACCTCATAGTACTATCGGGGGCACCGCTCGGCAGAGGAATCTCTTTAAATAGGGTGTGTAAGAACAGAGAGTATCCCCTAACCCAAGATGCTGCCTCCCTATATCCCACAACACTTGTAAAACTATGTTTTCTTAAATTTGTTCTACATCTTGGCTTAAATAATTTCATACTATGACCTCTAGTCTGGTTATTGTGATCTTTATTGAAAAGAGAATCAAAATCTATCTTATCCACCCTTAATTTTACTACCTTAAACTATACCCAATCTATCAACATATGCGTCTAGTCGATTTTTAAACATGTTTATAGACGTGCTACTAATTACTTCTACCGGCAAACTATTTCAGCTATTTACTATTCTATGCGTAAAAAAGTTTTTGGCAACTGCTGTCTCGAACCTTCTACTTGTCAACTTACACCCGTTATTTCTCGTCCTATTATATTGAGATATTTCGAAAAAGCTATCTCTATCTACGTTATCGAACCCATTCATAATTTTGAAAACCTGGATTAGATCACCCCTTAGCCTCCTAGTCTCGAGTGTAGTTAATTTTAACTCTTTAAGCCTATCCTCGTACGACTTTGACCTAAGCAACGGAATCATCTTAGTTGCTCGTCTTTGAACTCTTTCGATTTTGTCTATATTTTTGCGCATATGCGGATTCCAAAATTGGATGCGTACTCCAAATGGGGCCTAACTAATGATTTATAAAGAGGAACTATAATATCGCGCGATTTGTACTCAAAATTTCGAGCTATAAAACCTAACACTTTGTTCGCTTTATTGACCGCTGCTGAACTTTGTTTCGCTACTTTTAAATCACCATTGACTATAACTCCTAAATCTTTTTCTTGCTCTACCCTTATCAACTCTTTCCCTGACATACTATACGCAAAATTACCATTACGCGAACCTATATGTAAAATTTTGCACTTATCGACGTTAAATCTCATTTGCCATGTGGCTGACCATATAGGGTGGATCGATTTTACATTTTTTTCGATTTCCATATTCTAATAGAGACAAACACTTGCGCATGCATGAGAAAATAGCTTCTGCAAAATCTTAGCTTAATAGGTAATCATCTTCTGCCCCCGGCAGAGCGATGAAAATCATATTTTAGTAGTCAAAAACGTATTTTTAAACCATAGCCTAGAGTCATAAAATTTTGCGTGTGTTATTTCATGCCTAAGCAACGATATAAATGCTATGGGAAATATATAAATGCATTATTTAAGACAAAGAGCCGATCTGAAAATATGTATATTATACATATTTTCAGATCGCTCTTTGTCTTAAATAATGCATTTATATATTTACCATAGCATTTATATCGTTGCTTAGGCATGAAATAACATACACGCAAAATTTTATGATACTAGGCTAGGGTTCAAAAATACGTTTTTGACTACTAAAATATGATTTTCATCGCTCTGCCGGGGGCAGAAGATGATTACCTATTAAGCTAAGATTTTGCAGAGGCTATTTTCTCATGCATGCGCAAGTTTTTGTCTCTATTAGAATATGGAAATCGAAAAAAATTTAAAATCGATCCACCCTACTGACCAATCAACGATTTTATTCAGATCATTCTGGATTTTACCTCTATCTTCGTCATTAATCGCCCTACCCCCCAGCTTCGTGTCATCCGCAAACTTTGAAACTGTACTGACTAGGCCGACAGCTAAATCGTTAATATATATAAGAAAAAGCAAGGGGCCCAATACAGAACCCTGAGGAACGCCACACGCCACATTAGCCCAACACGACTCCGCTCCATCAACGACCACCCTCTGTTTCCTACCTCGCAACCACTCTTCTATCCAATTTATTACTACACCCCTGATTCCATGAGCTTTAGTTTTCTCAATGAGTCTTTTGTGCGGTACGGTGTCAAACGCGTTTTGAAAATCTAAATACACTACATCAACCGCCCGATGACTATCGTAAACGTCAACCACGCTTCGAAAAAACTCTAAAAGATTAGTTAAGCAAGATTTGTTTCGCCTAAAACCGTGGTGCGTATTTCTAACCATGTTATGCAATTCTAAGTGTTCGACTATACGATCCCTAATTATTGATTCCAGTAGCTTACATACAACAGACGTTAAACTGATTGACCTATAATTTCCCGCCGCACCTTTATCGCCTTTCTTAAAGATAGGTGTTACGTTTGCTAACTTGAAATTATCTGGTGCGCACCCCTCAGAAATAGACGCGTTAAAAATCTTTGTTAGCGGCATATCAATGTTATCTTTTAATTCTTTTAGTTGTATGGGATATATGGAATCCGGCCCCGGTGATTTACGCGTTTTCATTTTATCAATATAGCGCATTACCTCCCTTTCACTAACCACAATATTATCCAAAATATTACCATTGTCAAAGGGTATTATGTCTATGACCGTAGGGATATTCGTTACATCTTCTATAGTAAAAACTGACGTAAAGAATTCGTTTAGCAAGGTAGCCATTTCCTTGTTTTCAGAAACTAGATCTCCGTTAACATTTTTCAACGGCCTCAAGACACTTTTTACTGGATTTCTATTGTTGACGTATTGAAAGAATCCGTATCAGCTGTTTGATTAGGGGACCTATATATAACCGCAACAACAAGTTTGAAATAATTCAATTTAAGTTCTGCTCTAGTCGAATCTATCGGTTCTGGAATTGTGCGCTTTACTTCTATAACGTTCGCAATATTATCTTTGATATACAACACAACACCGCCTCCTCGCCTACCTATTCTGGTTTTAACAAAAAGTCTATAACCTCTAATTTAATACTCCCCTACAAAGTCACGTGTTTCAGTGCTAAGCCACGATTCATTTATCGCAATTAAGTCATAGTCTTTACAAGCAACTAAAGAAAAAATTCGTTTATTTTATTTCGTAGGCTACGAGCAATTAAGGATAGAACTTTCAAATTGTTTGTAATTGCGATACATTCGCGAGCGCAAGGGAAATTTGAGGAAATTACGCTGGGACCGTTCGAGTTACGGCAGCCTGAAAAGAAGAGACAGTATTATGAAACGGTCTTCTTAAACGCGCAGCTCCAACGCCATTAAGATGAAGTCCATCTCCGAGGAACAGGTCCCTCCTGCCGTAGAAATTGTTCCAAAATTTTGCAAAATGCACTCCTTCCTGTTGGCAAAGAGACTTTAGGTTATTGTTGATATAGGTCGCCTTGCTGTAGAAATCGCTACGTTGGATAATTCGAGGAAGTATACCTGTTAAAACGATCTTATTAGTTTTATCCTTTAGTCGCTCTACACTGCGTTCACATTTATTAAGCAGATTACATTTTCTCCAATGTTTTCAAAAGTTTTTCCCCGATTTCAATGAAATTTGTAGCAAATAATCACTATATATAGCAGCATTGATGGTATTCATTTCGATAAAATATTGATAATTAAAATAATTATCTCATTTTATTGAAAAATATGTAAAATATTGTGTTCCGAATTATTAAGCAAGTATTCTACTTACGGATCTAAATGGTGAAAATGGGTAAGAAGAAGGATTTAACATTAATTGAGAAAAGAAAAATAGTCAAGTTACTCGCTGAAAATATAAAATCTATGGAAATTACGAAGCAGTTTGCCAGAGCTTATCGAACTGTAAACAAGTTTGTAGCGGAGGGTACCAAACTGAGGCAGCGAAGTGATAAAGGAGCTATAAGAAAAGTGACAAGGCGGCAGATATCTGTAATCAAGCGCAAATTGCAAAGCATCCATTGTCCTCAAGTAAAGAGGTTTTTGAGCAGGCTGGCAAACATAATGTACCAAAAACATCTCGATGTGGAATCATCCAAACAATTGGCAAGACGTGTAAACCTACGATTCAGTCACCATTAACACCCAGGTAAAGAAGCAGCTTGTTGAATGGGCACGTCAGTACGTGAAAACAGATTTGAATACTGTATTGTTCACCGATGAATGAAAAGCAACCCTTGAGGGACGCTTTGGGAAGGGGTGGAGAAGTGAAGAGTGGAATCATCGGCATAGGAGTGAATAGGACAGGAAGTGCGAATTAAAAGATCATTAATAAATAAAAGAAAAAGAGTGGGTGACAGTAAAGAACCCTGAGGAACACCACTGTTAATAGTTTTAGGAGAAGAACAGTGGCCATATACAAATGCAGATATAGATCGGCCAGAAAGGAAATTAGATATGAAGGCACAGATGGAAGGATAGAAACCGAAAGAGGGCAGTTTGAAAATTAAAGATTTGTGTCTGACTCTATCAAAAGCGTTCAATATGTCTAGTGCAATGGTTCCCAACCGATGGGCCATGGCCCATTTGCTTGTCTTTTAGCACTATGTTAATAAGTGTTAATAACAAAAATGTACTTATTAAACCTTATTTAAACATAATACCAGCTTAGCAACATGGAAATTGGGCCATGAGTTATTCAAATCAGCTAAAAAAGGTTGGGAACCACTGGACTTTAGCGCAATTGCAAAAGTTTCACCGAAATTCCGAAAGGAGGATGACCAAGAGTCAGAGAGATATGCAAAAAGATCGCCAGTAAAGCGTCCCTTGCGGAATCCATACTGACGATCTGAAAGAAGATTGTGAGAAGAAAGGTGTTTAAGAATGTTCCTATTAAAGATAGATTCAAAAACTAGAAAGGTAAGAAATCAAAGTAATTGGACGGTAGTTGGAGGGTTGAGAGCTGTCACCCTTTTTTGGGACAGGCTGAATGGAAGCGAACTTCCAGCAGGAAGGAAAAGTACCAGATGAGAGACAAAGACGAAAGAGTTTGCCTAGGCAGGATGTCAGCACAGAGGCACAGTTCTTAAGAACAACATGAGGAACACCAATCAGGACGATACGCTTTTCTAGAGTTGAGCCCAGATACGGCAGAAAAAACATCTTTAGAAGAGATTCTAATTTCAGACAAAGTCAGAGGTGGGAGGAGATGGAGGAACAGCACCGGTATCGTCCAGGATTGAATTGTAAACGAAAATATGAGCAAAGAGTTTAGCTTTGTCAGTTGAAGAGACGGCAACTGTGCCGTCGGAATGGAAAAGAGGACGGAAAGAAGAGGACGTAAAGTCGTTGAAGAGGTTCTTAGTTAGATACCAGAAAGAGCGAGAAGAATTAGAATTGGATAGGTTTTCACATTTTTGTCGGATGAAGGAATTTTTAGCGAGTCGAAGAATAGATTTTGCACGATTCCGGGCAGAAATATAAGCTGAGCGAGAGTCAGGAGTTGGATGGCGACGGTATCTTCTGAAAGCCTCCTCTCTGTTGCGAATAGCATTAGAACAAGTAAAGTAAACCAAGGTTTTTTTGCATTAGTAGTAGGAATAGAATATGGAACGTACGCCTCCATGCCCGTGAGAATCACCTCTGTGATGCGCTCTGCACACTCAGAAGGACCCCGGCCATGGAAGCAGTAATCATTCCATGGGAAATCAGAGAAGTACTGGCTAAGGGCCTTCCAATCAGCGGCGCCGAAGTGCCAATGCGCCTCCTCTTGGGTGGATCGAAAGTCCGAATTGGAGCGATATGACAGGAAACAGATATAAGATTGTGATCGGAGGAGCCCAACGGAGAGAAAAGTTTCACAGAGTAAGAAGAAGGATGAGATGTAAGAAATAAATCCAGAATGTTGGGCCGTCTCCAAGGCGATCGGGGATACGAGTAGGTGCTGTACAATCTGCTCTAGGTCATTTAGGATAGAAAAGTTGTAAGCTAGTTCACCAGGGATGTCAGTGAAATGGGAGGAAAGCCGAAGGTGGTGCTGAACATTGAAATTTCCTAAAATCGAGATTTCAGCAAAGGGAGAGCGGGAAAGAATGTATTCCACTTTGGAAGTTAGTTAGTCAAAGTAGTTTGGATAGTCAGTAGAATTAGGAGAAAGGTAAACAGCGCAGATGTGTTTAGTTTGAGATTGGCATGTAAGCCGTAGCCAGAGGGTATACAATTCGGAAGAGTCGAGTTCGGGAATACGAGAACAAGTTAGGTCATTGCGTACATATACGCAACATCCACCTTTAGAGTGAAAATGAGTATAGAGAAAGTAAGAGGGTACAGAAAAGGGGTTGCTGTCAGTCGTCCAAGACACCTGAGTTTCAGTGAGGTAAAGAAGATGAGGTTTGGAGGAGAGGTGGTGTTCAACAGATTGAAAATTTGAGAAGAGGCCACGAATGTGAATCAGACAGAGGTCCAGAACATCTCGAATGGGCAGTATCAGATCCAGCCCCACTGCCCGGGTCTGCGTTCTCGGTATCGGTAGGCGGGGAGCCAGAGGTGGGGACATTTGTGGTCCCCTCCCCAGGGGATTCCGCGGCTCTTGAAGTTGATGCCATTTTTTTTTTAAATTTTGAAAACATTATGTAGTGTGTAAGATGTAAATGTGTATGTAGTAAGATGTGTATGTAGTGAGGAATAGGGAGAGAAGTGTGTGTTTGAGAGCATGCTGGACTACTCACAGCGTAGATGAGACAGAAAAAGATCAGCTAAGGACAGTGACACGAGAAACGGGCGTTCCAGCACTCCCTATCTTCTGTCTAACGTCCCTTCCGGAGTACTTCCCTGGTCGATTGGTGTCTACAATCTCCTCCTAGCAAGTCGTTACAGTTCAAGGGCTATCTTTATCAGAATCAGTAGTCCTTAACTCAGTACCACAAGGAACAGTATTAGCTCCATTACTCTCTATAATCATGCTACTGACATAGATGAGGACATTATCAGTGACAGCATAGTAACATCGCTTGCCGATTACACAAAGACTGGTAGAAAAATAAGAAACCCAGAGTATATAGGATACATGCAAACAGACATGAACAGAATCTACAATTGGTGAGAAGGCAACAATATGAAATTTAACACTGAGAAATTTCAACTGTTAAGGTACGGAAAAAGGGAGGACCTAAAATCCGTGGAATACTATACCCCAATTGAACAGGAAATTCAGAGAAATTCTAAAGCAAATGATTTAAGTGTTGTAATGACTGATGACGCGAAATTTGAAAATAAGATAAGAGTAAAGGGAGCAAAAAGAATACCTGTACAAATATTGAGAGCCTTTAAACGAAGGGATAGGAATATAATGATTCCTCTATTGAAAACACTGATCATACCCAAGTTAGAATACTGCTCGGTCCACACATCCTCATATAAAAAAGAAGACATTAATCAGCTAGAAGCGATTCAGAGAAGTTTCACAGCCAAGAACTAAATTACTGGGAAAGGTTATGTGAATTAAACTTATATTCACTGGAAAGAAAAAGAGAGAGATACATCAATATTTACACATGGAAAATAATGGAGGAACTAGCCGCTAATCTTACTCTGAACACTATAATCCCTCAAAACAACAATGGAAAGTAGAAAAGGAAAACTGTGTCGGATTCCCAAATTAACGGCCAGGCGTAGTTTGGCCGCAAAATGTTAGAGTGCAATTGCAATGCAACATTGCATGCAACATGATGAGAGTGGTTTGAACCCCCCCTTCAGCCCCTCCCCCAAAATATATATATATATATATATAATATATATGAACTGTATGTTTCTGAACTCCAAGGGGTAACCTTACCTCGTCCACAAAGATATATGTATGTGGGTGTATGCGTGTATAGAAAAACTGCATATATATATATATATATATATATGGGTGATGTAGACGTCTCGGTGCTACTCAAACAGTACAATGTGGTAAAATAGTCGTTAGTTGAACTGAAACACCAACACGTGGTGTCAAATCAGAAAAATGCGATTTCGCGAGAACAATTCCGGTCAGAGTTAGATGCTTTGAAAGAGACGCTCCTCCCAAAGCCCAGTTACTCGGAAGTTGTTCAGCAAGTCAGAACCCCAAGAAGCGCGTCGGGCAGCGAGGGAAACGAAATCCCCTCCCTCAACTCACCCCCTGAATGTGGGGTGGAAACGCAGCATGCAGAGGAAGCGGTCAACCTCCCTCCCGTTCAGGAAAGGACCCCTGCTCCCGATTTCACAGTGAGGAACAGGGACTGTCCGATGCCAAGAGACGAGACGTCACTGCCCTCTTCCTTACCTTCCACTGCAGGGGAGAGGCGTTCGGTTCCTTAAACGCCTCGCTTGGTACGCAGTTCCCCCCTCTCTCACCGAAGGAGGGGCAAGCGCGTCCGTCAGGATATAAACACCGCTAACAGACCCTCACCAAGCCACAGAGTAGGGGAGGGGCCTCCTATCCCCCCAAGGTCGTGCCACCCATCCACCAGGCAGGCGAACACTGCCTCAGGAGATTGAGGGAAGAGAACGGGTGGGTCACAGTTAACAGGCGCTCTTCACGGAGGGTTCCTCAACCTGTCTTCGTGGCAAGGCCACCGGTGAGGAATCTCACCCTCTTTGTGTCGCGAATTCAGCTCTTGAACGAGGAAAGCGATATTCGACACATGATGGAAGAAGTCAGTGGGGAACACAATGTATTGTTAGTTAATAAACTAAACACAAAATCTTCGTATTATAACTCATTTAAAGTAATAATTAAAGGTGTAAATTCGCATTTCAACCCGTACAATACGAGTCAGTGGCCAGGCGGTATTATTGTTAAGGAGTTTATTCACTTTTCCAGATTTGATAACAGGCAAAACAATAATAATCATAATAATAATAATCATAATAATAATAAGCGCCCGAACGGTAATGCCTGAAATTTGTACCGTGTATAATAATAATAATCATATTAATAATAAATTTTCTATCTGTCATGGCGGATAACTTGTTGAAAATAGTCTCACATAATGTAAGGTTGTTAGGCATTGAATTACAAGTGAACAATGATTGCATATTAAGTGTAAACTGCTATTTACCATAAAACAGCGGCAGTAATCTAGATAAATACATTGATTTGCTATACAAAATTAAGTCATTATGAGATAACCCCAAATACTCTCACTGTATAATAATGGGGGACTTTAACGCGCATGTGAACTTGGAATTCTTTGCAGAATTAGGTAACATGTGCGAGTCGACCAAATTAAGTATAAGTGATGAAGATGTATTAGGGGTAACCAGTGGTAATTTTACATACGTTAGTGATATGAGTGGTACCACCAGGTGGATTGATCAGTCTCACTAGTAATAATCTAAAGGATCGAATTGTTACACTTCATATTCTGCATGATTTCCTTCTTTCTGATCATAGACCATTAGAACTATTAATTAATTTTACCAATTTATGCGTAACACGACATGACAAGAACTCAATAGGTAAGAATAATCGCGTCGATTGGTCTAATGTTAATATGCAACAGAGAATAGAATACAAAGACAGAACAGGTCACCTCTTTAATAATTTAGAAATTTTGCATCTTGCCTGTAGTAATCCTTGCTCAAATGATTTTCACTGTAAACTCATAGATAGGTATTATAGTAAAATAGTATCCCTGTTAAGAGAAGCAGGAAGCCCCCTGATTAAATCTTACAACTATCATACTAAGATTATTCCTGGATGGAATGATTTTATTGACCCCCTGAAGAGGGAATCGAAAGACGACTACAATTTGTGGTGCTTTCATGGTAGACCCATATTAGGACCAGTATACATGAATGTGTAGAAGTAGGGGTCAGTATAAGGCGGCCATAAGGCGATGTAAACAAGAAGAGTCTATTCGAGCATCAAAAGCCTGTGAAGCTCGCATAAATAACGATAACAACAAATTTTTGAAATTTGTTAATAATCAAACGGGTGTCAAAAATGTCCTCCCTCCGACAATCGATGGGGTGTTGGGGGAGGATGAAATTGCAAATCTGTCACTGTGAGTAGGGATAATCTGAAG
This sequence comes from Bathynomus jamesi, assembly GCA_023014485.1. Classification (NCBI taxonomy): domain Eukaryota; kingdom Metazoa; phylum Arthropoda; class Malacostraca; order Isopoda; family Cirolanidae; genus Bathynomus; species Bathynomus jamesi. Next base: position 584,690 of record JAJOZX010001232.1, on the reverse strand, counting down.
ATAGATTGTAGCGAAACGATTGTGGGAGGGACAAGGGAAAATACTGTGACATCAGTTCTTGAAGTGAAGAGGTTAATTAAAGTGTTAAAGATTGGTTCTGCGTCAGGGGTAGATGACCTATCGAATGAGCACTTAAAATATGCCAATGACGTAGTATGTTTGAATATATCATTGCTCCTATCAGCCATGCTTGCTAATAGCTATATCCCTGCAGAGTTGATGAGGGTATATATCTTGCCCCTGGTCAAAAATAAGTATGGAAATCTCCTCTCCAGCAATAATTACAGGCCTATTGCTCTCGCTTCCTGCTTCTCGAAACTACTAGAAAAACTCTTGTTACTCCGATTAAATGATTACCTATGGACATCTCCTAATCAGTTCAGTTTTAAAAGGTCCCACTCAACTGACTTGTGTATCTATGTACTTAAAGAAACAATATCTAAATACATTGACAGTAATTCAACTATTTATAGCTGTTTCCTGGATATAAGTAAAACATATGATAGACTGAACCACAATATTTCATTTAAAAAAACTAGAAGACAGGAAAGTTCTCCTATACATATTAAATTTATTGAAATTTTGGTATTCCCACCAATCTTTTCCCGTTAGGTGGGGCAATGTACTATCCAAATGTTTTGGCTCCTCTTGCGGGGTGAGACAAGGCTCCTTGCTCTCCTCTATGCTGTTTAATGTGTATATTGGCGAATTAATTGCTTCACTTAATGAGGCAACAGTGGGATGTTGTATAGATAACACAAGGATAAATAACTTAGTTTATGCCGATGATATGGTAGTAATAAGTCCCTCTGTTAAAGGTCTGGATCGGCTACTAAAAGTCTGCGAAGTGTATTCGCTGAATCACGATATTCTTTTTAATGTTACAAAAACTAAGGAAATGCAATTTCATCCTAAAAGCTGTAAACAGCCAGCTATTAGGTTTAAAATGAAAGGTGCAGTAATTGAGGAAGTACAAGAGTTTAAGTATTTGGGTCAAACTATTAACAGCTCCTCGAGTGATGACTCGGATATAAAAAAAACAATCTTGAAGCCTTTGTGCTAAAGCGAATATGATTATAAGGAACTTTCGATTCTGAACAATTGCAGCTAAAGAGACACTCTTTCGTACTTTCTGCAGTAATATATACGGACAGCAAATCTGGATGAATTATAAAAAAGGGTCTGGCAGAACCCTAAATTTGCTGTACAACAGGTCTTTTAGACTCTTACATAAATTGCCCCCGAGATGCTCAGCTTCGCAAATGTTTGCTACCCGCAATGTACCGATCTTCCCGGAGGTAACAAGTCGTGCTCAATACAGTCTGATGCAAAGAATTAAAAAACAACCAACCCGATTATCCAAGCTATGCATGAGTCCTGCGTTTATTCTCTAAGGCCTAAGCTATGGAATTCTTCGTACGAAAACGTCTGTCTGTAGCTCCACGTAACTTCGACATTACTGTATTATTTCTAATCGACTGTATATATTTCTATCCTTAGTATTTGAACTGTCATTGCATTAATAATATTTGTCATATGGACTATAGTCTGCCAATAAACCTTTTCATTTTCATTTCCATTCATATATACGAGTTGTATATGAACTCCAGGGGGTAACCTAACCTGGCAGCTCAGGCCCACAGAAATGTGTGTGTGTATATATATGTACAGTATATATGTATATGGGTGTGTAAATGTGGGTAACCTAAAATAAAACACAAGGAGAGAGAGAAGGTTCATCCATTCGTGGCCATGGAGCATCGCATAATGGTTTCTTCAGCATCACAACCATCAGGCCTAGAAGGCAGCCATTCGCCTCATAGCCAGTCGTATAGGACGTGCACAGTTATACACACATATAAACTAGAATTAGCATCGCTTTGCCTCCAAAAATACACGTAAAGATGAATTAATGCTGTTCTATCCCAAAAAAATAAACGCGGAACCTTAGAATACCTCACAATTCCCTGTATACATTGCTCATATCAACAATAACAAAATAGATGTGAATAAGCATTCCTTAGAATACCTAACAATTCCCAATATATATATATATATATATATATAATATATATATAAATATATACAGTATATAAAACAATAAATAAAACTAAAATAAAAAATAAATGCGAACAAGTATTCCTTAGAATACCTCACAATTCCCAATATATATATATATATATATATATATATATATATATATATAACAATAAATAAAAACTCGACAAAGATATCTGGCGAAGATTGAAAGTGTAGACACCCATGCCGACGCTCTGATCAGAAACAACCTGCTTTACAATATATCTATGGCTGTCATAATATTGTACTGTAAAGTTTGATCGGCTGATTATCGTATAAATTCCATATATATAAAATTCATATCACGGCTTAACCAAGTCATCCATCAAGGATGTACAGTTGATCTAATCGTGCATTAAATTAACACAGCATTTACCCGTAGCCTTAAAGAGTCAATTAAGCGATGTTTAAAAACAAATAAATAACAAAATCTAATAATTTAATTAAACGAAAAATTAGTTTCTACGAGTTTGTTCCGTCAAAATAGATACGGATTTAAGAAAGATATAGTATAATTATAGGAACACCTGAAGATCAGAGCCCCCAGCCTTCTTTAGTTAGCCTTATAAGGCTAACTAATGAAAATATCACGACTTAACCTAACCAATCGTTAGGTCAACTGTACGCCCTTGACGACTGGTTAGGTTAAGTCGTGATATTTTCGTTAGTTAGCCTTATAAGGCTAACTAACGAAGGCTGGGGGCCCTGATCTTCAGGTGATCCTATTTATATATATAAAAATTGTGAATGATAGAGTCTAGACCAACCATTCATCAACACGTATATATATATATATATATATATGGGATGATTTTCACAATTAAACACGTGAAATGAATAATGATGCAACCCACAAGGAAAAAGAAAAATGATTCCAAGACCTTTCGTGTATTCAGAAGTACACCTCGTCAGAAGTACTCGACAGAAGTACACCTCCCTAAACCACTCTTTAGAATTTTTCCACTATACCCCTTCAGTCCCATCTTTACAGCGCACACACACACACACACACACACACACACATATATATATATATATATATAGGGTGAGTCAAAAGTCTCCATACATAGGCAAAATTGTCACTTTATTATGCCATCCCTTGTAAGTCACAAAATATGCTCTATGTGGGCACCATTACACTGAATGCGCATACGGATGCGTTCCTCCCAGTCATGGCAAACTCGCATTAACACGTCTGGTGTTATGCGTTGCACGGAGATCCGACAAAACCCCCACACGAAAAAAAAAACACCGACAAAACCCCCGGCGACAAAACACCCACCGAAAAAAAACCCAGCGACAAAACCAGGGGCCCCAGCCTTCGTTAGGTAGCCTTATAATCGTTTTTCTTTTTCCTTGTTTGCAGCATATATATATATATATATATATATATATATATATATATACTGTATATTGACGATTGGTTAGGTTAAGTCGTAATATTTTCGTTCCATCCATAAACCAAATATCGGACTTGCCTAAATGTTGCATACATTCTTCTGTAGCAAACACAATGACTCGATTCCTGGCTTCAATGACACTATCGTGAATAAGAAAAGGCTTAGTATTTTCTCTAGCAGTTATAGCCCAATCATTTGAGATTTGTAAATCATTTAAAGATACTGGATCCTTCGGTCGTCCTTCCTGACGCTTTCTTTGAACATTTCTTTTTACTGTACTTAATTTTCCCATAGCAAGTCTTCCTTCTTGAGTCATGCTTTCCAATGAATCCGCGACAACGCGACTAGTATTTCCTTTGTTTGATTTGGCCTGTTGAAAGTGGGGGGTTTGTCGCATTACCCTATTTCGGGGGTTTTGTCGGTGGGGTTTTGGTCGCCGGGTTTTTTTCGCCGGGGGTTTTGTCGGTGGTTTTTTTTCTTGTGGGTTTTTTGTCGTACATTCTGCGTGCACACGCCTACAGTTTAACCCGGAATCCTAGCCATAGGCCAAAAACTGTAAACCACAATTATATCATGTGACCGGGTACCCATGATCCCAACTTACACCAGCGGTTGATTAATATTTAAATGCATGATTAGAGCCGTACCTTGATTTATGTTTATGATAATGGTAAATATGCAGGCCAAAGTTACCTACCGTAGAACAGCGGCGATTCTGTTTTTCTGACGAGGATGAAACCACGTTCACAGCCTTTGTAGGTCTATCCGAAGCGGGAATAGCCTAATCGAAACAGCCATAATATTGTTGGTGTATGGTCGTATCTTTGAAATGAACCAAGAGCATTTACGCCTAACTGCTGCAGTTCAGCCCGAATTAGGCAATAATTTTAAGGCTAATTTAGCATGTTAATGCAATCTCAAACGATATTAGCATAGGACCCATGATTCAAGAGTAATAAGTAACCTTTTATTAGAAAAGTCAGTTAACCTTAGCACTCGTTTTACACTTCATGCTTCCCCCCCCCCCCCTATACAAAAATATTGGAAGCTGAATTTCCACATTCTCACTGTTTTAAAGTGATAGCCTAAACCGAATATATTTTTTTTTAGAATCTTTTCCTTACAGCATCCTAAAAACCAGTATATTTACGGATGCAATACCATATTTTATTAACCCTGTAGTCATTTCGTATTATTAGGTATTGGCAAAGCACTTCAGATGTGTCATGTATTTAGGTTATCTCGAAAAGAGGCGAACACAAATCTCTATATTTGCACATACCATGTAGGCTAAGATCTCCCAAGTGTCTTTCATCCATTTATTAATTTTATTTATACAAAGCACAACTCTCTAACTCGGATCGGAAGAAATGATTCTTTTATATATTTCAAATATTGTCATGTAAATTCAACAATTAATAACAGATAGATAAGGGCTCGTACATATATACAGGGTGTCCCAGAATTAACTATCTATTTCAATGAAATCGGACAAATTTTTTAAAAACACACTTTTGTTTATGTTTATCATGTTTAGTATGTGTTAAAAATGTATAAATTTCTAATTTTTTTCATAATTTTTTCATTATCTGGTCCAATGAAAGACCGTCTGAAGTCATAGAATGGCAAAGAGACTCTCCAAAAGTTAACGTGTGGCTTGGAATGACCAAATCCAAAATTTCTGGTGCTCCATCTTGTTGAACACAACATTATCAAGAATGCCATCATCAAGAAGCTGTGGTTCGAGAAACTGCTGAAGCATATCAAGGTAGACGGTACCTGTTACAGTTGCTCCGCAAAGAAGAATGGGCCATAAATTTTGGATTTGGTCATTCCAAGCCACACGTTAACTTTTGGAGTCTCTTTGCCATTCATTCTATGACTTCAGACGGTCTTTCATTGGACCAGATAATGAAAAAATTATGAAAATAAAATTATGAAAAAAATTTAGAAATTTGTACATTTTTAACACATATTAAACATGATAAACATAAATAAAAGTGTGTTTTTAAAAAATTTGTCCGATTTCATTGAAATAGATAGTTAATTCTGGGACACCCTGTACTATATACACACACACACACACACACACACACACGCATAATATATATGATTATTTATATATATGTCACAACCATGCGATTTACCATTTCTATGGTTGAACAGTATCCATGTTTGTGCCATTAGAAGTTTGCTGTAAACAGCGAATGTCCCTCCCTTAGCTGTGCCTCTCTAATTCGTCTCCTTTGATTTCTCCCAAATAATGACTTATACTGTACGTACAGAGTAAATCACTCTGACGTCATAAAGTAACTTAATTTCCTTCCATACCTTGAGTACTGAATCACGTGTTTCGTATGTGGATATCTTTCGTATTCAATGTATGGTAAATTCTTTAATAATAATAAAAACTTCACTCTCTATAAGTCATTATTTATATGTTGTGTCCTGTCTGGTGCTATGCAATATAAATATTATTCAACCATACTCATTATTCAACCATACTCATTCATACATCCATGTTCTTTCTTGACAGCTATCCTTTATTAATTTTATTACTTATTCAGGGTCAATCCCAGAATAGGCACCTGATGTACCTCAATCCCAGATGAAGCACCTGCGTTCAACCTCAATCCCAGAATAGGCACCTTGCAAGGAATTAAATAAAAAAAACCTGATGATTACAAAATTTATTGTTTATACAAAGTTTATTACAAATGTAATAAAGGCAAAGTTATAAAAGGTTTAAAGTGGTTTAATGAATAAAGAAAAATTTTAGATATTATAAATTCCTGCAATATGAGCCCGAATGTTTCTGAATCCATCTGAAGCAAATCTATCTTGCCACATAAATTAGGTTAGGTTAGGTTAGGTTAGGTTAGGTTAGAGTTGATTTTTTCAAATATTGATAAAAACAATGAAATTATATCTCTAAAAACTGTTTATATTTTTTCTCCTCAATCCCAGATTAAGCACCTGTGTTTTGCCTCAATCCAAGATTAAGCACCTAAAAATGATTTCAGGTGCCTATTCTGGGATTGATCCCTTATTCATTCATCTACCTATTGTCTACTTATGCCCTATCAACTTATCAGTCTGTTTGCTCGTGTCTAGATTACGCACACAACTTATTGTGTGACGACTGTGTACACTACTTTGTGCAGTCGTACATGTCCCTTGACGACGATCATGATTACGTACATGTAAACACGTCCACGTGTATTCTTTATACTTTTTCTTTTAATTATTTCACCTCTCGCAAGGTACTCGTTAATGCTGACTGAGTGTTCGAATTCCGATATCGTCGCCAAAACCAAGCATCTGAATTCGAAAATCTCCTCTCTTGCTTCTGCTACAAATTTATAACATTAAGATGTTATGTATATTATTATATTATACATATTGTCTGTATTATGTTATCATTAATGTCCGTGTACTTCCAAATGAAAAGTACACCGTATTTTTCTCCGTTTTCATCATCGCTAGCTTTTAGGCTTTCAAATCATAATAACCAACCATTCCTCTAATAATATTAGACATAATTTGGCGTAATTATTGTTAACTATAAATATATAACATTGTTGTTAATCCCTTTTAAATTATGGAACAACGGAGAACTCTCCTCCATTATTTAAATTATATCACCTATTTCGATTACTTCAGTATCAGATATGTCAATTAACAAATTGCTAAAATTGTAATTAACGGTAATTAATGTACTTAATAATTAATATGTTAGTAATGTGCTTAATGTACTCGGTACATGTCGGTCCCCCGACATTATGTCGCCACCCAAAAGTGTATACCTTACGAAAATTAGTATTTTTTTTGTTAATCTTTTTATCTTTCTAAATTTCGTTGTATGCTTAAATTATGCTTGACGTCAGAATTCTTCAGCTCTCCAGCTAAAGTGGGAGCTTAACCTTCAACTGCATTCCCCCAAAATTGAGGTTTATTTATTTCTTGTATTGTAAATTAATTCATTCCTGCCTGGCCCCTTGTTACCAGAGGTTGCACCTCCCTCACTTTGAATTCCTGCCTGAGCCGTTGTTACCAGAGGTGGCTCCTCTCTCATTTTAAATTCCTGCCTCACCCCCTACTCGCTGAGGACGACCTTCCTCCCTGTAAATTCCTGCCGTAACCCATACTCGAGGAGGACAAGCCTCCTCGCTTTCAATTCCTACCTTAACTATTGTCAAACGGGTCGAACCTCTACCCCTGTAAATTCCTGCTTCAGCTGTTGTTGTAAGAGGTAAAACCTCTCCCCCTGTAAACTTCTGATTACAGTAGGCAACAAAGATTTTGTTACAGAAGACCAAATAGGTGCTCCTAGCTAATTTCGGTATGCTGATTTCAAATCTATAATTAGATTTTTTCTATCACGTCTAGATTTTGTGTAAAATGCAAATCACTTTTAGAAATTTTTCTACCACGTCCAGATTTTGGTTTTAATCGGATTAATGCCAGTAATATGAAACTTGCTTTTCAAGGTTAAAGCAATTTTTTTTGCCAACTATATACAAATTCGAACAATTTTGATAAATAAAATTTATCCCGAGTCGCTACGTGACAGTCAAGCAGAACGGTTGTTGAAGCTCTCTGCTGATGAGCAAGTGACAGGTTGTGGTGACTTGTGTGTTTTTATAGCATTTGTTTTGTACTACGGTGTGTATTTCTTTTTATTTTGCACATCGTAATAATTACTTTCTACGTTTTTTCAGATATTGTATGGTAATTCAAAATGGCATCAAATAGACGTGCTTGTGTAAATCACCCAGACAACTTCTGCTTTGTCTGTGGACAATATACACCTAAGCCACAACGTAGAAACATAACAACAAAGATTAAACTTGCCTACAAGTGTTATTTTGACTAAGTTAGGAGACCAACAGAGGGACTGGGCACCACATATTTGCTGTGCACAGTGCAATGCAATGTTAATAGCTTGGATGAATGGTAAAAGAAAAGCTATGCCGTTCTCAGTCCCCATGGTTTGGCGTGAGCCGAAAAATCACTTCAATGATTGTTATTTTTGTTTGACAAAGATTGCTGGTTTCACAAAGAAAAACAAATCAAAGATCACGTACCCAAACTGCGAATCAGCAATGAAACCAGTACCACATGATGAAACAAATCCACCACCAGTTCCACCAGCAACGATAACAGACAGCAGTTCATCTGAAGATTCTGCTAGTGATATAGAAACAGGGAAAGATGGCATATATGTTCCAGATGCAAATATTTCCCCACATTTGTTAAGTCAAGCGGAGTTAAATGACTTAGTGCGCGATTTGGAATTACCAAAAGAAAAGGCAGAGTTGCTTGGTTCAAGACTTCAAGAATTTAATCTTCTCCAACCAAACACCAAAGTTTCCCATTTCCGCCATCGCCATTTGCAGTTTTCATCATTTTACTTACAGGAAGAAAACGTTTGTTTCTGCCACGATATCAGTGGTCTGATGCAAGAGATTGGCTGTCGCTATGATCCAAAAGAATGGAGACTGTTCATTGACTCTAGTAAAGCTAGCCTTAAAGCTGTATTACTGCACAACGGCAATGAAAAACCTTCAATACCTGTAGCACATGCCACTGGCCTTAATGAGACTTATGAATCGATGAAACTGCTGCTAAGACTCATCAAATATAAGGACCACACATGGAATATTTGTGGCGACCTTAAAGTTGTATCATTACTTCTTGGGTTACAGTTGGGCTACACAAAGCATGTGTGCTTTTTGTGTCTATGGAACAGCAGAGATGACAAGAACCACTACAAAAAACATGATTGGCCATCTGGAACTGAACATGTTGTTGGTAAATACAATGTGAAACACCCAGCACTTATTGACCCTCAGAAAGTACATCTTCCACCACTTCACATTAAACTTGGCCTTATGAAAAATTTTGTGAAGGGTATGGATCATCAAGGTAGTGGTTTCCATTATTTAAAGGATAAATTCAAAGGAATATTGACAGATGCTAAGCTAGAAGCTGGAGTTTTCACTGGACCACAGATCCGCAGTGTCATCCACGACTCATCGTTTCCATCTAACCTAAATGAGAATGAACTAGGAGCATGGACATCTTTCGTTGAAGTTGTCAAAAATTTTCTTGGAAACCACAAAGCTGAAAACCACCGTAAACTCGTAGAAAACATGCTTAAATCTTATGAAATAATGGGATGCAGAATGTCTTTGAAAATTCATTTTTTACATTCTCATCTTGACTTCTTCCCGGCCAACCTTGGGGCTGTAAGTGACGAGCATGGTGAGCGCTTCCACCAACAGATCTCAGTTATGGAAAACAGATACCAAGGTAATTTCAACCCAAATATGATGGGAGATTATTGTTGGTTCCTGCAGAAGGAGAGCTCGTCATCCTACAAGCGACAAAGGAAGAGGACACACCAAAGTTTCACTTAAGAACAGGAATTTGCCTTTCAGTAGTAACAACAAAATACTAACGCGCTTTGGGTGGATGGTTGGGCGCAGGGGTGGTAACTCCGCCAGCGGAATTCGCTGTCTGTCTTAAGCCAGAATAAAGGAGGAAAGACATCCCTGTTCACTAATTATTTAAGTATGCTTAACATAAAACGTGGCACGGAAAAGTAGCTTAGACGGCTTTCGTAATAGAAGCGGGTGAGAAAAAAAATGAAAAATAGGGGTTTTCGGTTACACAAAATCTGGACGTGATAGAGAAATTTTGATATCAGATCTGAAATCAGCATCAGCGCTTTAGTAGGAATCAGTAGTTCACGTGTCTGTAACAAAAAAAAGTTGAAATTTGTTGCCTAGTGTTATCAGTGCCTCGTTCTGTATATACTTTGTGAATAAAAATATATGAGTGAACTAAAACTCCAATTTTTGAAGTGAAGTGTTTCCATTCACCCATTCGGGAAAAAACCTGGTAGAAACTGTCATTGGTACTCGGATGCTCTCGCCTAAGGCCGAGCTTATCCAACAAGGACCACCTTCGTTGGATTGTCCAAAGTGCATTAACCCTAAAAGGTCGCAAGCGGGCAGAGGCTCGCACAACCTATGCGTGACACTGGAGGTCCCACCAAGACTGTTTTAGTTTTCCAACACCGAGACCGCTTTAGTTCCCCAACACCGAGACTGTTTCAGTCCTCCACCGAAAAAACCGTCGTCCATCAATGGATGTCCCTACTTTGAACAATTTTTGAAACACTTCATGGATTCACTCGTTCGACGTCGACCGCAACCTTTTCAACTTGGACTCCAACCCCACCATCTGCAACCTCAATTTAATTCAACTTATCGTTAACCTTCAATCAACTTTCGTTACTTGGAAATTCCTTCCTTGAAATTCTCTCTCCAATCAACCCCAAATATTTACTACAAAAATTTCCTTCGAAGAACTTTTCTTCGATTTGTAATCTTCAATCAACTTTTGAATTATTGTTCGTATTTTTCACCAATCAACCGTACGACCGTCTTCCCATCTACAATCTTCCTTCAACGTTTATGTGCTCCGTCGTGGCAATCAGTCGCCTCACCAAACGATTGGAGGCATCAGCTGACTCTCCTCCGTCACCTCACCAAACGAGAGGAGGAATCAGCTGACTCTCCTCAGTCGCCTCACCAAAACGGTTTTCTCCGTTTATGTGATGAGTTTTAATTATTAATTACTACTTTTAAATCATTTCCTTAGTTATCATTTTCTTTAATTTTAGTAATTTTAATTCACTTTTATTTTTCCCTTTTTAGTGTGAAACAGTGAAGTGACTTTATAAACAGTTAATCATTTTTTTAATTAATTGATTTTAATTAACTGTTCGATAGTAATACGAAATACAGTACTAATCAGACGTTGTCATTGATTCAGTATTCACTATTTATTTTTCTCAACAGATTACACTGGTCAACACTCATTTTATTGCCAATCATATTAGAGTGATTTTGGGGTAACTTTGTGGTGCTGATTCCGAATATGACATCGGTTTTGCTAGATTGGCTCTAATTTATGAAATAATTAGTACCCCATTGAAACACGTAAAAATGCAAAAAATTTAATGTTCAGGCGGAGCCTACTTACTGGTTGGGTGGCCGATGACTTATATACGGAGGGGGAATATTCTAGAATGATCGCGGAGTAAACACTAAGAATATTCGCGTGTCTCACCATCTAGAATGTTCCGGTAGTTTCCCATATGCACGCGTTATGGTTACGTTTCTATTAATTGAGGGTATTCATTATCTCAAGAACTAGAGCCAAATCGGAAAAACTACTTTCATTTTGGAATTCAGCAACCCCAAAATACCCTAAATTCGTACGAATTTCCTTGGCAACGAAACAAAAAAATTTTTTTGTTGACCTGTGTTATAAATCTGAATTTTTAAATTCTTTTTATAAAATTATCTGCACATTGTGTATATTAAGAATATTAAATAATATTATTTTAGATTTTGTTGTGGGAAATAAATGCGATCAGTCATAATCCTGATATATATATATACCCATAACTTACATTTTTATTTAGTTGAGCCCGGTTAGGTTCCTTTTTTTATTTTTTTTCAATTTAAATCTTTTTCAGTAATTTTAGTGAAAATTTATGTTATCGTTATTATACTGTAATCCTTTTTTCTAGTATGATTTTGACCGAATTTCGACCCTTGCCAACGAGACTTCAGCGTTGGGAGATTCGAAAATTACTCGTCGATTGCTGCATCCGGAGTAAGTGCAGAGTCGCCCATTTTGTTCTACGTTATCTCGTAACTATATGAAAAAATTTGTTTCATTGTTTATCTCGTTTTTTTCAATTTTATTCAAAATACTTAGACTTTGTTCCATTTATTTTTTTTTATTGCTTGTCTCTTACATGGTTATTTTTGTTTTACACACACACTTCCGTGACAACGACACGTGTTATGATTAACGATGTCCAAACCATTACCCCCTCTGACATGCACTACTGTTAACCTTATAACTCCCTCTTCCATACTGAAACGTACAATTGATGTCCCTCATTTTCGCGGTCGCGTTAATAATAGATTTGTAGAACCCTCCTTTAAGGATTGGTTCGGTAAAATTGACGATTCGTTTAGAGGTTGTCTGACTACAGATGCAGATAAAATCGGTTTTGCTTTTGACACTTGTGACCCAAATTTCGGTGACGCCACGCGCGTCCGTACCTTTCTTATCGATTGGTCCAATGGACAAATATATCAATTGTCTTGGGTAGAATTTAAACGTTTTTGGTATGATATATATAAAGGTCTGCATAAACTCACAGAATATTGTGACAGGCAGGGATCCGTCAAATGGGACGTTGACGTTAAAGGTTTAAACAGCAGAACACGAACACACCAGTTCCAGATTTTCTTTCAGTCCCTTGCTCATGAGTCGTGTAACCATCCTTCAGTGTTGCGCGAAAACGCATCTCCCGATAATGTTGTGTCGGTAGAGAATCGGAGTGATTCCGCTGACCCTTCTGGTCTGGGTAGAAAGGCGTTCAATGTATTTAATCCTGACCCAACTTTTTTCTCTAATTCAGTTGTTTCTGAACCGTTTGTTTCAGCTTGTTCTTCAAATGAATTTTCTCGAGGCTAGAACTCACAGCCTCTCCTGAAAATGATTTTCGTGATGCATCTTGTGACGGAGTTTGTGATGCTAATGTTGAAAACAGTAACGACTACAATGAAATTGTTGATTTATGTAATTATAAAGGTACTTCTGTTGAAAGTCTTTATGATGAAACTTCCGTTGAAAGTTTTTATAATGAAAGTTTTGTTGAAAGTAAGTGTAATACCTACATTAATAATTGTTGTAATGTAAATGGGGATGTGACCAATTTTTTATTAGATGTGAATTCAGACTACTTGGATGATTGCTGTGTAACTGATGTGGAAAATCAGAATTTATTTCATTCTCACCCTGGTCAGGACAATCATGTTGGTCCCGATGGCCATGACTTGTACAATGATTTAGACACTGCTCCTCAAATTGTTAGTAATTTTTGTCATTCGGACATTGACTCAACTGATTCAGTTAGTTCAGTTGATATAGTTCATTCAGTGACCTTTGGTCAAGCAGACCGTGATTTTGATTTAGATGGATCAGATATCCATACATGTCCCAGAAAGGACGCGAATTCTGTTACTGATGTTGTTTTTGATTCAGATGGATCAGATATCCCTGTATGTCCTAAGGAAGACGTGAATCTTATTACTAACATTGTTTTAGATGGTCAGGATGACCATGTTTCGGATAACTTTTCTCCACAGTACCGAAATCGCTTTGAGTTTACTTCGGCCAACGGCCAATTGGCCATGCCGTCTCGTTTAAGTGGTCATAAAGATGACCCTGTTTTTTATTTTTTTGGTCATGATGACCGTCATCTTGCTTCAGATGATGCTTTTTCTGCTGTAGTAGCAGCTGGGGATAATGCCCCACAAGGTCCTGTAGGCGAGTCAGTTTTTATGAATTTTGATAATCATTGTGATGTTTATGATAACAGTAACAGTCTAGTAACTAATCGATCATGTCCCAACGACTTCTTGTTAAACTCCGTTAATTTGTGTTTTGAGCAGTGTGGCCAGCAATCTCTTCCTAAAAGGCAAAGTGCTCACGTAAAGACGTATTGTCAATTGCAGACATCATGTCTCTCCAGTTGGTTACCCAATTCCCCTGATTGCAATATTCCAAATTTTGTCTTTTCTTCTAATACCCCAATCCCGCGCGAAACCATCGATGGCGCAAACGAAGCATGTCGACATATTTCGAAGACGCTTTCTTGAGCCCATGTAATGGAGCTTGTTGACGAGTTCTTGGGCGAGGGCATTGAAGAACGCCCACAAATTTTCATGAAAACGTCTATTAACAACCAAGCAGTTGGCTCTTGTTGAAACTGGCTGTCAGGCGAATTACATTCAACAACACGTATACAAGAAGTTACTCAAGGTCGCTACGGAAAAATTGGATTTGCATTCTCGTTTGACCTGCATTGATGATGATTGGGAAGAATACAGTACCGGAGAAATCATCCTTCCTATTGAGTTTGATTCAGTCCCTTATCTGACCCCATTTGTGGTCGTATCTGAATTGAATTGGGATGGAGACTTACTCCTGAGGATGAATTTCCTTATTATGCACGATTTTTATTGGGCCGATAGAGAAGCAGGCCTAATTCCAGGAGAAAACCCACCTTTCGAGTATGTTTGTCACCCCTATTCTTCGGTCTTTTCAGCTGAGGGTGAAAGACTCGTTTCAGAGAGCCCGACGGACTCCCTGGAACCAGTTCAGAATAAAAAGGAACTGCTACGGGATGGGGAAGATTCTTCATCAATTGTCAATTGTTCCGTTCTAGAACGAGCTAAAAGCCATACTTTTGGTAATTTTGAGTATGAAGACTCGAATGTCTTCACAGTAGACCCCTGTGACTCCATCGAGAACGAGTCACCCCCTTCAGTGACAGTTAGGCCGGAACTTGAAGTTCCCAGTGTTCTGGCTATTCCAAATAAATTTGAAAACTCATCTCCCTTAAGTTCCGATTTGGTCATTTCGCTTAAATCCCTATTTAAGGAAGATGACTTGATTCTGTTTTCAAAGGTAGAGGAATTTCCACCTAATTCCGAGGCTAAGCCCATAGGTGCCCGGAGCGAACCCGAACGTACTCCTCCGTCGGAAGTTGTACGCGCGGAAGGGCAAGCGCGGAATATTCCTCACTACCATAATATGATCGTTCCATCGATCATTTTCATTTTTCTTCCGCGAATTCATGTTTTCGCCCTTCTTGCCTTCTACTTTGCAAATGTTACTCTTTGGCTCTTCCTGGATCCTCTTCTGAAACCAGTTAAAGCCATTCTTCTTAATCCCGATACACCACCTCCTTTTGAGTGAGCAAGGCTCGTATGGTCAGTCCATTGCTTCCCGGCATGTTGCGAAACCCTTTGACCGAATGACCCACATGCCCGATCGCAAGACAACCTAACCATGTGGTTGATTTATCTGGCTCCGTATGTTCGTGAGATTCATCCGTATGACCGAACATACCCTCAATTTAGGTTAAGTTGTTTTTTGTTTTATTTTTAAATTAATCTTAATTATACGGAACTTATAACCTATAAGTGTTCAGTTCAGTATGGTTTATAATTGAGTTCTAGTTCCAACTTTTGACGTTTTCCAGTTTATGTACCGTTTTCTACAGTACATTCGACAAAATTTTCACTGTGATTTATAGTGTAGTGACGAAAGTTATAATGTGGGTTAGGTTAGGTTACGTTAGGTTAGGTTAGGTTATCAAGAACTCATTTTTGATCACTCATTTTTGATCTGAAAAGAAGCAAAAATAAATTATATGAAAAACGGTACACAAACTGGAAAAGGTCCCAACTTTTTATTCTTGATTTTTATTTTATTAAATTAATCTTGAGTAATTGTCATTAAATTGTTAGTCTACCATTTGTTAAGGGTATCAACCAAAATTATAGCCAATTTTGACACTATACCAGGATGCCATTCTCTTTCCCCTTCTAATAATTCTGTTACCATGTCAATATTGCTAATTATATAACTGTGCCCCTACCATGAATTCCACTAAAACCTGTTATTATCTATGCTCCATCAACTCGTCAAATAAAATTCAATTGCCGTACTGATACTTCTGGTCACTATTAATGGTGAGATACTGCTAATATGACGCTATGAAGGTTACTAGTCGAATTTAATTCTGTGCCTAAATTCAGTTTTCAATACCACTTAATTTACTTTAAGTGTTTAAAGTTCTTTTAAGTGCGTATTTATTTTAATTACCTTAATACGTGCAACCGATTTATTACGTAAAATCTATAATCCCGATTGAATTTTATTACTTTTGACACCTATTCGAATTCACTTTCCTACTGATTACACTTTCACGCAATTACGCTTACCCACCTCTGAAACACTCTTGAAATCATTGGCGTACTTATTGGAAAGGAAATTTACTACTCATATCTTATTTTTATCATATAAATCTTATTCTAAAATCATTGGCTATCACGATAAATTATATTTAATTGCAGTTAACTGTTTGATGTTTTCTCTGGATTATTTGAATTTATTTAAACTTAATTGCTGCTTACAATATATATAATCTTGCCTGTTGCTTTATTAAGTTAATTTTAACCAACCTCTAAGCTAATCCGTTCTTCAAAATTTCATGATTTACCACTGATCACTAAGGATGTAGTTCTTCACGGGATGAACCAATTACTTTCATATTCTATTACCCATATTTATACATACGTATACGCGATTACGAATAACCAACTATAAATTCCTTTTCCCCAGTTTTGGGCAAATCACCTACCACTTACACTCTGCACCTAATGCACATCAATACACACGTGACCCAAGGTCTATACATCATCTATTACGAAATTCTATCTTCCTTCTCCCTGGATATTCTTAATGGATAACAACATCTGGATCTTTTCCGTTTGACTGCCGCCATTGAAACATAAGAGGTGAGTGCCCCCAGCCTTCTTTACTTAGCCTTATAAGGCTAACTAACGAAAATATCGCGACCTAACCTAACCAATCGTTAGGTCAACTGTACGACCTTGACGATTGGTTAGGTTAGGTCGTGATATTTTTGTTAGTTAGCCTTATAAAGCTAACTAAAGAAGGCTGGAGGCCCTGATCTTCAGGTGATCCCCTTATTTTTCTGAGTACACGATTAAAACTTAAAAATTAAGCATGGATCTTGAAAGTAATTAAAATTGTTTATAAGAAACAAAATTTGAAGGGGAAATTAAGAAAAGCTTTTTTATAAAGTAACTTATTTTGTATCATCAAGACATTTCAGTTAAAATACAAAATACAAAAAGTTTAATTATGTTTCAATGGCGGCAGTCAAACGGAAAAGATCCGTATCTTTTTCCCTAAAATTATCTTAACCCAGGAAATCTTTCCGAATTTATCACGGCTCAGTAGGTAATGTTGTTACTATAATGTTGGACAAACTAAAAATTTAACTTTAAATTAGATTTAATCCTGTAATTGGAACTTTAACTGAAATAATTAGGTCGAAATGCCAAAAATAACTTAGATGGTTCATTAGTTTATAAGATTGTTTATGTAGTATGATTACCACAATTAATCATACTTATAATTTTTTTTTAAAGGTGACAACTTCGGACCTTATTATATCTTGTTGATCTAGAGTTTCCACTACAATTCTAGTAATCAGACCTCAACCTTGTTAATTTATTTGTTGTAATTTTAAAATTTTCCCCTCGGTTTCTTTTTTTTTATTTAATTAATATAATTATCATTCTTCCCACTAAATTGCCTTGATTAATCCAACCCGAAATTGTTGCTGTTTCATTTTTTTTAATATATTGTAAATAAACTTCCACCCCACCATTACATCCTTTTTCACAGGGGAGAGCAGTGTCACAACCATGCGATTTACCATTTCTATGGTTGAACAGTATCCATGTTTGTGCCATTAGAAGTTTGCTGTAAACAGCGAATGTCCCTCCCTTAGCTGTGCCTCTCTAATTCGTCTCCTTTGATTTCTCCCAAATAATGACTTATACTGTACGTACAGAGTAAATCACTCTGACGTCATAAAGTAACTTAATTTCCTTCCATACCTTGAATACTGAATCACGTGTTTCGTATGTGGATATCTTTCGTATTCAATGTATGGTAAATTCTTTAATAATAATAAAAACTTCACTCTCTATAAGTCATTATTTATATGTTGTGTCCTGTCTGGTGTTATGCAATATAAATATTATTCAACCATACTCATTCATACATCCATGTTTTTTCTTGACCGCTATCCTTATTAATTTTATTACTTATTCATTCATCTACCTATTGTCTACTTATGCCCTATCAACTTATTAGTCTGTTTGCTCGTGTCTAGATTACGCACACAACTTATTGTGTGACGACTGTGTACACTACTTTGTGCAGTCGTACATGTCCCTTGACGATCATGATTACGTACATGTAAACACGTTCACGTGTATTCTTTATACTTTTGATTTTAATTATTTCACCTCTCGCAAGGTACTCGTTAATGCTGACTGAGTGTTCGAATTCCGATGTCGTCGCCAAAACCAGGCATCTGAATTCGAAAATCTCCTCTCTTGCTTCTGCTACAAATTTATAACATTAAGGTGTTATATATTATTATATTATACATATTGTCTGTATTATGTTATCATTAATGTCCGTGTACTTCCAAATGAAAAGTACACCGTATTTTTCTCCGTTTTCATCATCGCTAGCTTTTAGGCTTTCAAATCATGATAACCAACCACCATTCCTCTAATAATATTAGACATAATTTGGCGTAATTATTGTTAACTATAAATATATAACATTGTTGTTAATCCCCTTTAAATTATGGAACAACGGAGAACTCTCCTCCATTATTTAAATTATATCACCTATTTCGATTATTTCAGTATCAGATATGTCAATTAACAAATTGCTAAAATTGTAATTAACGGTAATTAATGTACTTAATAATTAATATGTTAGTAATGTGCTTAATGTACTCGGTACATGTCGGTCCCCCGACATTATGTCGCCACCCAAAAGTGTATACCTTACAAAAATTAGTATTTTTTTGTTAATCTTTTTATCTTTCTAAATTTCGTTGTATGCTTAAATTATGCTTGACGTCAGAATTCCTCAGCTCTCCAGCTAAAGTGGGAGCTTAACCTTCAACTGCATTCCCCCAAAATTGAGGCTTATTTATTTCTTGTATTGTAAATTAATTCATTCCTGCCTGGCCCCTTGTTACCAGAGGTTGCACCTCCCTCACTTTGAATTCCTGCTTGAGCCGTTGTTACCAGAGGTGGCTCCTCTCTCATTTTAAATTCCTGCCTTACCCCCTCGCGGAGGACGACCTTCCCCCTTGTAAATTCCTGCCGTAACCCATACTCGAGGAGGACAAGCCTCCTCGCTTTCAATTCTTACCTTAACTATTGTCAAACGGGTCGAACCTCTACCCCTGTAAATTCCTGCTTGAGCTGTTGTTGTAAGAGCAATGGCGGCAGGTGACTGAAAATTCTAGGGGTGCTGTCTCTAAGAATGGGTTGAAATAATTACTGAAATAAAAGGATGAGCATTGAGCAATGAATAAAAGTTTCAAAATTTATTGAAAAAGTTATTGAGTGAGCTCATCCTTATATTGTTCTTGATTATTTCAATTGTAAATAAAAATATTAGGGGTACTGCAGTTCCGCAGTGCCTACCGACGAGCCGCCACTGTGTAAGAGGTAAAACCTCTTCCCCTGTAAACTTCTGATTATCAGTGCTTCGTTGTGTATATACTTTGTGAATAAAAATTTATGAGTGAACTAAAACTCCAATTTTTGAAGTGAAGTGTTTCCATTCACCCATTCGGGAAAAAACCTGGTAGAAACTGTTCATTGGTACTCGGATGCTCTCGGCTAAGGGCGAGCTTACCCAACAAGGACCACCTTCGTTGGATTGTCCAAAGTGCATTAACCCTAAAAAGTCGCAAGCGGGCAGAGGCTCACACAACCTATGCGTGACATATATAACTTAACCCTTTACTGCCCAAAAGGACAAATTTGTAACCTTTCAAATACACGCATTCATAACTTAACCCTACAAAATATTTGGCCAGTAAAGGGTTAAACATGACATCGGTCGTGCATTATAGCAAACCCTGTAGGCCTAACCCCGTCAAAAAGTATAGTCCGAGATAGCTGGATCTCTTTCATTAATTTTCAAAACGATCTGTCTAAGCATTATTATATGTAGATCTGTCACAATAAACTTTTACACATTCATATAAAACATAATGAGATAAATAACAAGAGTGCACCAAATTTCAAACTGTTACCTCACAGCTAAAGAAAATGGTTAGTGAGCTAAATGAACTCAGCCTGGAGGTACCCGTCACCAGTGCTGTAACACCGCTTCCCGTCGACCTGCGAGGTCAAGCGACATTGGTTCTGGGCTGTCCAGATTATCCAGACTAATACGTGGCTAAAGACCTGAATTTTCTAGGCCTACTTATAAAACATGAAGAAATCTGTCAACGATAGACTTGGGCCTACCCAACCTAGCATAGGTTCATCAGAAGAGAGATAGCCTATTCGAAACAACCATAATATTGTACTGTAATGTAGCGTACAAAGTCTAGTATTTGAGAAGAAAATATTTTATTCTATTTTGCCGTAGTTCTGTATTTGCTTTTCCTTGCCCGGACCCAAAAGATTGTTGCCTGAATCATGCCGAATTTTTCTAAAATATATAGTACAGTATAACCTCTGGGGTTAATTTTCATTTCATGAAATGCAGTAATAGGTTTTTAGAAGTATATCCGTTTCACAATACTAGCATGTTGTTGAGAAACACCTTTCCTTTTTAGCCGATCAAAAGAAACTACTCATCAAGTTCGCTGCACTGCCTCTATCTCTGTTTTCATTCATTCAAAATGATACAATTGTTGAAAATGTTGCGCTGTTTATAGATGACTGGGTAAACTAACTGAAAGTATAATTTTTAGTACCTTCTCCTTTTAAAGCCAGTGTATTTTATTACCGGTATATATATTATATATATATATAATATATATATATATATATATAATATATATAATAATATATATACACTATAATACAATAACGAAGTTAATTAACCATACTTAATAGGTGATCAATTCGTTCTTTATAATGGATAAATAATGTGGTTAATAAAGGAGATGAAAATGATTCGATGATTTTTTATTTTATTAACAAAATAAAAAGCTATTTATTTATTTACAGCTAGTTTATATTGAAATGTACAACATCGCGAATAAGAACGATGAAGGAGTCATTTATGCAGGATAAAATTCCGTACATAATATGTACACAGCACGACCGGCTAAATTCGGTTACATTACTCCATTAGAGTGTGTCAATTTTAGTGAGCAAAGTGTGTGTGAGGGCCATGCAGGAACTTCTATTGGTCTATCCAGAAACTCATTGATTGCAGCAGTGGTGAGGGAGCAGGTCAGAGGAGGCTCAGTCACGCCAAAGGTCCAGTCAATAAGCTCCGAGAGTTTGGTGGCATCTGGGTTGATGTCAGGAGTCTTCCTGGGTCTGACACTGCAGTCTCCTACCTGTGTGTCCTCATCTCCTTCACCTCTGATTTCCAGTATCCTCTTCACTGCCTCCTTCCTCTCCTCCTCCACCTCACTGCACAGCATGGCCTGGAGCACAGCCTCAGATTGTGCATACCAAGCTGATCTCTTCACTGTAGGCATTACTATTCCTATCAACTCCTTCTTCTGACTTCTGAGCAGCTCCAGCTGGTACAGTACATGCCTGGGACCCTCCACCCAGTTGTGATTTAACTTGATGTTGAACAAGTTTGGCATGTAGACTCCCACTATGAATTCCACAATTATCCTCAGATTCTTCAGGTTCCTACCCTTCAGCCAATGTTTGGAAATCCACAATCTGCAGAACCTTAGAGCCGTGGTGACCCACCTACTGCTAGAGACTGGCCCAATCTCCAGAAGAGCTAGACTCTGAGGTACCTCTCCCGATCTGATGGCAGTGATGATTCTGTAGCCATATGATTGGTCTGTGCTGAGGTCCTTGACTACCTCCTGACTGAGATGGGGTAGAGGAGGACCAACAGTGATCCTCGTGAAGTTTGGGTTGCTCAATGTCTTGCCATCCAGTGCAGTCACCAGGTGTCTGAGACTCAGCCCCAGTGTGAAAGCCACAGACAATCCACACCAACTTCCTGCTAAGCTTGGCCTCCAGATAATGCATTACTCCTCCCTCCCAGCCAGTATTCACATTAGTACTGTCACCTCCTATTGCCAAAAGGGTCTCGTCTGCTCCTCTCTCTCTTAGCCAGTTCACCAGATGATCAGCAATGACGTCAGCATGACTTCTCTCCTGCAGCTTCCTCTGGTACAAAATGCCAAATATTCCCACCTGATTCATTGCACACTGTGTAGTGTTCTTCCTTAATGAGGCCAGGAAACTGCCTGTCACTGCCCTCAGCTTCCTTCATCACTTTGGTGTCATCTCTTTTCCCATCAAAGAAGATACAGGTGATGCCATTTTCCCTAATCTCTTCATCAAACTTCTTGACCAGCTCATTAGTCAATGTCTCCTGAGCCCTCCTCACCTTGTTGTGGTCAATCACCAGTGCTGTGTCAAACTCTGTGATAAGACCAGCATCAATCCAGGTATCAGTGGCAATCTCTGCAGTCTCTCTCAGCACAGTGTGATGTCTCAAGCTAGCCAGAGCTATGTTAGTGATATCTTCAGTGTTGTATTTCTTCTTCTTAGCCACAGGCAAGGAAGCAGTTGTCGCAACCTCTGGTATGAAGTCTTCGTCCTCCTCTCTCCTCCCTGCCTCCTCCAGTATATCTCCAATCTCCTCCAACTCCATCTCCAACAGTGACTCCTCCCTCAACTCCTCTTCTTTCTTGGCTGACTCCTCTGCCTTCCTCCTCCTCTTCTCCTCGGCCTTCCTTCTCTGCTCCTGTCTCTGCAGCACTGCTTCCTGTCTCCTGGTCTCAGGGTGATCAGCTAGACTCATATGGTGTGCCCCCACACTTCCCACCTTTTCTCTCTGACCTTTAATGAAGGCAAGCTCCTGCACTTGTATCTTCTGCTCACTCCTGCAGCTGCAGTCAATGTGAACCTCCCTGTTGCAGAGAGGGTTGCACCCAAGCTCACTGCAGCTCCTGATCACACAGTGACAGGTCAGGATGTCGACCAATTTGTCCAGTTTCATCATGAATCTATCTTTGACCTCTAGCTTCACATTGCCAATGGACACCTTCACTGTCTCATCCCACAGTGCCTTCACTTTAGCCCTGATCCTGACCTCAGTGTTGATTACAGGTCCTGTGAATAGAGCGTTGGCCTTTCTCCACTGAGCCAGTAGCCCTGGAACAATGCCTTGTTAATCAGGTCATTAACTGGGTAATTCCTCCTGTCTTCCTCACTCATCTCTCTCCTCAACAAACCATACCTCAGCAGATCTCTGACTGTGGGCAGCTCAGCAGGGGGAAGATCCCTCCCAGTCCCCACCAAATGACTTAGGTGACAACTTGATTTGCTTCGGGTTCTGATTTCTTTCTGACTCATCCCGTGGACCTGTGAACAAAAGAAATGTCATTGAAATTTGGATAGGCCTACTGATTATGATTACATAAAATTAAGTTAATTGAAATTCTTAATATCTTCCTATAAGCTCAGATAAAAGGTTGTGTGTTATAGGTACAAGACTTAATTATTCAAAGTAATGACAATTTCATATATCTATCATATCAAAATATACAGAAAGTTTGGGTCACACATAACATTTCGAATAATTTGAATTACACGATATTTACATTACGAAGTAATCAAAATTGTCAAAAAGAGGGAAAACACATGCATTCACAATCAAAACTCCAGCATTTGTGACTATGTGAAACTTAGAAACCATGCTGCACACCAAAAATAACCAAAGTTGACCACACATATCAATGGCACATTGATATACGATGCTACAGTCATATTTAGGTTATATTTCCAACCTTTATGGTCAAATATAAGTAGGTAAATGGCTTTTTTAAATAACACTAAAGATATTTCTAAGTTTGCTAGATAATATAACATCATTTGAGTATTAGTAGTTTTTGAATTGTTGGCTTTACTAAAATTGACACACCCTAATGTACAACCAAATTGGTGGCACACTTTTCAGTATAGACCCATAGCATGCCAGCTTTTTTATTTAACCCCGTTCAACAAAGGCCTCTACTACGGAGACGTTACGATTCAGGATGTGGATAAGTCGACTGAAGTGCATCCACGATCCTCTTCGATGAAGATAACATCGCCGAAGACGAGGTAAACTCGACCTTGTATTCAGTTATATTCGATGAAGGTAGCGGGCCCGATGATGGGGTAATAGGGTAATATTCTGGAAGGAGCATGTGCTGACGATTGCACCATGTCTTTTGTTTCCTTAGATTCTTGCCACTTAATTGCCTGTTTTAATTAAATACTATTTCTAATAACTGTTATAATTTTTTGTGTACATGTTAATTGTCTAATTTCCTTTATATAGTTTTTACGTATTCAATAATTTAGTAGCCTTTAGATTAAGTTATCTATTGGGAAAAAATCTTTAGATTGTTTTATTGTTTTTTAATGAAATCGAGTTGCCTATTAGGTAATTTTTTCGCTTGTGTATTTAACTCATTTACTTGGTAAATTCTGTCTATTTCTTTCTTGTCCCTAAAGATGTGGATATATCACGAAAGCGCTCGGACTTCGTGTTTCCTTTTCCTTTTCCCTGTGGTTCTTTGCTTATTAAAAAGATCACGTTTTCTGTGATTTTATTGCATATATATATATATATATATATATTATATATATAATGCAAACCCACAAGGAAAAAGAAAAATGATTCCAAGGCCATTCGTATATTCAGAAGTACACCTCGTCAGGGAATGAAGGGAGAAGGCGAGACGACAAAAATATATACCTATGTACAACGGGACAGAAAAATAAAAAGATCAGCACATGATTAACAACAGTTAATTAAAGGAAAAAGGTATTTTAACAGGATATTGTCAATTTTATTAATTCTCGCACTGTTATTGAAATTATTTTAAAATGGATAAATGCACATTCTAGAATATTACTTTCAATTATATCTGTATTTTTAACAAGCGCTTTAGAACTATCCCACTTGATACTATGATTACATCTGTACATATGGTTAAACAATGCACTAGAATTACTTGCTGTTCTACACGCATATTTATGCTGTTTTACCCTTATGTCTAACGTTTAACCCGTTTGGCCTAATACTGAGTTGCAGTGTGTAGCCCATTTTTAAACATTGCTGTTTAAAAATATTTCAAATTAGTTTCATCTGTATCTAGGTTATAGAATTAATAGTTATAAATTACTAATTATTTATACAGCACTCGTTGATTTAAAAAGTTTGATTCAATGATAATACTTTACTCCAACACATGGACTCTACACATAAGCAAGGTTCTTTATAGGTCTCAATTCTTTATTATACACCTCCAATTATGTTCAAATGAAGGAATTACTAGATACGCACACACACACACACATAATATTATAATATATATATATTATATATATATATACACACACACACACACACGAGGGTAATTCAATAAGTATCCGCACTTTTTATTTCCACAATTTATTTTCACATCTGATCAATTATAAACATCATTTCTCAACATAGTCTCCCTGTTTCTCAATACACTTAGTCCAGCGATCTACAAGCTTCCTAATGTCATCACAAAAGAATGTTTTTGGCTGTGTGCGTAGCCAGTCATGCACTGCCTCCTTCAGGTCATCATCGCCTTGGAATCGCTAACCTCTCAAAGCGTCTTTTAGTGGTCCAAACAGGTAAAAATCCGAAGGTGCCAGGTCTGGACTGTAGTCTGGATGGTCGAGAACTTCAAATTTAAGTTCTTGAAGGCATTTTCTAGTCTGTGCAGCGGTATGAAGGCGCGCTTTGTCGTGTAACAGAATAACACCTTCCGACAATCTCCCTCTCCGTTTTGTGCGAATTGCTTGCTTTAACTCATTCCGAAGCATGTCAGAATACGATGCACTTGTTACTGTAGTTCCATGCTCTAGATAATGTTCAAGAATAGGGCCTCGGGTATCCCAAAACAGTGTTAGCATAACTTTACCTGCTGACGGCTGCGCTTTGAACTTCCTTGTAACGGGAGATGTTGGATACTTCCATTGTATGCTCTGTCGTTAATGTGCTCCAAAAAGTTTTCGCCTTCATTATGATACCGCGCCAAAAGACGAGAGCAGACGTCCATACGATTACGCTTGTGCTCTTCTGTCAACTGTTTGGGCACCCATCTTGCACAAACCTTGTGAAAG
Organism: Bathynomus jamesi; assembly: GCA_023014485.1. Lineage (NCBI taxonomy): Eukaryota > Metazoa > Arthropoda > Malacostraca > Isopoda > Cirolanidae > Bathynomus > Bathynomus jamesi. The sequence goes on along the minus strand of JAJOZX010001232.1, from coordinate 558,319 downwards.
CCAAGAATGTCAGGAACAGGGTTGGCGAAAACCCAACCCAACTGGGTTTTTGGTTTTTTGATAGGTTGAAAATTTTTTTAGAAAGGTTCGATAATTATGTAATGCCTAAATATCTATTATTTTATTAATTTATTTATGTAATCTACAATATATATTAAAAAGACATCTTTATTTCGCAGAAAGTTCAGATATGAGAGATAATAATGACATATTAGAATTTTCTCCATTTTAATTTTAGATCTTTCCTTTATTTCTTAATAGCAGATTTCAGCTTTATTTAGACCTAACTCAAATTTAAATTTTTAAGATGCCAAACTCAAAGAGTTATAGAGGTGGAAGATCTAAAGCTAGCGAATGGGACGAGGTGACTTTATTAAGTGATCAGCCTACTAGAGTACTATGCAATTATTGCAAAGAAAGTATCATTCGAAAAATTGAGAGAGTGAAACATCATCTAGAGAAATGCGATAAAAAAAAAGTGGAATGTTTTGAAAATGAGGCAAGAGGTATGCCGAAACTCGAATTTGGAGCATCAGTTGAAACTGATTCACTTCCTCCAACTTTGGCTTCTGGCAAAGATGATCCAAAGATTATAAGTGAAAATGTGCCTAAAATGAGTGACACCAGTGCAGGTTCTTCATCATCCACATTCTGTCATTCAGCACCAATAAAGCATAAAAGGCAAAGATCAATTACACCATTTGTGGTAAGAACGACTGTGGACCAAAAGGAAGAATTAGATTTACAAGTTGCAAGGTTCTTTTTTTCAACTAACATACCCTTCAACGTTTTAGAAAATAAAGAATTTATAAAATTAATCATAAGTCTAAGATCAGGATATGAATCACCAAACAGGAAAAGGTTGACATCTGATCTGTTAATAAAAGTTAATGATGAAGTAATCCATGAAGAATGACCTTAATCTTGATGACTGTATCATTACCCTTATACAAGATGGCTGGAGTTCAGTATGTAATGATCCTATTACTGCGCACAGTATTCATAATGGAAAAAAGCCATATCTGATTTCAGCAGTAGATGCTGGGAGTACAAAAAAGACAGCAGAATATTGTGCACAGTTAGCTAGAGAAGCAATAACAAAAACTAAAAAATATATGGCATTAATGTAAGTATAACTATTTTGTAGGTACATTTTATTTTAGTTATAAACTGAATGTAATTCTCCGCCTTGGTATACTCAAATACTCAGTTCCTTATGAGTTATGACATTTTATTTTCAGGTATTTGCTGTATACACTGATAACGAAAACAAAATGATAAGAATGAGAGAAATTCTTAAGGAGGAAAACTACAGTCTTATTACTCGTGGCTATTCAGCACACCATCTAAACTTGGTAGAAAAAGATGTCTCCTCAAAATCAGTTCTCAAGCATGTAGAAATTAACAAATATTTCCGAAACCATCACCAACCTCATGTAAGCTAAAAACAAATCCAATAAATTAGCTACTGTCAGCTTTACTTTTATGCATTAGCACTGTGAATGTTAGCATTAGCACTGTCACCAGTGTGAATCCTAATTCACGACTCATTAATAAGTTGCATAGGCTATTTATTTATGCTGTCAAATCCAGCAATATTTGTAATAAAAATTTATATTTTAGGGTTGGTTAATGGAGAAAGGAGGTATGATGCCGCAATTACCAAATGAAACCAGATGGAATTCTCAGTTAGAATGCATAAAAACCTCTTTGTCAAATTACTCTCTATATATAGAAATAAGAGGAGAGCATATTGAAGACATTGATCACAACATCGAAAAATTGATAGATAACTTATCTATACAGAGAGAGGTACTCAATTTACAGTCACAACTTTTACTTGTTGGAAATGCTCTTGATAAAGGGTGTTTATATTATGCAGTTAAAATTACTTAACTTTAAATACAATATTAATTTCAAGATATTTTATAGACTTATAGTGCACATTTTATTATAGAATCCTGTACTAAAGCACTACTAATAAATAATTAAAATACACTTCATTTTGTGTGTTGTAACACCAAAAAATAAATTCTAACAATGCATAATTCTAAATGTTTACAGAAGTTTTCATTCAGCCATATATAACTTTATAGTTTTTTTTTGTTACAGTTGCAGGCTGATAATACAACATTATCTGATGCTGTTGAAATTTGGCTCAATTTAATCCAAGATGAAAAATTAGCTCCATACAAAGAAGATATTATTAAGAGATTTAAAAAAGCTATGGAGCCATATCATCTTTTGGCAAATATAACTGACCCAAAGTATGAAGGTAAATAGGACCTAAATGCTTAACTACTATCAATATATAAAACATAGGTAACTCAACTGTATGGGCAGAAGAGTTTTCTCTAATCTGAATCAAATCATCTGGCATTGCCATATTAGATAACAATTAGCATAAATTAGATACCATAACATAAATTATATAATCTATATTATTAGCTTTATTTTTGTTTCCACACAGTTCTCTTATTTTTCAGGACAAAAACTGAATAGAGTTCAAGAGGAAGAGGCTGAAGAATGGCTGATTGAAATAAACTCAGAATACATGGCAGGATATTATGCATTCCGCTTAAAAGAATCACTAATTTTTCCTCCTTATTTATTCAAAGATAGTATAGTGAGCTCTACATCAGCTCGTAATTGGTGGAAAATTGTTGAAATGAAAGAAAAAAAAGAGACCAGGTTACTATTAAGTTTTGCTAAATTTATGAGATCTATTCACAGTTGTCCGGCCAGTTCCGGATCATTGGAAAGATTTTTTTCAACGTTTGGCTTGGTATGGAGTAAAATGCGAAATAGGTTAGGGGAAAGAAAAGGCAGAAATGTTGGTTCGAATCTACCGCCACCTAAGGTCAAAAGATGCTGAACATACTGATCAATAATCAATATTAGGTACCACTTAAATTATTTAAATTATAAAGCTGAAAAGAAACATGATTTATTTTTAGATATAGGTAGCCAATTAGAAGATAGATAAATTAGATACAGCATTAGATATAAGGTTCATAATGAAACATGTCAAATAAATAGTTCCTGGAAATTTTAGTTTATATTGGCCTTATCACATTAATTATAGTTTATAGTTGTTAAATATAAGACTGCATAACCATATTATAAAAATGCCAAATTAAAAATAAGTTTATGAGAAGTAAATTGATGTGGGTTTTTAGGTTGTTTTTTTGCTGGGTTTTTGGTAGGTTTTTGGTCTTCGGTTTTTGGTTGGGTTTTTTTATTTGGGTTTTTTGGTACCAACCCTGGTCATGAACTATCGAATAGGCTGACCCTTGACTGATGTCTAATGAAGATGCAATTTCTTTTATTGTTAATCTTCTGTCTTCGAAAATCATGGCTCTGGCTTCTTCCTGCTTGTCACCACTGGTTGATGTTGACGGTCGTCTTGAGCGCTGAGCATATGTAACACATGTCCGACCTTCCTTGAACATTTGAATCCACTCGTACACACTTCGCCCTGGTAACGCATTATTCCCATACTGAGCACATAAACGCGTGTGAATTTCAGCTCCTTTCACACCTTCTGCCCAAAAAACGAACCACGGATCTCTATTCTTCCTGAGTACAAATTGAAAGCGGCGCAGCCATGCTCACTACTCGTACGATAAGTGACAGCTACGAGTAGCCTAAATAAACCTGTACTATTGCTAGCCTAAATAAGCCTATACTGTTGCTAGCCTAAATAAGCCTATGCTTTTGCTAACCTAAATAAGCCTATACTTTTGCTAGCCTAAATAAGCCTATAGATCTCAGTTTGGCTTGTTATGACGAGTATATATTATATACTGTATGTTACGCCCAAACATCGAAATCGTTCAGTGAGCGAAAAAACAACAACCACAACGCGTTCTGGACGATTTGAGACGACCACACACCGATGTCTTTCATCAAACTCTATTTAAACACGACGTATATTGAAATGATATAAACACGACGTATATATATCGACATATTCACCGATTAAAAAGCAAAGTTAAGAAGATGTGCTAGAAAAAAGATAAAGTCCTTTAAAAAATGATTATCAATAATTTTCCCGTAGGTTTCGATTAATTTAAGCAACTTTAGAATGAGACCTAAATGTAAAAATTAACCAACTGGTTAGGTCAACTAAGTGCCAAGTTAAGTCATCTGAGTGCCCGATTAGGTTAATTGTACGCCCTTGACGACTGGTTAGGTTAAGCCGTGATATTTTCGTTAGTTTTAACGAAAATATCACGACTTAACCTAACCAATCGTCAAGGGCGCACAGTTGGCCTAACCTGGCATCCAATTAACCTAACCTGGCATTCAATAATTTTCCCGTAGGTTCGATTAATTTGAAGCAACTTTTACCAAATAATTTTTTCTTTCGAGGAGCCGTTTCCGTGTTTTAGGTGACACAGACAGACAGACAGAGCATTTGATATGGTGTGTGGTTGTTTCAAATCGTCCACAACGCGTTGTGATCATATTCGAATCGTCCACAACGGGTTGTGGTTGTTTAAGAACGGCCATGAAACGAAAAAATATCTAACATCGGTGTGTGGTCACTTAGGCGCATCCACAACGCGTTGTGGCTGTTTTTTTTCCTCACTGAGCTATTTCGATGTTTGTTCGTAACATATATACTATATTATCACTGAAATAAAAAGTACGGATACTTATTGAAGTACCCTCGTAGATTTTATATATATATATATATATATATATATATATATATATATATATATATATATATTAGCTAGCGATAAAGTTTGGCAACTTATGTCACCCAAGGAGCTAGATACCCTCTCAATGTACGTATGTTTAATATACAACTTAATAAAATAGCTCACTCTTTCAATGATTACACTGTGCAACAATTTTTTGTTTATGTTGATTTTTCGATCCTTTCTATATGTTTCGGCCACACTGATTACAAATTTGGCATCAGTTTTGCTCGGAAAACTAGTTTTTATGATAGTCAAATTTAGAAATCTTAATTTTTCGCCATTTTTAAAGCATTTTTCTGAGAGAGCAAAAGTAATTTCAAGTGCAAAATTCAAAATGCCCCCAAAACTGGGGTTTATTAGTAATGTTTTTATTGGTTAAGGCCCATTATTAAATATTTGTACACATTTAGTTTCATATTTCTATTTATAAAATGTTTTTTGTATTTTTCAGATATTTGAATTAGAATTACATGGTGATGACTACCAATAGGGCCTGCAGACACTCTGCAGATTCATTTTGTTATGTTTGCAGCCATTACATCAATCCAAAGCAAATAAATCACAAAATTGACACAGGAACGAAGTTTTATGCAGCATATCACACTGCGAGGTACCAGAAAAGGCATGCCATTTGCCATTCCTCGCATTTGGAGGGATCAAACCAATCACCACGATGATTGCTACTTCTGCATGATAGGGTTTTCACTCTACAAGAGAGGTAAAGGTCGAAAAAAATGTCCTATATCCAAATATCCCATCTTCTATTGCCCCAGTCCCCAGACCCGTTCCATGCCCATCCACCATGGAGGAAATAGAAGAAACGCCTTTAATATCCCCCGATGAAGATGAAGATGCTGACTTCGAGGCAAGCTCCAATACGTCACCCCATTTCCCCAACCAGAAAGACATAGACAACCTAGTCAGGGATATGAACCTTACGAAAACCAATGCAGAAATTATGACGTCCCGCCTTAAAGAGTGGAATCTTCTGGACCCAAATGTCAAGTTCTCTTTCTACAGGAATAGGCATTTGCGATATGCTTCTTTCCAGAGCATTTTTTAAGCTTTTCCCACTGGGCGACAAAGGCAGATCGGGAAGTGAGGGGGGGATTAAGGCAGGGGTGTGCTGCCAATTTCTTAACAACCGGTTCTGATACCGGTAGGGTTGTAAATTGTGGAGCGCCAATGGCGCGAGTCATTAAGCTAGGGGGTCTGGGTTGAGCGGTATCTCCCCCAGCGGAGTCCGGGGCTCCGCCCCAGAAGCCAACGCATTTTAGCTTTTCCAAACAGCATTTTGTAACATTTTGGCAGAAATTATTTAACATATTCGTTATACTCACTAATGACATTGTAGTAATTCCTAGTTAAGAATATTAATTTTTGTTTAATTAAGATTATAATGTTTAATATAAATCATTTACTAATAATTGTGAAATTGTTTAAGCTGGGAAGAGTTGGCAGTCCTGAACGGAGGCCGACAGAGCGGGCTACCCCCAAGGGAGTCAGTCTTTAGGCGGCGCGTTAAGCGTGAGGTTGGCGCCATGTAACGTAAAATTTAATTAATTGTTTGTGCCCCTCTCCGACGTAAAATGTTATAGTAAAATTCCGTACTCGCATCCCCCTAAATTACTTAAACCATTTTCGGAAGTAAATAAAATATTAACAAGTGTTAAAAGAGTGTTAATGAACCCCTCCTTTGTTTTGTAACGGCTTTCATAGTCTCGGCGTGGCTACCATGAAGTTAGACGGTACAGTGAAAACTAGTGTAGAGAAAGCAAGCGATAAATGAAATAGAGAGCCGATAGAAAGAGTAAATAATGAAGAGAAAGTAAAATAATAAAGCGTGTTCACTATATTTGGTGGCAGTTAACCTTATTAAATTGTTATCATTTTAATAATACGAACCCATGCACTCCGTTAGGCTGATGCATTATTTTTTCGTTTCTGATAAATAGGAATTCAAAATTTGTGCGTGTGTTCTTTCGACTAATCACGATCGTTTTCACGTTCTCCGTATAAAGAAAATTAGTGGATATTCTGTTCGCTACCCGTTTTAGAGTAATTATCAAATTAAGCAAAAATTCATTGTAAATGTGAATTCAAAATGGCGCCCCTTACATTCCAAATTATTCTGAGTCGCGTCGCTTCAAAAAAGTTCGCGCGTCAAAATTTTTTTGTTTGAGATTGAGTCTAGTGACTCAAAATTTCTTTTAGTCGTGGTGCAGAGTCGGTAGAAAAACTTGTCTGACTCAATATTGCGAGTCATTATTACGTTAAATTTCGTTCATTAGGTCGGAGAGGACATAGTTTTGAAAATTTATCGTGCTGCCGAGGACTCAATTCTTTTCACTTTATTTCGTTCACTTTTTCTCCTTTCCTGAAACCTACCTACCTAGGTTTATTTTATTGTTTATGTAGGTTTACGGGCTTTTTGCTTCGCTCGCTTCGCGCTAAAATAGGATTACGTTACATTTTAAGGGACAGTCGAAAAATAATCTTAAACATAATAATTTGTCAGATTATAGGCTGGCCGTATAGGATTGTGTTAAGACTTCAAAATAAGCTAAATTCGTTTAACTGAAATAGAGAAATTGTGTTGTGAAATTTTCTATAAATTTTTGTTGGATTTTTTTATATACTCATTAATTATACACTTACATATTAACTTATACGTATATATTAGTTATATATATAATTATATATATTTATATACTCATAAAATTTGGTAGGTAGGCTGATTATCTTTTTTTTTTCTCTGTTCCTTTCGTTCATTTTCACGAAAATTCCGACATATTTTGTAAAATGGCGATTGTATTGTACTAAAGAAAGATTTCTTGTAGGCCTATCGTTAAATATTGTTCGGAGATTAACCGTTACTACGGTATATGTCTATTGAGTAGTAAATTCTTAGTTATTTAACAAAATTTTAATTGGTTTAACATAAATAATCATAGGATTTTTCTTTAATAAGCACAAATGTTATGCATTAAATTCTAAATTGTGCTTTCCACGCGTAACATTGAATTTATTAATTATAGGTCTAAAAGTGCGGCAGTAAATTTTATTTTTATTTTGGGGACTTATGTGAGTTAAGGTATACATATTCTACTAAATCTCGATATTATATTTTTTTTTGAATTACAGAAATTTGTGTAGAAAATTCTTTTCATATATTTTCTTTACGTTTTATAAATTCATTCAATAATCAATTTTATTTGTATAGGTAGGCCGATTTTTATGTTTTTTCTTCCAGTTCAATGACAATGGTAAAATTTTTATTTGGAATTTAGATTGTATTGCAAAAAGGATGTTTTGATTTGATATTTTAATTTGGGTATTAGAAATGAAAAATGTCCTTTTTTTTAGTTCGAGCGTTTGCATAGAAAAAATTACAAAATTGTCAGGATATAATGCAGTTTCATTCGGTTAGGGATATTTGTATAGAGGTTCGCTTACAAACAAAGCGACCGCTCTGAATTATGCAATGTTTTGTTTTTGTTTACAGTAGGTTGAGTGTATTTTTGAGTGCATATTATCTATTCTTATTTAGTATAACGATGCAAAATTTGTAGTTTCACTTGGAAACGATAAATTACTGGGATTTTTGTGATTTGCAAACCATACTGGGGTTTCTGTTGAAGGAGAGAGTTGTATCTCAGATGTAATTTGCTAATTGCGAGTTCAATTCGTATGAAATTTAACGTTTCAAGTTGAAATTACTGTATTAAAATAATTTTCGGTAGTAATTTTTAATTTTGTTAAAAATTTTAATAACTGTTTTGGAAAATTATTATTGTTTAAACCTTCAGTCGGGGTTAACTAATGCATTTGAAACATTGACTCAAGTGTACACTCGGAAATGGAGCCTTCTAGATAGCCAGTAACGTTTTTGTGGCGTCTTTGTGTGCTCCTCCTCAAAGGGCAAGAGGGTTCATGATTGTCAGAGAATGGATGACATGAAGTTTCTGGGGTTCATTTTTGTCTTTTGTATTTAAAAGTATTGATGTGATTTCTGACGGTAGTTTGAACAATAATAGTTCTTAAATTATACTAACAGTTACTATGTATGGGCGCTTTTATATTTATACTGTACAATTTTGTTTCGTACGTTTTATGACCTTTTTTTATCTTCTCCGCTGTAACTGCCATAAGTGACCTTATTGGTAGCTAGATTTGATTAAATTTTTGCGAAATTTTGAGATGTGTAATTTTTTTCCGTGAATTTGGCCAGAGCAAATGTGTAGTTAGTATTTCGAAGTGAACTGTCGAGAAAATTCGATAAATTAAATATGAAATGATAAGCAGTACAGAAACACGTTTCGAATAAACTTTTTTTTTTCAAAATTTCAAAAGGCTCGGTTTGGAGGCAACCAAGTTGAATCCGATTTCCATCCATTGAGTTTAGTCGACCGGATAGGTGATCGATCACCAATGATGAGAGAGAAGAGAAACCAACTGCGCAGGGACTTGGCGCAGGATGGTTTCGGAAGAGAAGAGATAGAAGAGAGGAACCGAATGCGCAGGGACTTGGCGCAGGACAGTTTCGGAAGAGAAGAGAGAAATTTACGTGTGTAGGGTCTTGGCACACGAAAGTTTCGATCGAAGATGGTCTACTGGTATTTTTCGGGCAGTAGCTGGTCACGCTGCTCGAATGCTTCGCTAAATATGTGTCGTAGCACGCGGTAGGCAAGCCACGTGAGCTTGAACGGGTGTTTACGACTGTACTGTCCATACAGACATACAGTAGGTTCGTTGGGAAACGGCCTACGGCGAAGTGATCGTTTGATTGTTGCCAGTAGAAGAGTCTTTCAGCTGGACGTAGGAAGAGCAGCGTTCACCGACAAAAGTGGAGATGAGACAAGGCGAGTTTCTTCATCGACTTCTAGAATTGCAAATTCCGTCCAATTCCAGCGCGTGGTCCCGCTTTCAGTATATCCCCCCCTGATCCTTTTAGAATTGGACGTCTCTCTTGTTTTTTTTTCGCCATTTGGAGAGAGAGCGGAACCATTATAGCGTGCTGCCCTGTTGCATGTTGATTGATGCAATCCCTTGCATTCTAGCGAAGTGAGCAGGAGAGCTGCGATTGAAAATTAAAGTCCGTTGTCAGCGTGCAGATTGTGATCTAAACAACGTCCAGCAAATTAATGTACTGATTATTATGTAATGAAATTATAAGTGAAAAGGTGCGATTATTGCCCATATTTGTTGTGTTTTTCGTGAAATAGTATGTGCGCTCTTGGTCAGTATTTTACGTAAACTTTTTCTTATATTTTTTCTGTTGCCCTGATAGTAACTGTATAACTATACAAATAATTGTTTCAAATGTAAAGCGATCTTTGATGAGAAATCGCTGGAATAGATTGTGAACTTGAAATTTGTGTAACCAACGTAAGAAAATTTTCCGTTATTTTTTTTGGCATGTGTAGATTAGTTACAGGTTGTAATTTAATTATTAGTGTGAAATGTTATTTTATGCAAATGTGAAAATTATAAAGTTTTCGATTTTTATAATATGATACAAAATATGTGTGGAATTTGTCATTCTAATTATTTCTTGTCTATCAACTTTGAATTTGTTAAAGAAAAAAAAAAAAAAAAAAATTGCAAAATATATAAATTTGTTAAACGATATTAATAAGTTTTCCTAATGAAAAACTTATTTTCAAGGGAGTGATGCGAGTGTAGTAATGCCTAGTTAAGAATATTAATTTTTGTTTAATTAAGATTATAATGTTTAATATAAATCAGCTACTAATAATTGTGAAATTGTTTAAGGTGGGAAGAGTTGGCAGTCCTGAACGGAGGCCGACAGAGCGGGCTACCCCCAAGGGAGTCAGTCTTTAGGCGGCGCGTTAAGCGTGAGATTGGCGCCATGTAACGTAAAATTTAATTAATTGTTTGTGCCCCTCTCCGACGTAAAATGTTATAGTAAAATTCCGTACTCGCATCCCCCTAAATTACTTAAACCATTTTCGGAAGTAAATAAAATATTAACAAGTGTTAAAAGAGTGTTAATGAACCCCCCCTTTGTTTTGTAACGGCTTTCATAGTCTCGGCGTGGCTACCATGAAGTTAGACGGTACAGTGAAAACTAGTGTAGAGAAAGCAAGCGATAAATGAAATAGAGAGCCGATAGAAAGAGTAAATAATGAAGCGAAAGTAAAATAATAAAGCGTGTTCACTATAACATAATTATCTAAAAATAAACTAATTTTTCATCAAAAAATAAATAAATATTGAAACGACCACTGCTTGTGATACTACCTATATTTTTCTATAAAATCCTGAAAAAAAAAAAAATTTGATGTAAATAAATTTCTACTGACTTAAATATTTGTTAAAAACAAACAAACGGTTCGGTGAGCCAATCAAAATTTAACAACCGGTTCAGGCGAACCGGACCGAACCGGTGTCAGCACACCCCTGGATTAAAAATACTATGGATCCGGATGTTCCCTAATCAGACCACCATCCTCGTGTGGTCTGAAATAACACTAGCATTATCTATATATAAATATTCAATGTAAATTTCATATTTACATTTAGGATAAACAGTTCTAATTGTGGCATACGTGCATGTATTATATGTATTTATATGGCTTCCAAGACAACTCTCAAGACAATTCTATTTTCACAAATTTTGAAAATTCCTTGTCGCCCAGTACCCTAAAATTTCATTTCCGGGCGACAAATTTTCTTTACTGGGTGACATTCATGTCGCCCACTCACTAGGTTAAAAAATGCTCTGCTTCTTTCTACTCCTGTTTTGCATCGAGCTCTCTTTGCTACTGCTGTGATGTGTGTGAATTGCATTTTTGCTGAAATAGGAATTGAATACAGCCCTGCTGATTGGCGTTTGTTTATTGACAGTTCAACTTGAAGTTTAAAAGGTGTCCTACTACATAATGGAAACATGTTTTCATCTATTCCTGTGGCTCATTCGGTTGAATTGAAGGAAGAATATGAAAATGTAAAGCAGTTGCTAGACAAAATAAACTACAGTGAACATAGATGGGATGTATGTGGAGACTTCAAAATGCTAGGATTCCTGCTTGGACTACAGGGCGGTTACACTAAATATTCGTGTTTCCTCTGCCTTTGGGGCAGCAGAACAGATGGTGAGCACTTTGTCAGAAAGGAATGGCCCATGAGAAATGAGCTTAATCCAGGAAAACACAATGTTCTGAACGAAGCCCTTGTTCCAACAGACAAAATTTTGCTACCCCGCTGCATATCAAGCTTGGTCTTATTAAGCAATTCATCAAAGCTTTAGATGCTGAAAGTGATGCTCTTTATCATATACGTTCAATGTTTCCCAAACTTTCTGAAGCTAAAATCAAGGGAGGCTTATTTGTTGGACCTCAAGTCAGACGCATGTTAGCATCTAAAGGGTTAGAAGAAAAAATGACAGCTCTTGAAAAAAATGCTTGGCAGTCATTTTGGCTTGTAGTCCATGGACTTTTAGGTAACAAGAAGAACGCCAACTACAAAGAGCTAGTAGAAAATCTACTCAAACACTTTCAAAGGTTAGGTTGTAGAATGTCCCTGAAGTTACACTATCTGGACTCGCATTTAGAATTCTTCAGACCAAATTTGGGTGACGTAAGTGAAGAACATGGTGAACGTTTTAGCAAGATATCCAAACCGTGGAGAGGAGATATCAGGGAAAATGGGACGAAGCTATGATGGGCGACTATATCTGGTGTTTAATACGAGCTAATCCACGGGACTACAAGAGAAAAAGTCGCTCAAATGTACATTTTTAAGCATTATCCGTTTAGATTTGTGAGCATATTTGTGTGCATATTATATTTTTGTGCATTATATATACACATTATTTACACATTATATATACATTATATATCTTTAAATAAGAAAAATATTTATTTTACTTTCCTTTTCTTCATTGTGATTTTGCTCTCTGATAAACCACTTGGTACAAAAAATAGATTATGGTTTTCAGAAGAAAGTATATTTTTCACGAGAAAACTAACGCGATTTTTTAATTCAGCGCACCCAAAAACATAAAGAAACACCAAAAAAATAAGATAAACACAAATTTTCCAAAATTTTGTTACATAGTGTTATTGGCAAAAGTAGGCAGGTATATAGATGTGCACTTACCTAAAGTACACTTCTAATACATGCCCAATGGAAAATATTCTGGTTGGCCTTCGATGTCTTTTAAAAGATCAAACATTTTGTTGGAAATAGGTGAAAACTTATGGAGTGGTAGCCGGAAAATGGTTGTGGAAAGCTTAAACATTGCAGAAAGGTAGCGGACAACGCAAAAAAAATTGCTAAGAGGTTCTCTCGGCTACAAAATCATAGGCTTAACCGGTGGAGTGTCATTTACAATACAAACTGAGTACGTACTGGTGTTAGTGTGTAAGTTGGGTTGATATATTACGTGTTAATTACCATCTTAGCCTGTTTGGTCATTATGCAGAAAATGACATGGCCTGAAATTGAATTAAAATATACATTTTTCTAGTGTATTTTGGTGTGCTCTGTTCAAATATAATCTTCATTTCTTGTGCAAATGAACAGAAATACGTGTTTGAGCCATGCAATGACAACTGTATTTCTGTTATTTGCACAAGAAATGAAGGTCATATTCAAACAAAACACACCAAAATACACTTGAAAAATGTATTTTTGACTACATTTTATACAATAAAGCATAACCTAACATGTTCATGTTACGAGATCTCGTAAACGACGCATTACCATAGGAAACGTTCAAAACACCTCAAAATTAACCAGAAAAGTTTGCTCTCGTCATTTTCGTTTAAACTAACGAAAATATCACGACTTAACCTAATCAATCATCAAGGGCGTACAGTTGACCTAACCGGGCATTCCATTAACCTAACCAGGCATTCAAATGACCTAACCGGGCGTTCAATTAACCTAACCGGGCGTTCAATTAACCTAACCGGGCATTCAATTAACCTAACCGTGCAGTCAATTAACCTAACAGGTTAATATTGGTTATTTCACTTAAATATCCTCTGATCTTTTCGTATTAGGCGCTCACTGTCACATTTCGGGCAAGTTAAGGATGAGAGAATAACGCCGTAATTGATAAAAACATCCAATGCTTTGTCTTCATCTAGGGCACATGACGAATCAATTTCTCAAATCGAAACCACAGGAACGGCACGTCATAATTCTATCACAAACACCACGAAACTGAATCCAATTAGAAAAAAAAAATAGCCAGAACAGAAAAACAAACTAATTAAGTCGCGGAGTAGCGAAAAAAATAGTCCAAGATTATACTCGTCGGACCAAAAATGAGTGTATTTATATATATATTATTAGTATCATAATGTTCACCATTAATATGCATTTCCACAAAAAATGAGTGACAAATTTGAATAAAGCGACTAAAACTACCTCATAAAAAGTTATTTTGATTTACAGGTCCAGCCCATGTCATTTAAAACATATTAACCACCTGTTTTAAGAAATAATGGTTGTTTTCGGAATTGTGCAAATAATGTATTTAAACAGACTTTAATTGCACCTTTTAATTGTAGACTCATTTACCATGAAAGCAGGATTTAGTAGTAAGAAGCTAAGTTAGCCTACAAAGTAGGTCTTAAGTATCATATATTGACCCTTTGTTATTGCAGCTATAGGCTATAAAGATGCTAGTACTGTAGTATTACCTTTCCTTATAAAAGCAGGTAAAATTGCTTTTACAAATTCTATGCTTGGCCCTTTTTTATATATGTTTTGCTTTAAATTAGCAATATAGGTACTGATTTAAATGGGTAGAAACTGATTTCAGGCAATTTTCATTTGCTACTTCTACCAAAATCATATAGTATAGTGTATACAAGCATTTTAGACCTGTTTGTGGAATTCAGTAATGTTGCATAAGCCTACATTGTGATACATTGTCGGGGGGATATTAATTATTTCAAACATCATACTGTAAATTAGATATTTTTTGTGCAGCAGTTAAAGCCCCTGTATAGCCTATGCCAATAGTTTCAAATGGTCTATTGAGTATGACTCTTTGTTCTGGCAAATCCGTTGGACTATGTTTCCTGAAGGGTCTGGAATGAATCGTTTTATATGTAATGCCTTTGTTAAGAATTGTTTTTTACAGTTAATCTACCCTTTGCTATCCAATACGTTTTTCTAAGTTCTGTTAATGTTTGGGGTACACCCATGTGATGTACAGTGCTTACAAGAAGTCTCACGCTTCTGTCTCGTCCCAAGTTAGTCTGTTAGGTATAAAATTGGCGGTCCTTATGGCAGCGGAGGTGTGTTCGGATTGGTGCACATAACTGCTCTAACACAATCAATGACGTCCATTATTACGTCATTTCTGCTACATTTTAGTGGTTAAAATACAAATGATTAAGAAGCAGAATGGAGCAAGTTTCGGGATGTTGATGTTGGGATGGTTATGGAGCAATCCTAGTCATCATAATATTAGCTGGGCATTACATTATACCGTCTCAATATATACTGTAGATTATAGAGAACGATTAATTCGGCAAATATCCCAAATCATGACATGATACCTAAGTTATTTTGACGCAGGTCTAAATTATTTGCTCAAATGCAATTATTGATATTAAGTAATTGTTGGGAATTGTTGTCAATATTGTTGTTTGTGATATATATCCTACGTGAAAAATCTAATGACCAAATTCCTCAGTGAACCTCTGACGCGCTCGCATTTCGAGGAAGTCACGGTCGTCTCACTAACAGATAGTTTATCCATTGTTTTAAATGGTAACCTATTGAACGAACTATGTTAAACCTATTCCATCTTATGAAAGTCATTAATCTAAAGCAAGACTGGTGCGCCGTGAATCAGAGAAATTGCATTTGATTTGTTCATCGTAATTATTACGTAATATAGTATACTGTATATAGTAGTATATAAGAGTTTATTGGTAGCATATCATATGACAATTCCCATAAACATGTGATGACCTCGACGTTGCCAGTTTTTATTTTTTTCCTGAAACTATTACCTTCTCATAGTTTGTTTCAACAATGCATATATTATCATCTCCACGAGCGTAGACATTGCAAGAAAAGATTCTAACTAAGGATAAGTAAAGTTCTTTCATGGTCACAATATATACTTTTATAGATGTCAAACATAAAAATATAATAAAAATCTATATTAACATAAATATATACTCGATACACATTTACGTCATGCCTTTAACATCATTATTTCGTATAGCTTCCTCCAGCATCAATAATTTCTTGCAATCGTTGCGGCATAGAAGAGGCCAGATTGTAGGGAATGTTTGGTGTTCGGCGTAAGCTCTCCCAACTATTCCTCGTGTGAGCTAAAAGTGCTTCAAAATGTTCTTTCATTGCGTTGCTCCCATTCCTTAATCATTATTGCCCAAAGGTTTTCAATCGGATTCAAATCAGGAGAACGTGGTGGCAGAATTAGATTAATAATCTCTGGGTGATCTTCGTACCACGCTCTCACAACGTTACTCCTATGAATGGGACTGTTATCTTCCATTAAGTAAAATGATTCCGGTGCTGGAACCAGATACGCACGAACACTGGGTAGCAGCACCTCTTCCAGTATCTGGCAATATTGCTGTCCAGTAAAGCGTCCATCTACTTGAGTCAGTTTCTCCGACACCATAGCCAGACATCCAGCCCCACACACCGAGATTGATGTGACCACTACGTTTTCTAGGGAAACATTTCCTTCTCATAGCGTTTTCCGCGCTGCCTCCAACAATGCAGGGAACCATGACTATCTGTTGAAAATGTTTATTGCAAGGCAAATCCCATCCGCGCCTCTTTATGCTCAATCGTCAATGCAGGTTTTATAGCTGGACGGTGAGAAAAATACCCTGCCTCGTGAAGTCTGTTGTTCACTGTGTTTGCGCTACAACGAAGGTTCAGGTCTCTGTAAATATGCGTCGCTGGAACAAACAGATGCTCTCTGGCATGATTAACAATCGCAGCATCTTCCTCTTGAGATGCTGAACGCGGAGGACCAGACCTCGGCAAAGTAGCGATTGAGTTTTCTGCTTCATACCGATGAATCCACCGTTCCACAGTGCTTCGATGAACGTCTAGTCGTCTTGATATTTCTCTTATTGGCACATCATATTCATGCAATGTCACCATTGCTCCCCGCATTGCCTGGGTCGTCTCGTGGTGCACAGACGGCCTTTCCAACTTTGTGTAAATGGCTTATGTGAAGCGTGCTGGGACGATAAAAGAAATGAGGATACCATGTACCCCTTCTGAAATTGATTTCGGTTGTGAAGGGTACCAACCCTTCGAATGGTAATAATAATCGGCCAATTTCCTATTTTGTTGAACATATGCATAAAAAATTCGTCTTAGGAGCCAAGGATCCAAAGATTGTCAGCAATAGTTTATATCCCAACTGAATATAGTCAGCCATCAACAGTATAATCATATTTTATTTCCATAACTACTCATGACTACTCTGTCATAGTAAATAACCTTATTATGACTTAGGTAGTAGTGGTAATTCTGAGTGGCGGCCTCTAGCCACATACGTTAAACCTATCAGTGCGTCTAAGACCAGACTTCTGTTTCTGTCAATTCATTGTTAGTTTAAGGTATTTTGCTCTTTGTCTTTCTAGGTCTAGGGCATTAAAATAAATATTTGAATTTGTGTTTAGCATTTCCTCCTCTCTTCGTAATTCCCCACCCAACCTCGATTCCTTCGACATAGCAACGCTTACCTCCATCCTCATTCCACTTCCTTCATTAAACCTATTATCGCTTTTACTGTCCCTCCCTTCCATCCTTCAATGCCAGCGTTCTTAAACCTAGCACATAAGTTATATAATATGGAATCTAACACCTTAGATCTCTACGCATTCATGCTACTTGAAGACGCCTGTGTCTTAGGGGAATCTAAGTGTTGAGAGTGGGCTTGAGGGGTAGTCGATAGATTATTACAGATGACCTTGAACGCTCCAACTATTTAAAAATGATTATTTATTACGCACATCATATGGCATAATACACACATGAATTTAAGTATCTCTTACACTATAGGAATGGAATTGAATCCTACCAGAGTTAAAAAGTCGCAAAATATGATAGATTAGTTTGTATTAAGAGGTCACTAAGAGAAAAGGATTTGGAGTAGAGCGGAAGGCAGAGAGGATATTTTCTCGAGTTTCGGTTATTATTAACGTTATATGGATACATTGCCGATGTCCCTGCTGAAGACCTCTGATGGGATGCGGTGTGATCAGAGAGAGAGAGAGAGAGAGAGAGAGAGAGAGAGAGATAGCGCTTTTAAATCACACCGTTTAAATGGTTTGTGGGTAAGGGTTTCACGTATGTTATTTTAGTCCAGGGTAGTTTATGTGGAGGTGTTAACGTAACTTGCACTTGGGACAGTTAATTGTAAGACAACTACCATAGCTGGGACTGAGACACGTTATCCCCTGCATATTCTATATATATCTATATACAGTATGTCTCTATATATAAATAGATAGAGTGATCAACACAATGATGATGTGGACGTCATTGATGGGGTTAGAGCAACTATGTGCACCAATCCGAACACACCTCCGCTGCCATAAGGACCGCCCATTTTATACCTAACAGACTAGCTTGGGACGAGACAGAGGCGCGAGACTTCTTGTAAGCACTGTACTTCATTGTGCTTCTGCCTGATGATTAATATGGTTAAGTGGTTAAATCTAGGAAGTACGATAGGCTGTTTGGTTTTGTAAGCTAACTTTGATTTTACAAGTCTCCCTTTACACACATATATATTCCTTAGCTTTCTCATAATCTAGGGTAGCGTACACTAATCTGACCAGTTATATGTATATTTACATCTCCATCCATTACACTCTTTTAAATTATTGGTAGGCCCTTGGAGTTTGAAGTACAATAAAGTTTAATTCAGCTGTTATTTCCTTATAAAAAGGGGACAGCCGATATGAGGCATGTGAAATAGCACATAATCAATGTTCTATCATTACAACCTTTCACAACCAAAAAATACAAAACAACTCTTTAATATTAATATTTTTTGTTACATGGGCACTATTTCAAGTGAATAGGCCTTTTTGTTGTCTTTCACCAAATTATAAATAGTAATTTAATTAGCCGTGGTATTTTTCAAATCAGGTATTGTGCTCAAAAGACTTAATAACTTCTAGGTTCTATCATATACAGTACAGCTAAGTAGTTAGACGCTGTACCAAATGGGTGGCACACTTTTCAATATAGACCCATAGCATGGCAGCTTTTTTCTTTTAATGATCCAGGCCTCAAATGCCGAAGACGAGGTAAACTCGACCTTGTATTCAGTTATATTTGATGAAGGTAGCGGGCCCGATGATAGGGTAATATAGCCGAATTTAGCCGGTCGTGCTGTGTATTTATTATGTACAGAATTTTATCATGCATAAATCACTCCTTCATCGTTCTTATTCGCGATGTTGTACATTTCAATATAAACTAGCTGTAAATAAATAAATAGCTTTTTATTTTGTTAATAAAACAAAAAATCCTCGAATCATTTTCATCTCCTTTATTTACCACATTATTTATCCGTTATAAAGAACGAATTGATCACCTATTAAGTATGGTTAATTAACTTCGTTATTGCATTATAGTGGGCCTACTCTTAACAGGCTCTCACACACACACATACACACACATATATATATATATATATATATATATATACATTCAACTGCAAAGAACACGCAGTATAAATAACGTAAAGAACGACGCTTGTATAGGAGATATTCCGCGCAAGACGAGAAAGAGAAAACAACAAATGAAAAAATGAAGTACCACCTGGGAATCGAACCCGGGTTCGATTCCCAGGTGGTACTTCATTTTTTCATTTGTTGTTTTCTCTTTCTCGTCTTGCGCGGAATATCTCCTATACAAGCGTCGTTCTTTACGATATATATATATATATATATATATATATAAACCGGTAATAAAATATATTGGCCTTAGAAGGAGAAGATACTAAAAATTATACTTTCAGTTTAGTCAATCATCTATAAACAGCGCGAATGTAGAAATTCAGCTTTACACACTTTGGTATAGAAATGTGTCCCATATATTTTGAGTGAGAACATTTTCAGCAATTGTATCATTTTGAATGAATGAAAACAGATATAGAGGTAGTGCAGCGAACTTGACGAGTAGTCTAATATTGTGAAACGGATATACTTCTAAAAACCTATTACTGCATTTTAATTAAATAAAAATTAACCCCAGAGCCTATACTGTAGTATATGTTTTAGAAAAATTCGGCATGATTCAGGCAACAATCTTTTGGGTCCGGGCAAGGAAAAGCAAATACAGAACTACGGCAAAATAGAATAAAATATTTTCTGCTCAAATTCTAGACTTAGTACGCTACATTACAGTACAATATTATGGTTGTTTCGAATAGGCTCTCTCTCTCTTCTGATGGACCTACGTTAGGTTGGGTAGGCCCCAGTCTACCGCTGGCAGATTTCTTTCTTGTTTTGTTTTATAACTAGGCCTAGATGATTCAGGTCTTTAGCTACGTATTAGTCTGGATAATCTGGACACGATGGGAGTCCTCCATCCAACTACAGCCCAGAACCAATGTCACTTAACCTCGCAGGTCGACGCGAAGCGGTGTTACAGCACTGGTCACGGGTACCTCCAGGCTTAGTTCATTTAGCTCACTAACCATTTTCGTTAGCTGTGAGGTAACAGTTTGAAATTTGGTGCACTCTTGTTATTTATCTCATTTTGTTTTATATGAATGTGAAAAAGTTTATTGTGACAGATCTACATATAATCATGCTTAGACAGATCGTTTTGAAAATTAATGAAAGAGATCCAGTTATCTCGGACTATACTTTCTGACGGGGTTTGGCCTACAGGTTTTGCTGTAATGCACGACCGATGTCATGTTTAAGTTAATATATATATATATATATACACAGGGTGTTTCAGGAGGAAAGGTCAATACTTCGGGAGGTGATAGTATCGGTCATTGTGAGAAAAAAAGTTTATATGAACATGTGTCTAATTCTGAATGGTTACGGAGATAGAGCTGTTTGAATCTGATGCGCGCGCAGCTCTTCCTCCCCCCGAGGTGGTCCCATTCAATGGCCACCAAGGTCTCCAGACCTCTCTCCGTTAGATTATTGTTTGTGGGGGTTGGATGAAAAGTCAAGTTTACAAAAGAAAGGTGGATACACGAGACGAGTTGCTCGCGCGCATTTTAGATGCTGCTGCCCGCATAAAGGAACGTCAAGATCAACTCATACGAACAACACGCGATCTTTGCACACGAGTTGCAAAGTGCATTAAGGTTGACGGTGGGATTTTCGAAAACGTATTGTAAACTGTAACAAATTTGTCATTTCCGTATCTGATACCATTCAAAATGCCAATGTTTAAACATTAAATGTTAGAAACAGTAATTGGTTTCTCTTTCTTGATTACCATTAACAATGCTTTTGTATTTGTAGATTCAAACAGCTCTATCTCCGTAACCATTCAGAATTAGAGACATGTTCATATGAACTTTTTTTCTCACAATGACCGATACTATCACCTCCCGAAGTATTGACCTTTCCTCCTGAAACAGCCTGTGTATATATATATATATATATATATATATATATATATATATATATATAAAACCTTTGGTTAGCTTCCGCCCGAATTGTTCTTTCTGACGAAGGTCAAGCTTTTCACCCCACCTTAGACCTACAGTTTAACGTGGAATCCGAACCACACCCCACCAGCAGCGGCCCATACCGAGGAGGTACCAATGGCAAAGGGTGCCAGGGAAAAATTCATACACCCTCAAATAGTGTGCAAGATTCGATCTAACCTTTTCTTGAACAGATCCACAGAAGAACTGTTCACAACTTCTGAAGGTAGCCTGTTCCACGTGTCACAGATCTTATACGTAAGGTAATTCCCACACACACTAGTCCTAAACCGTTTCAAATCTAACTTCCAACCATTGTTGCGAGTTGGGTTATCATTTAAACTAAACATGCTTCTAAAATCGACATTGTTGAACCCGCGTAAGAACTTGAAAACCTCGATGAGTTGACCGCGCAGCCTTCGAGTTTCCAGCGAAAACAAATTCAGGGCGCGTAAGCGTAGATTGTAACCCATATGCCTAACGGAAGGTATTAACTTTGTGGCCCTCGCCTGCACTCGCTCCAGCCTCTTAATTTCTTTCCTGAGGGTGGGCGACCAGAACTGCACAGCATACTCCAGGTGCGGCCGAACCAGAGAATTGAACAGAGACAGCACAATCTCCTAGTTCCGAAATCGAAATTCCTCCTGATATAACCCAACAACTTCTGGGCTTTCTTTTCCATCTCTACGTACGGTTTGGTAAACTTAAGGTCGCTGCTAATTAGCACACCCAAGTCCTTTTCCAAATCAGTCGCCTCGATATTACTCCCCAACATGGAGTAGTCCGACTTGGGATTGGCGTAGCCAATGTGCATCACCTTGCATTTACCCTAGCTAAACGGCATTTGCCATTTTTCCGACCACTCTCCTATCCTACCTAGGTCCGCACGCAGTTGCTCGATCGCCTCTGGCGTCCCAACATTGGCCCGAAGCTTCGTGTCATCAGCGAATTTGGCGATCCTACTGACGATGCCACCGTCGATATCATTTATGTAAATGATAAACAACAGTGGCTCCAAAACGGAACCCTGAGGAACTCTGCTAGTGACCGAGGCCCAACCCGAACTAGCCTCTTTAATTACAACCCTCTGCCCGCTATTCTTCAGCCAGTTTTCAATCCACCTACCTACTTCCCCACCGATACCCAGCGCGCGCACTTTGGACATTAGCCGGCGGTGAGGTACCTTATCAAAGGCTTTCTCAAAGTCGAGATAAAGCATATCAATCGCCCTACTCTTATCATACTCACTCAACATGACGTGGAAAAACTCGAGCAAGTTGGTGAGACACGACCTATGCCGTCTAAACCCATGTTGGGAGTCCCCACGCAGCTTGTAGGAATCCAAATGGTCAACGATCCTATCCGCTATTATCCCCTCTAATAATTTACTTACAACCGAAGTGAGACTAATGGGACGATAGTTACCTGGAATTTCGTGATCCCCTTTCTTAAAGATAGGGGTCACATTGGCTTCCCTCCAGTCACCAGGCACGTGGCCCGTCTCCAACGATTTGTTGAAGACTGTAGCCAGGTAGGGAGCCACCTGGTCGCGCACCTCCCGCAACACTCTGGGGAGAAACTGGTCTGGCCCAGGAGCCTTAAACTCGCTCAATTTGTCTATTCTATCGGCAACGACTATCGCGTACACGGAACACTATCCAGGCCAGCACCTTCGTGCCTTCGATACGAGACAGAAGGGGATGACTTCTTTTCACGAAATGTGACTGGGGATGAGACTTGGGTACACCACTTTGAACCTGAAACAAAACGCCAATCCATGGAGTGGCATCACGCAGACTCCCCACGCAAGAAAAAGTTCAAAATGGCTCCCTCTGCAGGAAAGGTTATGGCCACCATCTTCTGGGACATGAAAAGGGTGATTCTGGTGGACATTATGAAGAAAGGACAAACAATCAACTCAGAGGCATATATACCCTACAGAGACTCCTGAGACGTATAAAGCGAGTTCGACCGGAGAGAAAACTGGAAGACGACCTTTTTTCGCACGATAACGCAAAACCACACAACAGTTTGCAAACAAGACAGGCGATCACAAAAATGCACTTGACTGTGTTACCCCACCCTCCATACATCCCGGATCTGGCACCTTCAGACTTCCATTTGTTTGGGCCAATGAAGGATGCTATTCGTGGAAGAAAGTTTCAGAGTGACGATGAGGTTGAGGAGTTTAAGAGGTGGCTCCAGCGGAACCCAGCGGACTTTTACCAGCAAGGAATAAAGGCCCTTGTTTCGGGGTGGAGGAAAGCTGCAGAAAAGGATGGAGACTATGTGGAAAAATAAAAACTTGTAAAAAAGGTATGTAACTACTTGTGTACAAAATTTCTGGAACTTACAAGGAAACTTGGAAAGAAAAAAAAAGTTGGGGAAAAATATATTGAGTGGCCCTCGTAATTTCAGCATTAGCCAGGGCCTTTTTTAGCTTGCTACTGTTGTTTTGAATTCGTTCGGTGCTCCTCCTACAATTTTTATTACTATTTTATTATTTTTTTGTGACTTGTATGTAGTCTCGAAGTTACTTATTTCAGTGTTCCTGAGGATCAGTGTTGGGCACTAAAGCGTTAATCCGATAACAGTTAATTAACGAAGTTAACTTTTTTTAACTGACTATTAACGGAAGTTAATTTCCATTTATCGTTATCGGACCAGTTAACTTCCGATAACTCGATATTTAGTCTGTTAAAGTCCGTTAACACGTTAACTGCGAGGAGTCATTCACGGAAGATCACCGCTCCGCGAATGAATTCAAACCGCCATAACTTCAGTCTGCCAATTCCGTCCTCTGCCGCAGTGGAACGGCTCTTCTCTCTCGGCAAGGACATCCTGAGGCCCAAGAGGTCAAGACTGGCAGTTGGGCCTAACTTTGAGAAGTTGGTCTTTCTGAAGGGCAACCATCACATTGTGTCATAGTCTTTAATAATGTGCCTAAAATTTAATTTTACCTTTCAGTTCCCGCCATAATAATTCTCTGGTAAATTAAAATTTAGTTAATGGTTACAAGGGTAACGGGTTTCAAAACATGTAATCAGTACATTTTTTATTAAAAATAAAAAAAAAAGTTATTAAGCAAAAAAGTTGCAAAACTTGATAAAAATACAGTTAAATACCTATTTATTGTTGGATTTTGCATAAATAAACATTTTCTATGGGTTTTTAAAGCTTTTTTCCTTGATTTTTTAAAATGTTAGTAAAGAAATAGTTATCGTTAACGGATTATCGTTAACTTCCGTTAACTTTGTAGTAAAATTATCGGATTATCGTTATCGGAGTTAAAATTGGGGTTAACGGATTATCGTTATCGAAGTTAACTTTTTGGTTAACGGTGCCCACCACTGCTGAGGATGTCATTAGACGAAAGCGCTTGAGCACCATTCTGTGTTTCGTTTTTCCTTCGTAGTTATTTTCATCATAAATATTATTCACGTGTTACTTTTGTGAAATAATTTTCATATATATATATATATATTGGGAATTGTGAGGTATTCTAAGGAATGCTTGTTCGCATCTATTTTGTTATTTAGTTTTTATTTATTGTTATATATATACACACACACACACACACATATATATATATATATATATATTATATATATATATATATATATATATTTGGAATCTTGTATTAAGAAAGCAAAACGAACTTTCTATCGTGTGAATAATAATTAAATCCAAAATTAAATGAGAGCCTTTCCTTGATAAAATTACATACTTTATAATAACCAACCAACCAACATCTTTTTCATCACAACTAACTCAGCAATTTAGGTTCATACTCCTCTTTTCCTTTTCTCCAGTTGTCGTTTGCAACTCCTACCACTCAGGTTGGTCCTTTTAAATTTTAATTTATTCTTGTGTTTCCTTCTAATGCGTTTGACTTTTAATTATTTTATTGTCTTATAATCCAAAATTTGGTAACTAGCTTGCTTATTGTATAAGGTTTTACATTATTTTCTGTAAAAAATTCTTTACTTAGGTTTGTTTAGTTTTATATTATTGATGTTTTTTCCTTTAATTTTGATGTTTATTCATTTAGTCAATGAAGATGGCTTGGAGCGGACCGAAACGTTTGACCAATAAATGTTGAGAGTCGTGTTTCTTGTCTTTATATTCCTGCTGAGGATAAGATTCCCGAAGAACCTTCTATCGTTAATACTATATATATATTATATATATATATATATATATATATATATATATATATATATGGAATTGTGAGGTATTCTGAGGATTGCTTGTTCGCATTTATTTTGCTATTTTTGAGATGAGCTATGTATGAAGGGGAATGGTGAGGTATTCTAAAGGTTCGCGTGTATTTTTTGGATAGAACTGCGTTAATTCTCCTTTACGTGTGTGCTTTTTGAGGCAAAGCGATGCTAATTCTAGTTTATATGTACGTAAATAGCTGTGTACGTCCTATGGGCCTGGTTTTGAGGCGATTGGCTGTGGCATGGCTGACATCTAGGTCAAATAGCAGTGACCTTAAAGCCGCCCAGGAAGTCTAGTGAAGAATTCAAAGATGTTTCGCGGAAGTCAACAAGGAAAGACACATTTTACTTTAAAAATCTGATGCGAGTGGTGGTGGCGGTCCAGTTGGCCATTTAATTCACCGTGTACGTTATGTACTTGTTGAGATGGGGCTATGTGTAATTGTGAGGTATTCTAAGGGTTCGCGTGTATTTTTTTTTGGAATAGAACTCCGTTAATTCATCCTGACGTGTGTTTTTTGAGGCAAAACGATGCTAATTCTAGTTTATATGTACGTAAATAACTGTGTACGCCCTATACGACTGGCTATGAGGGGAATGGCTGCCTTCTAAGCCTGATGGCTGTGATGCTGAGGACACCATTATGCGATGCTCCATGGCCACGAATGGGTGGACCTCCTCTCTCTCCTTGTGTTTTATTTTAGGTTACCCACATTTACACACCCACATACATATGTGTATATATATATAAACACATTTTTGTGGGTCTGAGCTGCCAGGTTAGGTTACCTCCTGGATTTCACACATATATACTGTATATATAATATATATATATATATAATATAATATAAAGCTTTTCTCTACATGCATACACACCCACATATATATATTTTTTGTGGGCCTGAGCAGCCAGGTTAGGTTACCCCTAGGAGTTCCATACGTACAGCTCATATATATATTTGGGGGGGGGGGGGTCCAAAACACTTATGTTGCATGTAATGTTGCATTGGAATTGCACTAACATTTTGCGGCAATACTAGTAAGGCCAGGCAGGAAACATCCTCAACGCTGAAGGAAAATAGTTTTGTTGTGAAAGGACCAAGACTTTGACCAGCTGCTGAAAGAACTAAGGAACACGAGTGGTGTTGCGGTGGATATCTTCGAAAGATGATTAGATGCCTGGCTCAGAACAATCCTAGGTGAGCCGTGCGCAGGGCCGGTGAGTGCTGCCACGGGCCCCGGGGAAGGATTGGTATATGGGCCCCCCTGTTTACTCAGTATTTTATTATGAATGTTTTTTGTGTGCATAACAAGCAAACTGATTATATGTGCAAGTCACTATTCAAAACATACAGTATAATAATCTCTATAAAATGTATGTTCATTAATTATATTTCCTGTTATTTAATCAATTGCTTTATAAATATTTTTAGATTTTATCCCCCCTCTTTCCGGGCCCCCTAGAGGTCCGGGCCCCAAGGATTTAACCCGGCTTTCCCGCCCTCTCGGCGGTCCTGGCCGTGCGTACCTGGCTATGTGAGGTGGAGAGCAAAAGAAAAGAACTTTCTACTTCACCAGGCCAACTCAAGAGGAGGGGCGACAAGCTTGACCTTCGTGAAATGAGGAGTCATCGCACGGAACATTTGAAAGTGTGAAAGGTCTATGATGCAAATCCACAAGAGGTACAAAAAAAAATCATTAATTTCACGTATTTAGGTATGAAATTCATCCCATATATACAGTATATATAATCTTAAAAGTAAAAAGGACAATGAAAGTCCTCAATATGCATTGCATCATTTGCAGTGTAATTTGAAACAAAATGTAATAAAGTATTAGTGGGTGCATCAAGGAAACATTGCATTGTTTTATTTTAAATAAAATCAGAAGGAAAAAGGAGTCCATCATTCCCTGAATTCCAATGAGTTCCACATATCGACCGGTTTGATCACATAAATCGCGTGGGAGTTTACTGTTCCTTGCCGATAATAACTTCCAGCATGAAACTAATCATAGCCAAAGTAAGTCCTGTAAAAATTAGTTGATATTAAGGATAATTTCAGTTTATTTTTTATCAGCAAATGAAACGTTTGTTTTTCTATTTAACCCAATACTAACAGTATCTCGTTTCGTGAACAAGATATTGGTTTAGTAGTTTCTTATAAGAAATTTGGATGAAGTAAAGATAAGCACCCCCAGCCTTCTCTAATTAGCCTTATAAGGCTAACTAACGAAAATATCACGACCTAACCTAACCAATCGTCAAGGGCGTACAGTTGACTTAACGATTGGTTAGGTTTAGGTCGTGATAGTTTCGTTAGTTAGCCTTATAAGGCTAATTAAAGAAGGCTGAGGGTGCTTATCTTTACTTGATCCAGAAATTTAACAGTAACAAATTTGATGAAGGTATCTTACACGTAGAATATATATATATATATATATATATATATGTATATATATATATATATAAAATAAACTTGATTGGGATCATTTCCGTTTCGTGTACTGTTTCTGATTTTGTTGAAAATACGATATTTAATGTAGTTGTTTACGCTGATTTCAAAGATGTAAGTCTTTTTTTTGGAGAAATAAGCGGTTCAAAAGTTATGTTTGTTATTGTAATTTTTTATGGGATATAATGCCCGGTTAGGTTAATTGAATACACGGTTAGGTCAACTGTATGCCCTTGACGATTGGTTAGGTTAAGTTGTGATATTTTCGTTAAAACTAACGAAAATATCACGACTTAACCTAACCAATCATCAAGGGCGTTCAGTTGACCTAACCGGACAGAAAAATAACGGTCGAAATCTATTCACGCAAATACTTAGTGACATAAGCCAATATTACTAAAGAATACAATAACTCTTGTATTAGTTTTCAGTTGTATCGTTATAGTTTTTGACCTAATACAAAATTATAATAACAAACATAACTTTTGAACCGCTCATTTCTCCAAAACAAAACGTACATTTTTGAAATCCGCGTAAACATCTACATTAAATATCCTGTTTTCAGCAAAATCGGAAACAGTACACCAAACGGAAAAGATCCCTTGATTGAAGGGTTTGTTCTTAGGGAACCGTAGCTTAGCAAGGAATAAGAGGACGAAGGGATGGTACATGTTTATTTACAAACGTTTCGGAAATTTTCATTTTCCATCATCAGTGCTAAAATTATAAAATCAAATAAAAAAATAAATAAGTATAATGAAGGGAAACTTATACAATATAGTTAAATAAACATGTGATATTAATGGTGTGTTTATAGAGCACATTTAAGTAATTAAAATTAAAAATAAAATAATATAAAATATAGAAGAGTGATCAATTGTCAAAATATAAAGTTAAATGCGAACAAAATTGAGAGGAGTCTTACCAGATTGTTATTATCGGGGTAAGGGGACTAATTGAGCAGAGGGTTAGGAATGATTGGTTATTGGAAGGGGTCCATATTAGAAGAAAAACACCTCATCCCTTTGCTTCGTCCACCAACTACGTTTTCAACTGTGTTCGCTGCAAAGCGAACTATATTGGCAGCACCATTCACCAATATCAAACAAGAGTGGACGAGCATCGCGGCATTTCTACCACACATCGCAGCTCTTAAATAAACCCTCTAAATCAGCAATAACGAATCACTGCTACCTTCACAACCACCCACTACTTCCCTCCAATTTCAAAATTATTAACACAACCAACCATTTAACCGACCTTCGCATTCTGGAGTCCCTATACATCCTCAGTATTAAACCAACTCTCAACGATTACAGTTCTGCCTTTAACTTAAACATAGCCAAATAAACCGCCATATCCTACCACTGAGAAGAAATCCACCATCACTCCGTCTGGCTCCAACTCTTCTTATATGAACCCCTTCCAATAACCAATCATTCCCAACCCTCTGCTCAATTAGTCCCCTTACCCAGATAATAACAACCTGGTAAGACTCCTCTCAATTTTGTTCGCATTTAACTTTATATTTTGACGATTGATCACTCTTCTATATTTTATATTATTTTATTTTTAATTTTAATTACTTAAATGTGCTCTATAAACACACCATTAATATCACATGTTTATTTAATTATATTGTATAAGTTTCCCTTCATTATACTTATTTATTTTTTTATTTGATTTTATAATTTTAGCACTGATGATGTAAAATGAAAATTTCTGGAACGTTTGTAAATAAACATGTACCATCTCTTCGTCCTCGTATTCCTTGATATATATATATATATATATATATATATAATATCGTATTCATGATGAAACTGCACACAAATAAATACGTTTACTTACCTCCTAGAAGAATAAGGAATATTCCCCCAAGGTCTCCTAGTCCAAGTTTCCTTAGCTTATTCTTGTTCTCCTTTCCGACATGGCCAATGCAGTGAAGACCTCTTCCGAATTCATTCTTCATCCAGTAATCGAAAATACCAGCTTCCTTCATACGTATCACACTACAGAGAATGAATTAGGGCTATTCTGTTTGGAAGCCAAGTAACTACGTTTAAAGTAGATTAAGTCGTTCAACAGAGAAAGAGTTTCAGGGGCCAAATGTAGTTAAGGGTAAAGTTAAAACAAGCTCAGAAATTATAATCTGTGGTTTTGGAGTATCTTCAAAAAATGAATAAATAAGAAACAGAAATTCAAGTACTGAATATTTATATCACAGTATTACGACAGTGAAGAGTTAAAAGAAAAAAATGATCCCTGCCTTTCTGGGTTCTCGGTAAAAAGCTGCAATGTCTTTCAGTTTTCTTTGCTACATAATTAACATTACCAAAACAATAACATTCAAAGATGGTTAAAAGTAATGTCAGAAATTCCCAAATCGTTTGTAATGATATAATTTGTCATTTATTCTCAACTAAATATACTCAGCGCTTTCCAAAATTACATTGTATTAAATTTTTCTGTCAGTGGCGATCCTTTTTTGAATGCAATCTGCGTTGACCTCGGCCACGTAGCTTCTTCCATTAAGGTGGCGGTGCAGAAACCATTCTGGAAATGAATACAAAATATGGATTTGAATCTGATGATGAAAGTATCTGATGGAAATTTAGATGAAAACTCACTACCTTTTTTTACCTTTACTTTTCGTATTTTATTTACTTTCATTCTCAACCCCTTAAGAGAAAATCAGGCTCATATTTTAAATTCTGGTTTTGAATTTGACGATGCTTCCTTCCATAACAAACTTCTTAACATGTACAACAATTTATGATTTTGCTTCATTTTAAACATTCATTAGCGGTAGTGGTATATAAATAATATTAAATTATTTTTCAAAAAATACAATCCTATTTATATAAATTGTGTGTAATCAATTTTTGAGATTTTTGTCATGGAGAGAAGTTCATATTCCTACAAATTTAGCAGTTCTTCAGAGATATTACTTCTTTGTCCTCACTGTAATATCTGTAGAGGCATATTCGCTGTGTTATTTTTTGAAAATAAATAGGTTTATTTCGGAGTTTCAAGACAAGAGTTTCCTTACTTTCATGAATCTCCTCACAACGAATCCCATTGCGATCGATTCAGTCACTGCTAAGCCATATTTTCTCGCAGTTAAAAATTTATCTACTTGAGCCACATCCGTAACCAGTTCGGCTGCTTTGTCGTTTAGTTTGCGAAGGTCTGTTCCTTCAGGAGCATTCTACATTTAGGAATAAAAACTTATTAAAATATAGTTGTATTTCCCTATTATAAAATATTCCTGATGCTAATGATTTTCTGTTTTATGAATTGTACACTTAACCCGTAAGTGCTACTGACGGGTTACACGAACATTACGCTAATTTGAAAGTAGTACGTAATATGTATCTGTTGGTAGTATGGTACTTACGGGTTAATGCTGATTAAGTCAGCTCACCTATACGTTGATAACTTGAATTTTCCGTAACTCATGTTTCGCTTCAGTTTGTCACTAAACATTAATTTACAGATAAGAGAAAGTATACAGAGGATCGCATTATCTTCAGGGAAAACAGATATTGGTTTCAATTAGATTTAAGACACGTTACCTCAGCTTATGAAACAAATCCACTTCTCTTTGAGTCTAGTTTAATATAAATATTAATTTTCTTACTGGTAATGATTAGAAATTGAGCTTCAGAAGGAACTAGACGTATTTTCCTTAAAAAAAAGGATTTACAGTCAAATTTACTTGTGAAAATTTAATTCATAACTGATTATGATAATTTTATTTTGTAAATAATTTTAACTGCTGTTAAAAACGTTATTTTCTATCTTCTCAAATATCTACTCTATATATTTAAGTTTCGATATTAAGAAACTGTAATTCATCTGAAATATCCTTCAATTTTACGTTTAGAATAAATACACAATAAAGTTTGCCAAGGTTCGTTTCAAATATTATTTCATCATGAATGCATTTATGAGTATAAACTACTGTACCTAACTAACTAATTACATATTTACCTGGATTAAATTAGAACTATCTGGCTAATACATTTCGAAAATGTAAAAACAACTGATAGCCGTTGAAAATTATAATTTGAAGACAGGTTTTCTCCTTAATTAATAATTAGAAATGCAAAATCTATACATTTAAAAAAGGTGCAAGAAAAAATGGTGCTACTGTAGTATGCGGTCTACCGTTAAGTTTCTACTGTAGTATGCGGTCTACCGTTAGGTTTCTACTGCAGTATGCGGTCTACCGTTAGGTTTCTACTGTAGTATGCGGTCTACCGTTCAAAATATTTAAAAGGAATTGAAAATGAATTGAAAGGAATTATAATTTAATTTACACAATTAAGGAATTATTAAAGAAGTTAAACATACTACTACCGCATACTTAACGGTAGACCGCATACTACTGTACGCCCTTGATGATTGGTTAGGTTAAGTCGTGATATTTTCGTTAGTTTTAACGAAAATATCACGACTTAACCTAACCAATCGTCAAGGGCGTACAATTAACCTAATAATAAAATAATAAGAAAAGCTATAATTAAAAGGTAGACCGCCGAATCGTAGGTAGACCGCATACTACAGTAGCACCGAAAAAATTTAGAAAATTAATTGAAAATGATTTTGAAAAGGAATTCATAAAATTCATAAAAATATTGATCTGGATACGATTTACTGTAATAAGTAAAAAAGAACGAAATTTCCAAACAAGTGACAGTACAAATCAAGGTTTCTGGACGTTTCGATCACAGACCAGTTCGATCACAGTCAGTTCGATAATATGCAAGTTCGACCATAAGCCAATATGATATACAGGGTGTCCCAGAAGTCTGGACTTAGGGAAAATGGACATTATATTTTTAAAGTGAAACAAACACATTTGTAATGTCAGTTTTACATATTTTAGGAAAGAAAATACTCTGATGGCTCAGCATCCCAATCAAGAGAAGGTGGGACTGGTATTGCTACATGTTTCCGGAAAAAGCCAGAGGGAGGCATGTTCGTGAAATAACTGACATGCCTCCCTCTGGCTTTTTCCAGAAACATGTAGCAATACCAGTTCCGCCTTCTCTTGATTGGTGTACTGAGCCATCAGGGTATTTTCGTTCCTAAAATATGTAAAACTGACATTACAAATGTGTTTGTTTCACTTTAAAAATATGTCTATTTTCCCTATGAGTCCAGACTTCTGGGACACCATGTATATTAATGAAGCGGGGAGGCATGTATTGTCGCCAATGGGCTGGCACTATATACAAAGTTGTAACGCAAATGTGATCTGAATAACACTAGGCAACAAATTTCAACTTTTTTTTTGTTACAGACACGTGAACTACTGATTCCTACTAAAGCGCTGATGCTGATTTCAGATCTGATATCAAAATTTCTCTATCACGTCCAGATTTTGTGTTACCGAAAACCCCTATTTTTCATTTTTTTTCTCACCCACTTCTATTACGAAAGCCGTCTAAGCTACTTTTCCGTGCCACGTTTTATGTTAAGCATACTTAAATAATTAGTGAACAGGGATGTCTTTCCTCCTTTATTCTGGCTTAAGACAGACAGCGGAATTCCGCTGGCGGAGTTACCACCCCTGCGCCCAACCATCCACCCAAAGCGCGTTAGTATTTTGTTGTTACTACTGAAAGGCAAATTCCTGTTCTTAAGTGAAACTTTGGTGTTCCTCTTCCTTTGTCGCTTGTAGGATGACGAGCTCTCCTTCTGCAGGAACCAACAATAATCTCCCATCATATTTGGGTTGAAATTACCTTGGTATCTGTTTTCCATAACTGAGATCTGTTGGTGAAGCGCTCACCATGCTCGTCACTTACAGCCCCAAGGTTGGCCGGGAAGAAGTCAAGATGAGAAGTAAAAAATGAATTTTCAAAGACATTCTGCATCCCATTATTTCATAAGATTTAAGCATGTTTTCTACGAGTTTACGGTGGTTTTCAGCTTTGTGGTTTCCAAGAAAATTTTTGACAACTTCAACGAAAGATGTCCATGCTCCTAGTTCATTCTCATTTAGGTTAGATGGAAACGATGAGTCGTGGATGACACTGCGGATCTGTGGTCCAGTGAAAACTCCAGCTTCTAGCTTAGCATCTGTCAATATTCCTTTGAATTTATCCTTTAAATATTGGAAACCACTACCTTGATGATCCATACCCTTCACGAAATTTTTCATAAGGCCAAGTTTAATGTGAAGTGGTGGAAGATGTACTTTCTGAGGGTCAATAAGTGCTGGGTGTTTCACATTGTATTTACCAACAACATGTTCAGTTCTAGATGGCCAATCATGTTTTTTGTAGTGGTTCTTGTCATCTCTGCTGTTCCATAGACACAAAAAGCACATATGCTTTGTGTAGCCCAACTGTAACCCAAGAAGTAATGATACAACTTTAAGGTCGCCACAAATATTCCATGTGTGGTCCTTATATTTGATGAGTCTTAGCAGCAGTTTCATCGATTCATAAGTCTCATTAAGGCCAGTGGCATGTGCTACAGGTATTGAAGGTTTTTCATTGCCGTTGTGCAGTAATACAGCTTTAAAGCTAGCTTTACTAGAGTCAATGAACAGTCTCCATTCTTTTGGATCATAGCGACAGCCAATCCCTTGCATCAGACCACTGATATCGTGCAGAAACAAACGTTTTCTTCCTGTAAGTAAAATGATGAAAACTGCAAATGGCGATGGCGGAAATGGGAAACTTTGGTGTTTGGTTGGAGAAGATTAAATTCTTGAAGTCTTGAACCAAGCAACTCTGC
The DNA here is from genome assembly GCA_023014485.1 of Bathynomus jamesi. Taxonomy (NCBI): domain Eukaryota; kingdom Metazoa; phylum Arthropoda; class Malacostraca; order Isopoda; family Cirolanidae; genus Bathynomus; species Bathynomus jamesi. Next base: position 523,497 of record JAJOZX010001232.1, on the reverse strand, counting down.
CTTTTCTTTGGTAATTCCAAATCGCGCACTAAGTCATTTAACTCCGCTTGACTTAACAAATGTGGGGAAATATTTGCATCTGGAACATATATGCCATCTTTCCCTGTTTCTATATCACTAGCAGAATCTTCAGATGAACTGCTGTCTGTTATCGTTGCTGGTGGAACTGGTGGTGGATTTGTTTCATCATGTGGTACTGGTTTCATGCTGATTCGCAGTTTGGGTACGTGATCTTTGATTTGTTTTTCTTTGTGAAACCAGCAATCTTTGTCAAACAAAAATAACAATCATTGAAGTGATTTTTCGGCTCACGCCAAACCATGGGGACTGAGAATGGCATAGCTTTTCTTTTACCATTCATCCAAGCTATTAACATTGCATTGCACTGTGCACAGCAAATATGTGGTGCCCAGTCCCTCTGTTGGTCTCCTAACTTACAGTCAAAATAACACTTGTAGGCAAGTTTAATCTTTGTTGTTATGTTTCTACGTTGTGGCTTAGGTGTATATTGTCCACAGACAAAGCAGAAGTTGTCTGGGTGATTTACACAAGCACGTCTATTTGATGCCATTTTGAATTACCATACAATATCTGAAAAAACGTAGAAAGTAATTATTACGATGTGCAAAATAAAAAGAAATACACACCGTAGTACAAAACAAATGCTATAAAAACACACAAGTCACCACAACCTGTCACTTGCTCATCAGCAGAGAGCTTCAACAACCGTTCTGCTTGACTGTCAGGTAGCGAGTGACCGTTGGGCCGTTGCCCGTTACTATGCTCTTGACTCAGTGTTGCCAACTCGGGATAAATTTTATTTATCAAAATTGTTCGAGTTTGTATATAGTTGGCAAAAAAAATTGCTTTAACCTTGAAAAGCAAGTTTCATATTACTGGCATTAAGCCGATTAAAACCAAAATCTGGACGTGGTAGAAAATTTTACTAAAAGTGATTTGCATTTTACACAAAATCTAGACGTGATAGAAAAAATCTAATTATAGATTTGAAATCAGCATACCGAAATTAGCTAGGAACACCTATTTGGTCTTCTGTAACAAAATCTTTGTTGCCTAGTGTAATCTAGTCTTCACGGAATAATATTTCTATTAACAAAATCAACTTGCGATATTATCATAGCTGGAGAAAAGCAGGTCATTTCGAAAATTTGGAAAAGGCAGAAAAAACAGAAGTATTTGGAAGATATATACATGTAATATATAAATATATACAGTATATAAATATATAAATATATATATACACATGTAATATATATAATATATATATATATATATATATACATGTAATATATATATATATATATATATATATATATATATATATATATGTAATATATATAATATATATATATATATATATATATATATATATATATATATATATATAATATATACATGTAATATATATATATATATATATATATATATATATATATATATATATATATAATATATATATATAATATATATTTATAACGAAATAATTGAAACTTGAAAGGTGGGGACTTACTGCGCACAGAAACATTGCCAGTATGTTCTGTTGTTGCGGCGGCGACTTTTCACTCTGAAATTGAAGCCACTACTGTCAACGAACTTATCACGCCCTCTTTTGGTACCCCCAGTGATGACACTCTAGGTGGTCTGCGGATCTGCGACAACGGTCTGGGGAGATGGCTCAGGATCCACCAGTGATTACTCTTCCATGACGTCAGGAACTGCATATGATGGCAATGTAGGTTCGCTGATGTCAACGGTGCTGGCATGAGACATCTCGGAGATGGGATCAGCGGTCCTGATGTTTGCCTAACACCAATAGCAGACAGACGGGTGCTCCCGGCAGGCTCGCCAACGGGGTCCTACGTCGGGTGCTGTCCTATCGCCGAAATATCAGCGATATTTGTGCAGGTCCTACATTTCCAATCCAACTCAACATCACCCCTCACTATCTGGCGATACATGGCCCTGATTATGACCGTGTCACACATACAATGCTGCCACAAGTGACGACCATCTCACTACAAGGCTTCCTGTCGAGGTCTGGCGGTACCGTTGTAAAGGATGCACGGATCGGGCATCTCAGCTTTTTAACACTCTGTAATACACAAGACACCAGGCAAAAATGTGTTGTCTCCTTGGTGTCTCGGTTAGGACTAGATTCTCCAGGGTTGTCAGGCGTCCTCATTTGGTCCCCGTAGGTTGGGTAAATCGCTGCTACCTGTAACCTCATTTGGTCATTTTGTGATTGTGATTTTGCGATTGTGAGTGATGATTTTGTGTTAACTACGCTTCCTTTTAAATTTTTTTCTCGTATATTTATTATTGCAGTTTAACAAAACCCCACTACAGCCCTACCCATTAACCTAGCTGGCACCGAGGTCCCTGACCTAGAAACTAATGACTAATGACAAACTAATAATATCATATTCGCTTGTGATCGAACTGGCATGTGATCGAAATGGCACGTGATCGAAATGGCGCGTGATCGAAATGGCGCGTGATCGAAATGGCGCGTGATCGAAATGGCACGTGATCGAACTGGCATGGGATCGAACTGGTTTGGGATCAAAACGTCCAGTTACCGTACATCAGTACCCTAACTATAGCTTAAAATTGAAATTCTGGAAAAATTAAATCCTGCAATGGGAGCCAAAGAAACGTAGAGTATAATCTATATAAGACAAATTTTAACTTAATTTACTGATAAAACATGCCTCAATCTTGGCCGTACAGTCCACATAATAATAATAATAATAATAATAATAATATATAATATAAGATATCCATAAAAGATGTATTGCAAAGAATTATAATCTTTAATCCCAAATATTTATTTTTATTTCTGAAAGTAAACAAAAACCTGAAATTTCTAATCTATATACAGTGAAGGTCAATATCAATTTTTAATCCTGAAATATAATTTATGCAATTTTAACAATGTTCTTTGTACGTATTTCGCTGTTTTAACAGCAACTAATAAACAAAATAGGATTTTAGTCTCCTTTGCAATATCTAATGTCATATGACAGAGGGGATCTAAAGCTTTTTATGGGATCCGGATGACAATCTTCCATCCATCTATAGAATGGCCACAAAATCCCTTTGCAAGAAAAAAAGGGCAACATACAGATATGCTGTAATTTCACTGCAAAGGGACTTCGTGGCCACTCTGTACCCTCAAGACGCATTATTGCTTAACTTCGTTTAGCGACGTAGCTCAAGTAGTATGAATACTGCATTGCTATACCGCTTCGACATAAATTGTGAATTTTACAAACTTCAATCAGGATCCTGATATAGGTATAGGATATAAATAGGCAATATAGGATGGGCTTATAGTTACATGCTATTATTTTTTGTTGGATTGCACCTATTCAAACTTTTCGTTTTTCTTTCCATGCTAAAATACAGAATAGTAAAATATGAATACCATACGTGAACTGTGACTTTAAATCTTCAATATAATTAAAAGCTAAAAAATGTGAGCCTCTGTTGAAACCAGTAGTATGGACGCATTTATGTTGAGGGCGAGTGCAATTGCATTTCAACATTCCATGCAACATCGTAATTTTGCATTGTAACACTCGAAGGGGTGGGGAAAAAGTCCATAACCAAGAGATTTAGGGGGGTTGCTGCACCCCCACAAAAAGTAGGAAAGTAGGAGGTTAATGGAGGATCACCCTACCTCAGGCCTAGCCCATCCAGCAAATCACCTCACCTGAGACCTAAGCCAACGAACCAAACCGCCCACCTCAGACTTAAACTAAACAACCAACCAACCATCCGTTGAGGTATCGCGTTACTATTCCAGGCGTCGAAACATCTTCAGGGGACAACACCCCGCCTCATTTGTAGGAATTGAAATAAAAATGTGGGAACTCGGCTGTAACCTCATTCATATATGTACATTTCCGCTCATTATTCTTAGGACACTCGTGAGAACAGATAGCGACACCTAGCATATATTTGTTGTGTGTAATACAAACGGTTGTAATATATTATGAATGAATCTGTGTGAGTGAGCGCTGATTGGTTGGTTGACTCATTGCCAAATATCTACATAAATAGTGGCCTAAACATCACCAATTTGATGTGGCCAAGAAAGTAAGCTTACTATAATTTATGAATTAAACTGAAGTGAGTAAGGAGGGTCACCAGTTCAGGGCACAGCCCAAACAAACAATATTCAATAAGAAGAGAGAAATTACTTTGTTGTTTTGTTTAATTAGAAAAATAAATGAATTATTTGTTCACAGTGATTAACAATTCTGTATACGGTAATTGTGCTATATTAAAATGATTGATTATTAGCATTGAGAAGTGGTTTATACATAATAAGCGTTAAGTGAATATAATAATTACAAGAAACACTAATTCAGGTAGGCTAAGATGATATGCAGCAGTGAAGGCACAATAATCAGTAATTAAACCCAATAATAACTGAGGTAATGAACGTACGATGATGGTACAGTAAACAGATTAGGCAAGTAAAATAAATACATAATTGAGCAAATAAACAAGCGGATACAAATACTGCAAGGTAATCGAATACGGTAAAATAATTGAACAGGCCTACCGCAGTCGTAATGGGAGAGTTAGTTAGCCGGTTGTTTGGGAACATTTTGAAGATAGCCTGTTCGTAGGCTGAGGTTACGCTATGTAGGCTAAGCGGGTAGGCTTGTGGCCTCTGAGAAGGTTTACGGACATGGTCTTCGATGTAGATGGATCTGAAGGCGGACTGGCCTTACCGGCGAGAGGAGGAGTATTGAAGGCCGGTTAAGACTTGTTGAAAAGGGGGCCAGCGGAAATCCTGCAGAAGTGATGTTGCTTCTTGCTGGATGAAATTATAGAGGGCCCTACTTGATGATAGACTTCGTGTATGCTCGCCGGCGGGCGGCGGGAGGTGTGACGAGTGGTGTTATTGACGAAGGAGCGGAGGGCGAGATGTGACGACATAAAGGAGAAAATGGGAAGCGAGTATGATTTGAGAAAGAACTCGTATTTTATAGGCCTTGGTGACGTCCTCTGGTAGGCATTTCGGGAAATACCATAAAATCTGTGTTTCCTCCGTGGGCCTGTTTCATACCCACGTGTTTGAGTTTTATAGCCTTTGTTTTGATTCCATGATGTTTGAGAATGGCGAGGAAAGGAATTTCTGGTCGTCCCTACACATATTGCTAAAGAAACATAAATGAATAATTAAATATAAATTCAAGAAGGGGATATATATTAACAAGGGGAATGTCATTAACGTGAACAAAACAATGTTTTTGTATATTCTATAAATAAAAACTATAATACGTGATGACAGTGTTCATGATATCGGCAAGCCTGTAATCCTCTATTTAAATGACATTTCAATGCGTAAACACTGTAACACATAACATGCAATACAACAACACGTGTTAAACATTGTCAGCATATTCAATTTACTCTCTCCCAGATAAGACATATTGGTTGAATACAACTTAACACGTAAATGGTAGTTTTCAGCTTAAAAGGAAGCCAATATATTGCATCGTCGTGTGTCTCACACACTTCCAAGTGTACTACCTGAGTTTTCTATATTATGGTTTTACCTAAAGCGTCGCTAGAATTGCCAACTGAACGATAGATGAGCGAAAATATCCAGTAGCCATACGTCATTGTTTTCTACATGGGTTCAGCGAAACAACATTAAGGGTTCTAATATTTTGTGTAATAAATATTTAACATAACATACTGAAGCCCAGTAGTTCAGAATATATAGACGGAACTAAGTTAGAATGGAAATAAAGGGGTATTTTGTAACAAGCAGTGAATAATGTATTATATTTGTTCATAACGATATGTAACTGGTTTATTACATAGTTTTCCATCATTTTGCTTACAAAACGAAGGGAAATAGAATGGATCGAGAATATCTGCGTTCCACAGTATCTTACATGTTGCTTACAGGGTCCTTCGATCTAGAAAAGGTTGAAAAACACTGCCACAGATATATGCTAGACTTTGTAAGTATTTGATGGTCTGTGCAGCACAGCGGATCCCAAAATGTGAATAATTACCCACAAGTGGGTAATTCTGACATTTCCCGCGGGTAAAAAGGAATTCCTGAAAATTGTTTTTTTTTAGTGTTCGGTTTGTTAAAAAATTTTTTTTTGAGTTAGACCGTTTAACTGTTTAGGTCGTGGTCGCAGAGTTACAAAAGACGAACGGTTACACGAGGAGAATTATAGAAACTTTCGAGACTGACATGGTGTGTTCATAGTAGCGAGTTGGCTAAAGAAAAGCTAAAAATTGAATTTCTACCTACAGAACCTAGTTTAATTTAGATTCTGTGTAGGCACTGTATGTCAAATCCACAATGAACGTCCTTATTAAGGACATTAAATGAATTAGTACATATTTAATACGAAGCCATGCTATCTAAAAAAAGAGTCCATTCACTTATTACGCCCTGAAAAGTAGTGACTCACCTGAACTGAAGGCAGAATTCCTGAAAATGCTGCAAGATTTTATTCTGAAGTTTGAGTTTGCAGAGAAAAAAATCGAGACATTTTGAGCAAAAGTGGATGGGGAGTATCCTTTGCTTGCTGAAGAGGCAAAGAAAGTGCTGGTGCCTTTTGCGACTAGTTATCGTTGTGAGGCAGACTTTTCAGCAATGATGGTCATAAAGAACAAACTGCGAAATCGGCTGCACATTGAAGGCGATTTACGCTGCGCATTGAGCGAGACTTGAACTCAGAATTCAGAAGTTAGTTCAGCAGAAAGAGTTGCATCCCCAATTCGCACGGCACGGATCGTCACACGCTGGTTCTCTGAACAAAGAAATATCGACCTTCTGGATTAGCCAAGTAAGGGTTGTGATATGAATCCCATCGAGAATCTATGGGCCAATATTGTAAATGTATGGGAACCAGCGGAGGAACGAACAACGGACCAGCTTTTACAACACGCATTTAGTGAGTGGGAGTTGCTGAGGAGGAATCAACAGCTAGTTGTAGAGGCCGACCGGAAATTCCTTCCCTCACCATTCGCAAACATCTGTGAATCACCAGAGAGCAATAAAAACACGTGGATTCAAGGAGAGAGAAGTAAATTGTGCTGGGTTTTCCAAAAAAGGTCCGCGAAAAACTACGCGTCTTCCGCGTATATATAAGCCCGAGTTCACTAAAAATCGCTCTCACTCTGCTCGTTGCTCCTTCTCGTGAATCTCCACTTTCACGTAACGCCGTTCGATCTCAGCTTGCCTCAGTCCTTCAAGCAACAGTTCACCAATATACGAAGTGAATCACCACTTGAGGCGACCTACAGTTTCATCCCGCCGGAAGCAAACATTACTCTACCGGCGTCATCATTCTGGCCCTGGCTTCACTCATCCTTAACCAAAATTCGATTGGCGCCCTTTCAACAAGTCTATCAACGGGTCCTCAATACATCCTCCTGCCGGTAGGTCTGTACGTCCTCAGACCATCTCCGTCGAAAAGCAGGACGGTAAACTTTTACGTAGGCTTCTTCAGCCTTCATAGTTATCTCCGTCGAAATCGCAGGTCGGTAAGCCTCTTGTAGGCCCTCACTCGGCCTACAGCGTTTTGTTTCATCGTGATAGACTATTTAGGATTCAAAGCTGGAAAGTTCACAAACTCTGTCTAATCGGGTAGGCCCAAAAATGTACCCAAATAACCGGCAAACTAACTTTCCTATTACGACAACAGTAGGCCTGTTCAAATATTTTACCGTATTCAATTATCTCATCATATTTGTATCCGCTTGTTTAATTACTCACTTATGTTATTTTAATTTTACTTGCCTAGTCCGTTTACTGTACCAACACCGTATTTTCATTTCATTTCATTATTGTTGGTTTAATTACATATTATTGTGTGTTCACTGCCGCATAACTCATTACTCATTAGTCTACCTAAATTAGTGTTTCTTGCCGTTATTGTATTCACTTAACGCTTATACTGTACAGACCATCTCTCATTGCTAATAAAATCAGTCATTACCGTATACAGAATTATTAATCACTGTAAACAAATAATTAATTTATTTTTTAATTAAACACAAAACAACAAAGTAATTTCTCTCTCCTTATTAAATATTGTTTGTTTGAGCTGTGCCCCGAACTGGTGACCCTAATTAATCATTTCAATTTAATTCCTAAATTATAATAAGCCTACTTTCAAGACCACATCCAATTGGTGATCCGTAGGCCACTATATAATCATGTTGCTTCTCTACCACATCGACTGCAGGAAGTCATAGACAACAACGGTGGCTGGACAAGATATTAAATTTGTGGTGATACAACTCAGAATGGTATAAAATATTTCTCAAATACAATGGTAATTATGAATGTGCAACACCTTTGCAAAATTGTCAAATATCATCGTTTAAATGGTTCTATGCTTATTGATATCAATCACTGTAATAGTTTTATTTTCTGTAATTCTCTCCTTTGAGGTGAGAGACCGCCAAGAGTCATCACTTAAGTCGTAACATGGAACTTAGTGATACAAAACAATTATATGCATTTATGATGCTGCCTCAATGCAAAACATTCTTCGTTTCTAAATAATATTTCTCTCACTAACTCTTTATTACTATATCAGTGTTGCTGTTCTAGAAATAGCATTTGCTCCGGACATAACAATGCCACCCAAAAAACATCTTTTCTGTCTCGTTTGGATAACTTATTTGATATATCAACTGAAAATGTATGTAATGAGATCCAAAATGATACATTGAGAACTATACAACAGAAGAATGAGGATCTTCGCTTTTTGGAAGATCAGCGAAGTGCTAGAATATATTCTCTGGGTCCGATCGATAAAGCTTATGTAGACAAACTGATCAAAAAGACTGCTAGAATAGAAGGTGAAGAACGAACAAAATTGAAAGAAAAAGAGCGAAAGGCATTAGAAGAAGAGACACCCAAACTTGAATTATCTGAAGGCGAGTTAGTAGACTCAAGTAATGATGAAGATGAGTTTACTCCGAGCCCAGGCCCATCAAAACGTCCTAAGTTACTACAGTCAACATTAATATCTAGTACAGCTGATCGTTTAGGACTACAGTATCATTCGGACAACGCTCGACATTTGTATCTGTGGTAGCAGCTGAATGTGGGCTAGATTTAAAAGAGATGTCATTATCGAAAAGTACTTCTGCGCGAGCTGCGAAGAAGTCGAGGAAAGCTACTGCTGACACTATTAATTAAAGAGTCGTTCAACCCACCTCAATATTACGTAGTCCACTGGGACAGCAAAATGATATTGAATGTTTCAGGAGGAAAGCAGGATCGATTGGCAATACTTATATCGGGAGAGAACGTTGAGAAACTTCTCTCGATACCCGATATCGGTGTCTCAACTGGATCGACACAAGCTTGTACTGTTTTTAGCACAATCCAAGAATGGCAATTACAGGATAAGGTTTACAGAATGGTATTCGATACTACTTCATCCAATACTGGCTGGATAAAAGGGGCTTGTAAAGTACTGGAAGACCTCTTTGGAAAATAATTATTATGGCTCGCTTGTCGCCACCATATGGCAGAACGAGTTTTGTCAGCAGTGTATCTAAAGGTATTTTGAAAATCTACTTCACCCGAAAACGAATCTTTCAAGACCTTCAGAGATGTTATATGGGAGAAGCTAGATACTAAGCAACCCTTTAAACAGCTATCTATCAATGGCAGACATCTCAAGGACCTGAAAAAATGCGTCATAGATTTTATGACAGATTTGCTAAAAAATAACCAGAGCCTTCCCAGGGATGATTACAAAGAGGTAGCTGAAACAACTATGCTCATTTTAGGAGAAATTCCTGCCAGAGGAATACATTGGATGAAGTCAGGAGCTCTTCATCACGCCAGAAGGATGGCTGTCATATTGTACACGAATAAGATGTTAGCATTTTCAGACCAAGCAGGATATGATAATGTTACAATAAAAAAGCTGGAAAGAGCATGCTTGTTTACATCGCTGATCTACTCCAAGTACTGACTATCAGTCACCAACCCACTTGAGGCTCCTGAAATTGACCTCCTCCTATACAACGAATTAGTTCAGTACAAAAAGATTGACATGGAAGTAGCAGAAGCTGCCCTCAACACTCTAAAAGGTCATTACTGGTACCTATCTGAAGAACTTGTAACCCTTTCTCTCTTTGGAGATTTACCTCATAGTGAAGAGGAAAAGGTGGCCAAAAAACTTTCCTCTTTCTATCAACCACCAGAATTCAAACAGGGTAAGCCGATATTTCCCATCCTAAAAGAACGAATTAAAATTCAGCAATGAGTTGGTCCAAACTCATGGTTTGTATTCAAAGTCCTTGGTTCAACGGGAGATTGGATAAAGATTCCAGCTGTAACGTGGGACAGCAACAATGATTTTCAACGGATGAAGAGAATACTCTCTTCAACCTAGGTTGTTAATGACACTGCAGAAAGGGGTATCAAACTTTTGCAGGATTTTCATGGCTCATGTAGGGATGAAAGTGAATTTCAGGCATTGCTTCAAGTTGTAGAGGAAAACAGGCGTGTTTTCCCAAAGTTTTCCAAACAAGGTTTCTTGAATTTGTAATTTCTTTCCATTTATAATTTAATTTTCAAGAACAGCACTTTGTTTCTATTTGATTAAAATTGTTTTGTGTTTGTATTTCATAATAAAAAATTAAAAAAACGATGGGGCTTTGCATATTTTTTTAGATTAATAAAAATTTAAGTCTACAGTTGTCATTTTTTTTTTTTTGCAAAATTTACTAATTTTAATGTACTAAACATGTGCAAAGTTGTTCCCACTTTGACTCTCTAAACCAAAAAAGTGTTGGTCATTTAGGCCAATCGCTGCAGAGCTGCATTGGGATGATGCTCTATGGATGGCGGTGACATCCAAAGTATATTAGATAATATTTTATTGCAGTTCAGATCGTCCAAAGATATAAGATTGAAGCGCATTATTATTATCTACATTTTGGTAGCAAAATTTTGAAATACGATGATTAGTAAGGAAACTATGACCAAAAATATCTCAAAAAATCACCATTTTTTGGGTGAATAGGGGGCTTATTTTTCAAATGGGGGACGGGGACCCTAAATATTCCCCGAATGTCTTTTTTTTCTTTATTCATGGTTTTTGGTCAATTTGTCACAATATAAGAGGTAAGCACCAAAACTTTAAAAAAAAAAATCCAAAAGTGACACCCTACTAGTCAGGGACTTTGCGCAGGAATCTGTCCAGCTGGTTTTTGAAATTATTCAGGTCGGTGTGCTCGAGGTTCCTCACTTCTTTTGGCAGGGCATTAAAAAGCTTTGGTCCTCGTATTCTGAGGGTATTTTTCATCCTTGTTTTCATGGCCCCCTGTCCCACCGCCGCTGGGAGAGTACAAAATCTGCCTCTTCTCTCATTCCAGTTTGTTTCTTTTTCGTTTCTAAGGTTAGGGACTAAATCCTCGAATATTTTCCATTATTATTGTATACCGCTCGCGTCTTCTTTCGAGAGAGTAGAGTTTTAGGGATTGTAGTCGAGACCAGAAGTCTTCACCTTTCGTTTCCTCTATCTTAGACGTAAAAGTCCTTTGTATGGCTTCAATGTTCTCAATGTCTCGTTTTCTGTATCGGTTTGTGAGTACCGAGCAATACTCAATTAACCGTAGGACGAGACTCTTTCATAATTTGAGCATGATGTTTGCTTTTCTGCTGCGGAAGCTCCTCCAGATGATTTCCATTATTTTTCTAGTTGTTGTAATTTTAATGTTATAGTGCTCTCTGAATTCTGCATCCGACGACAGTATTACTCCAAGATCCTTGACTTGTGGGTTTAGTGCTATTTGTTTGGCTTGTAGAGTTTTGTACCCTTCATTCTGTATCACCTTCTTATTACCAGATCTTAGAAGTTAGAATTTTTCGACGTTGGACTTCATATTGTTGTCTTCTGCCCACTTGAATAATGTTTCATTGTCGTTTTGTAATTTTTCTGTGTCAGCTTCGTTCAATATTTCCTTACATATCTTTGTGTCATCTGCGAAACATGATACAATACTGTCATTAATATCTGCATTAATGTCTGCAATCATTATTATAAACAGCAAGGAAGCTAATACTGTACCTTGTGGGACAGAGCTCACGACTTCTGAGACTTGAGATTTAACTCCATTTGCTACTACTCTTTGTGTTCTTTGAGTCAGAAAATTAAATATCCATCTTGTTAGCTTTCCAGTAATTCCTGTATTCTAAAGTTTGTGTGCTATTATTCCATGGTCACATTTATCGAAGGCTTCAGCAAAGTCAGTATATATTACATCCATGCTTTGTCCTCCACACAATGTTTCAAGTATTTTCTCCTGGTGGTCTTAAAACTGTGAAAAGCCAGATCTTCCAGCCCTGAAGCCATGTTGATTTGGGTTATATAAATTCTTTTCTTGTAGGTAGTAGGTAGGTTCTTGTAGGTTGCCTCTCATTATACGTTCAAAGCACTTTATAAGGTGGGAGGTAAGAGCTACTGGCCGATAATTCTTAGGCATTGCTCTGTTACCAGCTTTAAATAAGGGGTAATATTCGTGTTCTTTAATGGAAGTGGAGTTTTTCCTCTGTCGAGTGATTTTCTCCATAGTAAGTACAGCGGCTTGACAATACTCTCTATACATTTCTTCAGAAACGTGGCACTTCATGTCTCTGGCCCTGGTGCCGAATTTTCTCTCATCTGTGATAGAGCTTTAATTACATCTGCTTCTGAGAACTCTAAGTCCATTAATAGATTTGTGTCAGAATTTGTCCTTGGTTGATTTGTATCAATGTCGAAAAATTCGTCTGGGTTTTCTCCTTTTTTCTCGGACTTAGGGGTGCTAAACACAGAGTTAAATTGTTCCTTAAACAGTTCGCTAATTTTTTGGAGTAATTTGTGTATTCGGCCGGCCCATCTCTCAACGGACCAATACTCTCTTTACACTGCATTTTTCTTCTCGCAAACGTGTAGAAGTATCGGGTTGTAACATAAATTCTGCTCGGTTAGTAAACGGACGATAGATAATAGAATAACCTCAAGATAATGTGAAATAGTTTTAGAAATGTTGCAAAATACACGCGGCGACAGGTTCGCACAGGTTTTATCACGATACAGAATGATACAGAATGACTTAGGCTAGTGTAGGCTTAGACTACTGTAGGATTAGGCTAATGAATATTTTCTCTGGTGTTTTTCATACAGTTAGTTACAACGCCACCCCTACGATATTACAGTAATTGAAAAAACATGGAGCCCACGAAAGAGCATATTCGACATGTGATGCTGTATGAGTTCCATAAAGGATCTAACGTAGTGAGTCCGCAAAAAACATTCAAAGAGTTTATGGAAATGATGTTGTGAGCGAATGGATGTGTAGGAGATGGTTTGAGAAGTTCAGAAATGGAGACTTCAGTCTGAAAGATTATCAACGAACAGGACAACCAAATGAGTTACATGAAGAGTTGCTGAAAGTAACAGTGGAGGAAAATCCAACGGTAACTGTAAGAGAACTTGGCCTGCAACTCGGCGTTAGCCATATGACCATTCATCGTCATTTGAAGCTGTTAGGAAAAGTAGTGAAGGTTGGAAAATGGGTTCCGTATGATTTGTCACAAGCGAATCTTCAACATCGAATAGATATTTGCACATCACTGCATTCTCGGCAACTGCGTGCACCGTTTTTGAATCGGATCTTCACTGGGGATGAAAAATGGGTCCTCTATAACAATATTAAGCGTCGACTTCAGTGGTTTAGCCATGAAACAAAGCCTGAACCTCAGCCAAGGAATGGACCCCATCCAAAGAAAATTTTGCTATGCGTTTGGTGGGATATGCAAGTAATTATTCATTTTGAGCTTCTGCCAGATAACCAGACAATCACAGCTGAAGTCTACTGCCAACAACAACGATTAAAGATAGCATTTCAAGAAAAACGTCCTGCATTAATTAATCGCAGAGGTGTTCTATTCCATCAGGATAACGCGCGCCCTCGCAGTCCTCGAATCACCACTTCCCAATTGGAGGCATTTGGTTGGGAAAAAATGCCTCATCCACCTTATTCTCCGGACATTGCACCTTCAGACTACCATTTATTCAAAAGTCTGCAACACCACCTAGACGGACAAAAGTTGCAATCCAGGGAAGCTATCGAAAACGAAGTGATCGCTTTTTTTAACTCGAAACCAAGGGATTTCTTCGAACGTGGCATAAAAAAAACTTTTTTACAGGTGGGAGGTTATAGAAAAAGGAGGGAATTATATTGATGATTAATTTGTCATTATGTCATTTAATTTTTGTTGTGAATAAACTAAAAATTCGAGCAAATTTGTCCTTATAAGTCCTTTAATTTTTGTTTTGAATGAACTAAAAAAATCGAGCAGAATATATGTTACAACCTTATATTTTGAGTTGTTTTCTGCTACCCTGTTTTCCTCCTCGCTTGTCTTATGGATGAATGTTTGTTTTAGGTCCATTTCTATTTCGCATAGTTTATTCTCTAGTTTGAGTCTCCTTGCTTCAGTTCTGCATCCATGGAAAATTTTTACGGTTTGTTTCCGTTGTCTCAATAGTTTCCTGCCTTTTCTCTCGAACTTGCTACGTTTTCTTTTTGTCTCTCTGAAACATGTTTCAGTAATATAGGTTAGTTTCAGTTTCGATTACATATAATATTACTTGAGTCTTCTCGTGAAGTAGCAATTCTCAATTTACTTTCCTTAAATCTTTATTTATATTTTCCCAATCTACCTTCTTTGAATTTATATTTAAACTTTCAAATATTCCTTCCCACTGTCGGATATGTTTTGGGACCTCTGGGTGCTAATTTTAATTGCATATCTTACGGTCGGAGAAATTTATGTACGTTACCTTTTCATTTATTATAACCTCATTGTTATTTGTCCAAATTAAATCCAAACGTTCTAGTAGCTACACAGATTTCCTGGGTAAGGGCATAATGTTTCAAAACATCTAATATCATTATTGCTTGGGTTCTGTCATCTTTTGTAATGTTACCATGAACCTTCTAAACATATATACCTTCGTCATTTTCTTTCTACAGGGTGTCCCGTAAGTCTGGACCCATAGGGAAAAATAATAAAATTACAAAATAGTCCAAAAATTTATTACATAATCTGTTCAAAGTGTCCGCCGTTGTGTCGCACACATAGTTGAAGACGCAATCTCCACTGTGACAGCACTTTCTGAATCACAGTCGCAGAAATTTCTTGACACGCCTCCACAATGCGTGCTTTAAGGTGGAAAATGTTCTGAAGTTTGACCTCGTACACTTTGGCTTTCAAGTGGCCCCACAAATAAAAATCATAATAAAAAATAATAAAAAATAATAATAATAAAATAATAATAACAATAAAAAAATATATTATAAATCCCTATGGGTCCAGACTTACGGGACACCCTGTATGTTATGAATGGGAAATTAAAGTCCCCACAAATTAAAATATCTGTTCCTAGGGTTTCAATGAATTTTAATGTTTTCTGTTTCATTTGTAGCGAATTGGAATTCACTTTTTGTGGTGTTTGGTGGTCTGCAGACATTCGTGATGGTTAGGTTCAGTTCTTTTACTAATAAAATAATAATTTCGACTGTGCTGTTTGATTTGCTTACCTTCACCCCACATGTTTATGTGCTTTTTACGTAGATGCAACACCCTCCTCGTCTAGCAACTGTATCTGCTCTGTATATGGTGTAGTCCAGCATTGTTATTTCAGTATCCTCGATGCAATTTTCACAGCCATTTTTGCATTTATGTAAGAGTGATTCCGTTAGGCATATGATATCTATACTGGTTTCCATAGCTAAATTTGAAGTATTTTGATTTGCAGTGAGCATGGTCAGTATACAGGCCTTGTATATTTGTGCATAGTACATTTACAGGGTTTCTAATCTTTGTGCTAGGTCTTCCTAGATAATGGTCGTTTCCTGGTCGATATTGTCAGTTCCTGTTTGGTGTTATTGGTTGGACCGCTGAATTTGGGAGCATTGGGGTTGCGGCCCTTGATACCACTGTGGTTGTTGTATTCACGAACGGTAGTGTATGTAATGCTGGGATGCATGTGTTTGCGAAGTTCTATCTTTTCTTGTTAGAAGGGCTAGTTGTGCTTTTATCATTCTCATTTCCTGTAAAAAATATACTTCATTGCTTTTGTTATTACTTCTATTTAGGACGTGGGCGTTTCATTCTCGTCCGCTTATTTGGGTACCCTAAATGTGAAAATACGATCACTCTATATTTAGGGATTTTTTCTCTCTAACTGACTATTTGCAAAAAGGAGGGTGGAAAAAGTAGCAGTTTGTTTCGTACCTGCATCTTCCATTCCTCATCATATAGAAACTTTTTTAGGGTAATTATACATGCAGTTTGAGTCCTTTTTGTACGAACCTGTTTTATAATATTCGCACATAGTCCGTCGTTTAGATTCCTTACGAGTCCCATGTGATACAATTTCTTTCCTCTGTTCTACCACTACTTCTTTTCTACTGAGTGGTTTTTTAGTCTTCGATGTGTTTTCATTTGTGTTCCTGGTGTCTATCTTGTGCAGGGGATATTTCTTCATCTAAGGCTAGTTCTGCACCTCCCTGTAGTGTGTTTCCCTCGGTGTCCTGAATCTCATTTTCGTTTGTGTCGGCTTTTTCTGAAGTTTCTTTGTTTTCTGTCAGTGAACCTGTTGCAATTGATTCTTCCATTTTACCATTCTCCATTCCCATTCGTCTTACCTTCCTACTGTTTTCCATGCACTTGACACACACGAAACCATAAGAGACCATGATTTTGTTTATTCTTTTCATCATTTTCCTGTCTTTTTTTTTTATCTAAGTTCATGTATTTGTTATGTTTAAATGTATTTCACAGAATGCATTTTAAGCCCGTGGTCCTGTCTACTTTATTTTTGCAATGGCAGATCTGGTGTGCAGCACATTTCATTAAACATACTCCAACTCTATTCAATTTTCTAGGTTTATTTTAACTCACACATTTTTTCGTGTTTTTTACCAATTTTTCTTTCCTTTATTTCGTCTATTTCCTTTCTGCTTCTCAAATTTCGTCTGCAAAACCTCGACTTTCTCGTTTATGGTCCTCTCCCTCCTCAAAAGGCCACTTGTAAAAATCTCACGAAAACTGTTATTCCGTTCAAATTGTTTTCAATTTATGTCGTTTTTCTTTGTGTACGCTATTGACACCGGCTTTCATCTAGTAACTTAATTTCGCGAATTCACTGATATTTAACACACACACACACACACACACACACACACACTGGTACAAGAGAGAATTTATGGCTGAATTTATAAACACTAGTTATTGTGATATCAGCACAGAGTGGAAACAAACGTTCGTACACCACGAGGTAGAAACACACATAGGTGTAAACAAATATTATAATACATTAATATAAACACCCGTGATTCATGAGTATCCATTCCTTTTTTAAAATATTCCATTTTAGCCAAAAAATAACCATTCTTTAATTAACTCTCTATTGCTTCAAAATATTGTAAATATATATATATATTATATATGTATATATATCTTATAAATATAATATATATATATATTATATATATATATATATAATGTTTCCAGTGTGTATAATTACCACAACTTTAACCTCGTTAACCTCGTTGATGTTCCGTGTGTTGGTCTCTTTTCACACGAAGTTGAAGCTGGTGGCCCCGCCTCTAGGCCTGGCTTGGTGGAGGAGCGAGTTGCTCTCTTGCGCTCTCCACCGTACATAGCCAGGTACACCCGGCTCATCTAGTACCGTTCTGAGCCAGGCATCTAGTCTTCTCTTGAAGACTTCAACTTTGACCCCTGTAACGTTTCGGAGGTCCTTTGGAAGCTTGTTAAAAAGTCTTGGCCCCCTGACAGCCAAGCTATTTCCGTTCAGTGTTGAAGAGGTACTATGTCGAACCTTTAATTTCGAGTGTTGTCTGAATGGTAATTGGGTTTAGTTTGAGGTATGGTACCAGTTTTTCGATCATTTTCCATATGTAGATTATGGTGTACTTCTCCCTTCTTCTTTCCAGGGAGTACAAATTTAGTTTACGTAGATTTTTCCCAGTAGTTGAGCTCTTTGCAACCATCAGTCTTTGTTGTGAAATGTCTCTGAGTTTCTTCTAGACTATTAGTTTCTTCCTTTTTATATGGGGACGTCAAAACTGAGCAGTATTCACGTTTTGGTATGATCAGTGTTTTTAGCAGGGGAATAATTACTGTCCTGTACCTTCTTTTGGACGTTCTTAGTACCTGTCCCGCTACTCTTTTTGTT
This sequence comes from Bathynomus jamesi, assembly GCA_023014485.1. Taxonomy (NCBI): domain Eukaryota; kingdom Metazoa; phylum Arthropoda; class Malacostraca; order Isopoda; family Cirolanidae; genus Bathynomus; species Bathynomus jamesi. The sequence continues at coordinate 505,201 of JAJOZX010001232.1, read as the reverse complement.
TTATTTATCGCTATCTGATTTTGTGTTTCGAATTTGGCATCATCGGTCATTATTACCTCCAGATCGATCGCTTTCGTGCTTCGTGCTTCGCTTTCGTGAATTTCCTGTCTATCTGGAGCATAATATGCAGTCTGTTTAAGTTCCTCATTTCTACCATATCTCAAGAGCTGAAATTTCTCGGTGTTAAATGTCATGTTGTCTTCTAACCATTTGTATATTTTGTTCGTATTCCTGTGCAAGGCCTCAACTTCATTTTCATCGCTGATTTTTCTGCTGATCTTTGTATCATCTGCAAAGGATGTTACTATACGGTTGCTGTTTACTCCACTGTCTATTTCTGTTAGCATGATAATGAACAGGAGTGAGGCCAGTACTGTACCTTGTGGTACTGAGCTGCGTACTTCTGATTCTGATGATGATATACCTTGAATTTTGACGACCTGTAGACGTTCTCTGAAGAAGTTGTAGATCATTTTCGCACTTTGCCTGTTATTCCCATACATTTCATTTTATGTTCATTTATACCAAGATCACAGTTGTCGAAAGCTTTAGCAAAATCCGTGTTTATGACATCGTAGTTGTCATTGCCTTGAAGTGCATCTAGGATATTGTTATAGTACTCTATAAGTTGTGATAGGCATGATCTTCCTGATCGGTGTCCGTGGTGATTTTTGTTGAATCTTTCCAATGTCTCCAAGAAATCGTAGATTTTCTCTCAACTGTTCTTTCAAATACTTTGGTGAGGTGGGACGTCAATGACATTGGTCTCTGGTTCTTTGCTTGAGATCTATTCCCTCCTTCATGTATAGGGACAATATTTTTTCTTTTCCAGATGCTCGGTATTTCCCGTGTCTAGGGATCTTCTCCATATCCAATACAAAGGTGTAGCTATTTAATTTTTACAGTTTTTAATCAATAACACTGCCCAACAAAAAAACATTTTGCTAGTGATTTAATTCTAAGACCTGTTTCTGGATAATATTGATGTGCTGATTTCAAAAATCACCTTAGATTTTGTCCATCACATCAGATTTTCGTGCAATGTGCAATGCAATATGCCTATTTTGGGTGATCCATGAAGGACACTTATCAAAATTGATGATTTTTGAGACCTGTTAACATCTGTTTTGCTGTTAAAATTTTATCTGTAGAATACGCAAATCTGTACATTAAATCTAAAGGTTATGTACAACATATTAAAATCTTGGGTATCTGTGATTTCCCCAGGTGTGAGCGTGACGTCATGATCATGGATTCATTTTTTGCTTATTTAAACACTTTTAATCACTTTATGTCAATATTACCATTGTATATTAAAGTTCACTCCCTGCTCAATTATTTACTTTTCCATGCTGATTCTGAGTATGTAAAAACTTATTTTTTGAAAAGAAAAAAAATTGGGCATAACCCTGCCAAAATGCGATATCTCCGTATTTGATTGCTCGAAAACCTGACGTGATAGGAAAAAACTAAGGTGATTTTTGAAGTCAGCACACCAAAGTTACGTAAAAACAGGTGTTAGAATTAAATCAGCAAAATTGGTGTTGGGCAGTGTAATATGTCCCAGTAGGCCTGTTCAAAAATCAACTTTTTCTTATTTTCATAGGTTTCTGTACATTTTCCCATGCTTTTTGACCTGAAAAAGCCGAAAATCACAACTATTTTGACCTAGGATGTTGGCAAGCATTGCCGCATGGAGCTTTAAATTTTCTGCCTTGAAATCGGCCAAAGCGCCAATTCCGGGTCCCTTGAATTATGTTTTGCACTTTAACTTTTGATCTAAAAAGATAGAGCAAACAAATTAGGTATCAAATGAAAGAGCATAAAATTAATAAATAATAATATAATAATAATAAATAAATAAATATAATTAATAATAATAATAAATAATAATAATAATAATATAATAATATAAAAAATAATAATTAATAACTAATAATAATAATAATAATTAATCTATCATTTTTCAGGAAACAACAGAAACTCAATCAGAATCTAGAAAACCATCTACAAGTTACAACTTCACAATGGCATTAAGCAAGGAGCTGAGGGAGCTCGTGGGCGCACAAGTTGATATCTCAGAACCTCCACGTACTGTCCACGGCAGGTGTCAACTGGGCCATCTACAGATCTCTCACTGAAACTTTCCTGGTTGGATACCCTTCAGCTTTTATCAGTGGTTCCCGCTTCCACCAACAGACAGGCGTTCCAGTATTTCCTTAATCTTCAGAATTTACCGGAAAATGCAGGGAGGCCCATGGTTCAAGACCTTGCATATGAAACAGTTGAATCTATCATCCCATTCTGGCAGATGGCTAGGATCAAGACAATGACCAAGTACAATGCAATGAAGCTCTTCATGAAACTACATGAGAAACATCGTGCTCTGGTGAAAAGCAAGGAAGAGCAAGTAACCCTGGAGGAAAAGAGGAGCATTTGTGCTGGAATTAGACAGCCTGTTCGATATAGGAGTTCCAGATGCAATCCAGGAAATACAGAACAACAGACTGTTATCCAAGAGAAGAAGATGAGGATATCATGTTCTACGAAGACCAAAAGACTGAGAGGAAGGTCATATGTCTGGTCATGACAAGATTTTTGAGACAAGATCCCTGCAGCAAGCAGCGAGGAATGAAAGACTGCAGCATAGACAAGAACAAGGTAAAACTAATTACTTTGAACGTTACAAAAAGTTTTAAGTTTTACTCCATTGCGATATTTAGCATGTACTTAACAATTACTGTCTTAACATGTTGTACTATTTTACAGCTGCAGCAGAACAAGAGGCAGTTGTTCATGTGGATGACATTACCTTGGGTAACTCAACTGACAACGACGCTAACACAGAGGACATGGATTACCATCAGCCTCGTCTTGGATGTTCTCACCATCAAGACACTGTGACTAGTGTGACTTTGACGTTTCCAAGGAAGGTCATGGAATGTGATGTCATCTGCAATACAGCTGATCGTCTTGGTTTATCAGACAATCAAGTTACTGCCATGGTTTCTGCCACCTTGAAAGCTGGAGGGCTGATCTGGATAACTTCGTCATCTCAACCTCAACAACACGTCGCAACAGAATGCTGTCCAGGTATAATATCAGCCAGAGTCACATGTCCAAGTTTTGTGAAAAAACCCCACAGTACGCTGCCTTACACTGGGATGGAAAGTTGCTCAAAGATGTCTTGGGCAGTGAACCTGGAAGTACCTCAGAGCCTTTAGCTGTGCTAGTGTCTGGTCCACCTTCATACACTGAAGGAAAGTTATTGGGAGTACCTGTCATCGACAATTCTTCTGGCACAGCTCAGGCTGAGGCTCCAATGGATTTACTGGAGACATGGGAACTTACGGAAAATGTTACTGCCCTTGTTTTTGACACTACATCCAGTAACAGTGGAGTTCACAGAGGAGCTGCCAAACTGCTAGAGAAAAATGCTGAACAAAAAGGTGTTTTATCTGGCCTGTCGACATCACATCCTGGAAATCCTAGTAGGAGCAGTTTGGGAGAAGCTGTTTGGGAAGGTGAAGGGGCCAGATAATCCCTGGTTTGAGCATCTGAAGGATGTTTGGACGGACTTGTCCAAGGAAAACCCAAAGATGCTGGCTATCAACAGCAAATGGCTGAAGGAAAAGAAGAAGAACAGTGAAGAAATACTCCAAGACATTCTAACAGCAGAAAGGCTTCCAAGAGCCGACTACAGGGAAATGGCTGAACTGACAGTCATTGTTCTTGGAGGAACGCCTCCTCGAGGTATTCACTGGATCGACCAGGCGCCATTCATCAGCCAGATGGATGGCCAGAAACCTGTACTCCATGAAAATGCTGATGTTTGCAGATCAACTTGAGTACGACGAAGACACTGTATCAAAGCTGGAAAGACTCAACACCTTCCTTGCGCTGTTCTACACTCCTGTATGGATGATGTCAATGTCTGCTGCAGATGCTCCCGTGAATGATCTAAGTCTAATCCAGGACATGTTGAAGTACAAGAAAACTGACCCAGAGCTTGCTGATGCAGTACTTAATAAGAAGGAAAACCACAAATGGTACCTGACGCAGGAAGTCGTGCCATTTGCCCTGTTCAGCAGTAGATTGAGTGACACATTGAAGCACGACATTGCTGCCCAGTTACATGCCACTGAGAAGCCAGACAGCTTCAGAACAGGAAAGCCTCTATTCCAGAGAGTCACAGCTAAGACCACCCTGGTTGATCTCATTGGCCCAGAATCACATTTCCTGCTGGACACACTGAACATTGGATCCGAGTGGCTTCTGGAACCTGTCACGTCTTGGCCACAGAATGAGGACTACAGAAAAGCGTTGGTCTATGTTAAGAATCTGAAAGCGGTGAATGACATTGCTGAACGTGGTGTCAAGATGATGAGCGACTTTGCAAATGTCATAACAACAGATGCCAAGCAAAGGGACTATCTCCTTCAAGCTGTGGAGTTCAACAGACGCCGCTTTGACAGTTTCAAGAAACAAACTCTCAACAACTGACTGTGTAAATATCATTATGAAATTAATCATCATGTAATGCTTTCACTTCTTGATCGATTAGACTTGTGACAAAATGTTAATCTCAAATTTGTGTCATGAATAAGGCGCCTTGTCTGCCTTGAGTGTGAGAAAACGAATTTTGTGATATTTCTGAAATCTTTGTATGTACCAATGTGCCATTTCTTGTTCCAAGACTATCATAATTGTATAAGTTAGAAAGAGGATTAAAAACACTTTAATTTGGTGCCTATTTTGTTGCTCTATCTTGTTTAGATAAAAAGTTATAGTGCAAAACATGATTCAAGGGACCCCGGAACTGGTGCTTTTGGCCGATTTCAAGGCAGAAAACTTAAAGCTCCATGCGGCAATGCTTCCCAACAACCTAGGTTAAAATGGTTGTGATTTCCGGCCTTTTCAGGTCAAAAAGCATGGGAAAAAGTACAGAAACCTATGAAAATAAGAAAAAGTTGATTTTTGAACAGGGCTAACGTCGCTACAGTCCACGCCTTATAAGTTAGCTAAGCTGCTGGGGGTAGAGAATTCGGAAGATTCAAGTCCGGGAATTCGAGAACAAGTTAGGTCATTGCGTACATATACGCAACATCCACCTTTGGAGTGAAATTGAGTATAGAGAAAATACAGTAAGAGGGGTATACAAAATGAGTTGCGGTCAGTCGTCCCATATACAGGAGTCTCTGTGAGGAAGAGAAGGTGAGGTTTATAGGAGAGGTGATGTTCAACATATTGAAAATTTGAGGAAAGGCCACGAATGTTGCGGAAGTTTATGGAAAGTGACTCTCGAGTCGGTGGTAGCAGATCCAGCCCCGCTGTCCGTGTCTGCTACGATCGTGTCACTATATTTTACAGTATTTAAAAAAAATTCATGCCAAAAGATTCAATCACTATCATACCCAGAAACAACCCACGCACTTACCGCTATAAGGCCCCTTAATGACTCGCTAACATACAGCAACAGACATATGTGCTTATAAAACATGCGCGCAACACGGGAGAGTGGCCATCAAATCAATGGTCGTGCTTTTTGGGCCGATGGGTTGACTGAAGACCCCTGTACCGGAGAGAAGACGGTGTACTCCTTTATCGGGCCCTGCTGGCATGGTTGTGACCGTCCTGAATGTGGTATTACAGGCGACTTGCTAGGCAGATTCCCCGCTGATAGTCTGGCGTGGACACGTACTCAGCGATCAGTTTATAAGCTCCCAGTTCAGTCACAAGGTATTATGGTACCATGAATATGATGAATGGGTGGAAACCGATGAATAGTACCGTAACGGAATAAAGGCTATCAAGAGGTCAATGGTTGTGGATCATCTCAAGTGCATCGATAGTTTGTTTGGAGGTAGTACAAACCCCTTCAAACTATACATTCCACCTACGGAGAGGGTGAAGATTCACTACTACGATTTCTGTTCGATGTACCCCTATGTCATGAAAAACAATCCATACCACGTAGGTGTCCTGAAAAACTTGTGGGTCCTGCCCTGCCATCCATCGAGGAGTCCTCTACCAATTTAAACGAGAACTATTTTGACCTTTCCTTCGTCGGAGTGCTTCCCCCTCACGATTTATGGATGCCTATCTTATCCGTTGTTATAGATCACAAGCTCATGTTTCCACTGTGCGTGACGTGTGCAGAGGAAAATAGCAGGGCATGTAATCATGCAAACAATCGGAGAACGATCCGTGGCATTTTTTCAAGTCCCGAGTTGGCCCTAGCCTTTCGTCACGCATACAAAATAGTGAAGATTTGTGAACTGTGGAGATTCAGAAAATTCGACAATCTCTTCACTCCCGACATCAACACCTTCTTGAAAGACAAGGTTGAAGCATCGGGGTATCTATAGGGTGTTGAGACCGATGATGAGAAAACGGCATATATACAGCGTTACCATGATCATAAAGGGACTCAGCTTGATCGGGAACACGTTGCGCGAAACCCTGGCAAGCGCTTTAGTGCAAAGCTTTGACCAAACAGCGTTTAGTACTTTCCAAAATGGTATTCCGTGAAATCCGAAGATGTAGTGCTTACCTGGCACCCGCCCTTTCGCGCGCGTTTTTGACGTTTTCAAATCTGCGTTAAATCACAGTCAGGATGTTCAAGTGCTTTACGGGTATTCTAACGAGCATCGCGGGATTTCGTAATGCTAAAAACGTTTGGGATTATGTTGTGAGTTTAAGATGTGCGAAAGAATACAACCACTGTGAAGTCAAAGAATCAACGCTCAGTGAAGAAAAACAGAGTCTGTGGATGATTAAACTCGTTGACGAATGGTACGAGAAATCTTATTACGTCGTGTTACATCTCACCGATTACACACCCATGTTAGAAAACATCAACCTAGTGATTATGCACAGTTTGAAATTTTTTTACCACTACATCCACGTATACCACGATGAGGTGACTAGCGAAATCATTGCCAAGTGCTTGTATAAATTTTTAGTAGAATTTGGGTGCGTTCGTGCATCGTGCTTTCGTGCAGTTTCTAGCAACAGTTGTGATCCAGAGTTTAAGACGTATGACTCACCATCGGTCCAGACTCACTAGCTCAGGTAAACACCCCGCACCACCTTACAACGGGTCCTGAGTTCGAAACGTCGTGACGTACTCTCCTCGCAGCGTCAGTAGCAGTACAACCAAGAAACATCCAGAAAGAAATATGAAGCTACCGCTTAGCAGTATACTTAACGCCCAATACGATATAACCCTTTAGAAGTCACTGAAATTGTTTTAACGTAATAGCACTATTGCCAAATCTTCTCACCTGTTTTGCACTAGATTTTTCTCTCGGTAGGCGCTAGTTTTCTGCTAGATTTTTATCAATAGCACTTGCAAAGTAGCTAGATTTATTTAATTTTACTAATACTAATCTTATTGTATTTATATATGCATATGTAAGAAAACATCAAAATTTACAATGAAATGACAGGAAAGAAAAACAAAATATTCTTCAAACTACTGTAAATTTATTTCCTTTATACAGACACATAAAGTTTGTGATTTAATTAAAAAAAATAAATGGAATGGAAGCTCCTGATGTTGAGAGTAAATGTACAGTACATAAGCAAATATACTGTAATTCAATAATGAAATGATAGCTGTTTCAAAATAAACTAAACCTTATTACAAATTTACTTCCTGTATGCAAATAGACAGTTTGTGTATTTTATGACAGTAAATATAGATTAGTAAATATAACTCCAAAATAAATAATTTTTGCTTTTTGAAAATGAATTATAACATTTATTCACTGACACTATCTTCAATTTCAAATCAAATCTTATCTATTAAATAATATAATTAAGAAATGAAATAATAGCTGTTTGAAAATAAACTAAGCCTTATTACAGATTTACTTCCTGTATGCTGTCTTCTAAAATACGCCAGAATACGTTAGAGTTTAGGTGGATGCTCTAGATTAAGCGCTAGGCGCTATGCTATCTTCTAAAAAAACCCAGAATACCCTAAATTTTTAGGTTGATACTCTAGATTAAGTGCTAGGCGCTAGAACCTAATTTTCAGCGCCAAATTGAGAGGTGAGGGGCTAGATCTTGCGCGAAATGCGCTAAATTGGCAACAGTACGTGACAGTGGCGCAATTAATTACGTGCTTGATACAAAATATAGACATACAGGCTCAGAAAAACGTAATGTTGTTTATTTCTGTGTCGAGAAAATGGCAAAAATCTTTATGGTAGTTGAGAAGTGGGTTGAAGAGAATTATAAAATACCTGCAGGAACCAGTGCAACAAGAGTGACGATTAGTGATACACCTTTATACTCTAATATTTGTATGTTAAGTGTAAACCGTGATACCGGTCATCCACCCGTTGATATACGTTTGTTGTGGAAAAACAGTGTTAATAATGTACTTGTACCTACTCGTCACCGGTTCACTCTTGATAGCTTATTTAAAATAGCAACCTTTCGCAAACTGAAACCTTTATTAAACGCTCGAGTTGATTGATGTGCATTGCTTTGATACCATCCTTAAACACTACACCGTTTTACTCATTGGCTTTGCGAAACGTAGAGATGAACACGGTTTGAATAGGCTGGAAGTTGCTGAATACTTAGAATGCACATCCCCCAAGAAGTGCCACTCAGTTTGGGACGCTGGATTAGAACCCAACAAACCCTCCCTCGCCTTCACCGCTCATCCGTAAGAATTGTATCTTTATATAAAGTACAATTGTCTCTACGATTTAGAAGAATTCCTCGCCCATCGATATGAACTCTGATCATTTTTCAATTGAAAAAACAAATGAAAAGAGAATAAGCGAATGCTTTGTGCGCATTCAGTATAGTTTGTCATTTCATAATAAGTTATTATGAAATGACAAACTATACTGAATGCGCACAAAGCATTCGCTTATTATTAATAACGGTGTAATAATAAACGCTTGTGTACTCGAGCAGGCTTCTTAATCTATTCTGTTATTGCTTAAAGATCCTGAATATGTTACTCCCAAATGTAAACTAGGAAAAGAAAATAAGGCTAAACGATTTTAAGAGTTTATATATTGAGTATACATAGAAAGCCTTATACATTAAGTGGGTCATTATTTCTGCAAAGAATCCAGGCATAATACAAAGCAATGAGAATGTAACTATTTCCTCATTATTTGCGAGTTTGCTATACTGACAGAGGTAATGTCTTGTGGTGTTAATAAATATTGTATCATTATTTCTATTTTCATGATGAGTGTATTATATAAAAATATGAAACTGCATTTAATTTATGATTATTTGTAAGTATACTAATAAAAATTATTTTATTGATTTGTTAATAAATATTGAATGTACTTATGTATTATATAAAACTATAAAAAATGTTATTAAATTTGTGATTGTAAGGTTATTAAAAATAATGGTAATAAACAAAGTGAATACATGTGTTTTATTTTAGACTATGTCTATGTAAAACATTAAAGTAATAAAATTTTTGATTCTGCACAGAGGCGCACTGTGTACGAGTTATAGAAGTTGAACTATATCACTTATCTCCTATAACAAATGAAGTTAACAGTTATCAATTCCTACAAATGAGGCGGGGTGTTCGCAAGTCTGCAAACAAACCGTATTTTTATAGCTTGCTTCATTTATATGTATATATATAGTAAGCATACATAGGTTATGTTAGGTTATACGTATTCAGTTTTCTACTTTTTCGGGTAGGTAATTTAATATATTTTGAAAATGAGCTGGGACATCGTTGTCTATCACTCAGGGTTAGGCCATGCTAGGATGGGATAGGATAGGATAGGTGAATTAGGCGATGGACGGATGGGTGGTTAGTTGATTTAGGTCTGAAGTGGGGTGGTTTTCTGGATGGGCTAGGTCTGAGGTGTGGTGGCTTGGTTGCTTGGCTTTGGTCTGAGGTGGGGTGTCTTCCATTACTCTTTCAATTTTTTACTTTTGGGGGGATGGGTGAGGGAGCCCACTAAACCTCCTGGCTATGTCCCTTTTCCCCAACTCCTTGCTCTGTAACAAATGTTGCATGCAATGTTACAAAACAATATTGCAGTTGCACTCTACATAAATGCGTCCATACTACTAAACCTAAAAAAACTAATTTTTGCACATCCAAAACGCTAAATATTTTTCGTTTTTAGTCCCATTGGATATTTGATAATTTTAAAGGTTTGTGGCTTATATGTTACTTATTTACATCACATGCATAATCTAGCGTAATAATTACCATTGCTTCTTTGTGTAGATGCAGCCCCTTCGCTAACACCCATCCCATTCCATTTTGATTAACCATTTCATGCATATTTCTGAAGGGAATGTGTACTTTTGGAATGACAAGAGAAGCCTTCAAGTTGCATTTGTAACTCAGCGTCAGAAATAATGCCACAATGAGCCAGACACCAATCAGAATTCTTTGGGGCCTTTTCGAAGGATTTGGTATTGCTTTGAAAATAAGAAACTATTATTATTTAATGCTAAGTTCAAATTTTAATACCAAAAGTGTAAGTGCAGTCTGTCCACGCAGTTTGATTTTCTGTATTCTGTATTTTCTGTATTCTGTATCAGAAGGGCCAAAAACTGGCATAGTGCTCAGGACAGACCCCAGTCGTGTCTTCACTTCGATTATAGGGAGATTGTGTTATTCACTGAGCTATGGAGGCTGGCATTAATTAGCCTATGTTAGAATTTAAAAGAATGTTCTTAATTTTCTTGTTCTTGATCTTTTACAATTATGGACTTTAGTTTTACAAGAACACATTTTAATAAAATTTCAGACAATTCCTATATTCCCGTAGCTAAGTATTTGGTTTATCATATATGCATAAATTTTGTCAAACTAAACTGAAAGATTCAATATAATTATGATTTTTAATATAGTTCAAAATTATAGGTTACATTAAAAAAAGTGTGTTTTTGTATAAAATAAAACATTTAAGCCTAGTGGATCAAGTAGAATGGGGGCATCCATGCACAGCAAGATGCTGAGAATAAATAGGGATGTGGAGGGAGTTAGAGAAGAAAAGATAACGGGGAAGAAGGGGGGAGGAAATATGTTCAGGATAAAAAAAAAGGGAGGTAAACGAGTGTAAATAAACAGAAACGATAAAGGGAGACCAGGGTAAAAGAGTGTAAGCTGAAAAAGTGCTCTGCTATCAGTAAGTTTGACCTGAGAAGGTCATTAACGGTAACAGATGAGTAATTGTTTCTTGCCAGGTTAATAATTGTTTTAGTTTCAAAACAAAGACTCGGAATAGATCTTATCACTGACCTCAAGGAGGAGAAGAGAAATTATTATTATTATTATTATTATTATTATTATTATTATTATTATTTACTTCATTTATTATACCTATTTCTTTCCCACCACCCGCTTTCGAGTGATCATGTTTATATATTTGTAACCATAGTAAATTGAATAGTTACTAAACAGGTTAAAATGTTCAGCCTTGAAATAACGTTTTCCTATATTTACAATATTCAAATACACTTTCGTACTATTTCCGAGTACTGTGACCTATGTCATTTCGTTCATACGCTTATTTCAGGGTACGAGCAGCTCGCAGAAACATTGCCAAACAAATATGGGGTCAATGTACTGATGAGGCTTCTGTACGTTGTTCATCACCACTGAAAGCAACAATGCTCCGTGTTGACCTGGTATAAGGAATATCCAAACCGATATAAATATTCGCACAATTTTCGTTAGTTTGTATTGCAGACATCTCCACTCATTATTAATGCTGGTGAATGATTCTTCAGGCTGAGACAGCAAATATTTAACTGTATAAATCAGTCATCATCACAGTGCCTCAGGCTTGCTCTACACAAACGGGACCTAAAACCACATGCATCTGCATTTGAAAACTGTCTCTATACAGGCCTGTATTTTTATTTAAGAATAATAATTTTTATATATCCGCAGACTCAATACAGAAATAAACTGTATTTGTAAACTCAGGCGGAATAAATTTAAAGAAGACTACTCCAAAAGGTGGAATAACTCCCCCGAAAAAACAAACCCAGAATAAAACTCGGAAAAAAACCATTAATGGCATACCATTTTTCTTTATTTTGTAGTTACAATTTCAATATTTCTCTAATTCAGTTTCACGTCCTTATTACTGCAAGTATCATTGTGTTTTATCACCACTATTATTATCGTTATTATCGTTATTATTACCATTACAACTACTCTAATTATTATTGACGTTATTATAACTATTATTATTATCATCCTCATTACCATTTTTATTATTCTTTTATTAATATTAATTCCAGAGAGAACACCCTCGTTTTCCTCACTCAAGTTCGATTTTAACTGTTTACTTTTCATTTTCCTTCGACTGCTGTAATTTTATTCTTTGCCCCTTTATCGAAACTTTATCGTTTTATTATTTAACAACGAACTGCATATCACGTTCTTCTACGCTTGTATTTCTCTCAACGCTCGCATTTTCATATCTCATTATATACTGTACAAAGGCTATATGTGCCCGAAGTTGTTTTTTTAATGTACATCTTTCTGTCTGAAACTATCTTCTCTATACCGACTAAAGACTCCTATTTCTTAAACGATGGTATTGTCATTTCGTTTCAATTTATTTTATTTATTTTATTATTATTTATACTCCTATATGGTTTCCATTTTTATTTTATATTTATCGCTTTATATACTCTCCCTGTATACTCATATATATATATACACATTCCCTCTCTGCATACTTATATGTACGTGTATCCGCATATACACACATGATGTATGTATGACTTATATACTGTATATAAATCATTAAGGAATTCAGTAGTTATTATGGAGTTGAATTTCTTTAATATATTTTGACACTTCTTACGTTAACATTTTAATTTGTAAATCAGTTTATTTTTATGGAATCCTCTCCTTTCGCATACAATATTTATTATGTATTTTGTTCTTTGTTTAAATCCTTCAGCATATTCTTGCGTATCTGTCTACATAATATATTCGGTAATACAAAGTTCATTTAAGAAATTACTTTTTAAAATTCTTCTCACATAAACAATGAATGTCTACGTTCAGCAACAATTAATCTATTTAGTTATTTATATTCAATGACTGTATATTACAGTATATGTGGTTGGTTCATTATAAAATATTGTAACTATGGTATACTATCAGACCCACCGAAAGGGTGGGGATACCGTGGAAAAATCCCCTGGGCCCGGACCTCTAGGGAGCCCGGAAAGAGGGGGGGATAAAATCTAAAAATATTAATAAAGCAATTGATTAAATAACAGAGAGGAAATATAATTAATGAACATACGTTTTATAGATATTATCATAGTCAAACTGAAACAGATAAAATATCTGCGGTCCACCAATGTCCAAGACCAACTGACAGATCTGGGAACAATTGTAATTGAAAGCCAGTTAGCCCGTACTTTAAATTTCATCAGAATCATTTACCATTTTGCTAGAGAGAAGGCAAAGAAAGTACACTTCTAATTATGAAAATCTTACAGTAAACAATTGTCTTGCCTGCATGGACTGGTACTGCATTTGTAAATTGTATGGTGATAGAATTAATATTATTGATTCGAAAAATAAAATGGTCATTTTCTTCTGAGTTGTTTATTCATACTGTATGTTTTGAATAGTGACTTGGACATAATTATAATCAGTTTGCTTGTTATGTACACAAAAGACATTCATAATAAAATACTGAGTAAACAAGGGGGCCCATATACCAATCCTTCCCCGGGGCCCGGGGCAGCTCTCGCCGGCCCTGCTGACTACACTCATTGATTATTTTATTTGGAATAAGTTAATGGGTGTAAAAATGACATAATGTTTTGCAAAAATGTTTTGTATCAATGGCAATAATGCATTTGAGTTTCTTCATCATAGAAACGGATATTTAAAACTAGTGAAAAGCTTTAATTGGCAGATTTTTAATATTCTACTGTATGTAAATATTTCAAGAAGTCTAAGCGTTTCACTTTGTAAAAAGGACGTCTGACAGGTTCTGAAACGGGAAGCTAAAGAAATTTCATGTACCTTTCAAAAGAGGAAACAAGATATTGAACATATTTATATATTTATATTTCTCATTATTATTTATTTCATGTATTATCTTTATCGCTTTTTATCTCTGTTTATCTTTTTATCTCTTTCTCTCACAATCTTCCCTAATATGATCCTTGTAATTAGGTTTATTTTTATTTCTCATTATTATTTACTGCATTTATTATTTCTATCCAGTGCTGACAGTTATTTATTTGTAACCAATTACAGTTACTAGTTACTGCCTCAAATAAGTAACTACAGTTACTAGTTACTGTCTCAAAAAATTAACTATTTACTACTTAGTTACTACTTGCTGTTTCCAAAAAGGAACTAGTTACCAGTTACTCCAAAAGTTACTTTCGACAATTTTCTTAGTTCTAACGAGCATCTAATCCTGATAAAAGTACTTTCACTGACGAGTGATACTTGCCAAGATTGTTCATTTATTTCAAAATTATTGTGATTTAACTAATAAACGACAAGATTTTATCATATTAGTATTAGATATATTTGTCAATAACGTTGCACTGTGCACAACATTTTCATCAAGAAAGGTTTGTGAAAAAAATAGAAACTAACTTTTTGTCCTCACAGAAAAGAGTAACTGATAAAAGTTACAAATATTCATGATTTTTTGTTACTATTTACAGTTACAATTATTCGGCAGGAAAATGTAACTAGTTAATGTTAGAGTTACTCAAAAATTAACGACTAATGAGTAACCCGTTTCATTGCTGCACCGTTGCTATCTTATTATTCTCTCGCAAATAGTTAGAATTTTAATTAGTTGTTTATATTTGTTAGCTAAACGGCGAAATTTGATTAAAACTTTGGAATACTCTATAAGTCAAATAAATCTTTAATTTCTGAAATTTTGCCGAAAATTGATGAAACTAATAGACTGTAAAGTAAAGCAATTTACTTCAATACAAAATTAGAAACGACGTGCTAATTTCAAAGGTTAGAGACCGTAAACTTTTGGTCAGATTTCTATCGGGCAAATTTGTTCATTGTCGATGGCATTCACTTGTATGAAAAAGGTAATGCATGACAGGGAATGTTGATTGGTAAAAAAGTGAGTAGGATTTATGTAGGTGTAATGTAGCAGGACGAAATAGTTTTTCTTCTTTGGGAAATGTAATTTGATTGCCTCAAGGAAATTCAGCGCGAATAGAGAAACAAATGGTAACGAAGATAAAAGTATAAAAGTAGTGTGTTTTAATTAGAAAAGCGTACGAAATAAGTTCAACGAATTTAAAGCTTTAGTTCTTATTGAAAATTATGACATTAAGGCAATAGCTGAATATGGATTAAAAGCGCAGATAGGAATATTATAGGTGAATACCATAGTAAAGGTTAGAAACTTTTTAATAAGAATAAAATCGGTAAAATGAGTGGTGGGGTACTTTTCTATTGTATAGAAAATCTTCGTCGAAATCAAAAGACTGTCAGTGCAAGTAATCAGTTAGTTTAATTATTTCAGAAATAGGCTTAGTCTTTAATTTTGGAATTGTATATAGGCCTACTTCAAAAGTACTAAAATTAGACGTGGAAATGTATAACATTTGAAGTAGAAGAGCCACTTATAAAGAATCAATTATAGCCAGGGACTTTAACTGCCCAAGCAAAATTTTAATACCTCAATTAAACAGCTATGTTGAAGGTAAACATTTGATAGATTTTTTTCACAGGATAGTTCTTTTCAAAAAGCATTAGAACCAATGCACGGTGAGAATATTTTAGACTTAGTTATAACTACCAAGGAAAATTTAGTTCAGAATGTAGACGTCGGAGAAAGTTTATGTAATACTGATCATAGCATGATAATTTTTTCGGTTAATGTTATAACTTCGAGAGAACTAAATAACTTTAAGATGCCTGATTTTAAGAAAGCAAATTTCCATGATTTTAGAGCTTCATTAAGTTTAATAAACTGAGATGAATTGCTAGTGGTAGTTAGTGTTTTTAGCATGAGGAATAATTTCATGAATGTATTCATGAATTTGAACACACAGTGCGCACCTTGGAGAGTTAAGAAGCAATGTTAATGCGCAGCTGAAATGGCGGCATAGAATATAGAAGTACCAGTACAGAAATGTAGTCTACAAGAGGTGTAACAGGAGACGTGCCCAGTAACATTTTAATAAGTTTATAGATTTACGTAGAAGAGTTACATGTTTAATTAGATGTGCTGAAGGAAAATTTGAAATTCAAGTAGCTAGTGAATGTAAAGAAAGCCCGAAGAAGTTTTATGATTATGTTAGTAACAGAAATACTTTGAAGAACAATATTGGGACACTGATAGATTCAATGTGTAACTTTACAACTATTAGTGGACCGGCCAAAATTCAAAAATCGACTTTGAACAGCGTTTTTTGTTAATAACTGGCACCCATGCTAAATCAAGGTACCTGTGGGTGAGGAATAAAATGCAGGTGGATGCCACTCTCGCTTTTGGCTTTGAAGGTCATTTTCGAGGTCAAACTGTGCAAAAAATTATATTTTCTAATTTTAATTTTAAAAAATATTCTCAGCCAATTGGTTTGACCAAAGGTTTCATTTTGCTACACTTTTGATAAAGAAGTGTGATGACACGCTTATTCCATCCGAATTACCAACTCAAGGTCAAATTCAAGTTAATCACGACCGAAATTGTGCTAAACATTTGTGATTTTTTATTTCAATTGGCGAAAAAAAACATTGAGCAAGTCTGTTTGTCAAAACAATTTATTTTAACATGATTAGTGCCTAATAAGTTCGATGGCATGAATTAAGTACTCACAGTAACAGGATTATCACAACTAAATCACAAAGCAGTAAATATATCCCCATAACTATACAGTTTACACACTAGTAACATCTACAAGTTCATGTTTCTTGATGAACAGCACCGAAATGCTGCACTGACAGTCACAATTGTGTGGATTGCAATCACTTAAGAACAGAGTTATTAGTTCCTTACAGCACATTCCAGCTTCTCTCGATTTCAACCCGGAAGAGAGACATAGATCTACTGTCCAGCTGGAACAGCAACCGCTGTCCTCACAACCACAAGCTGTCGTACACTTCATCCTTTTCCTGAAGCAGATGCATCTAGCTGTTTTGCACTTTTTCTTGCAACCACAAGCAACGAGCTCCAGGCAGACTTCAGGGATTGGAGGAAGTCAGGCTGAAGTGTCCACGGGATCTTCAACATCTACGTGCTCTTTGTCAGCCTGGAGCCATATTTTGGCCTGATAGTTTGCCCGCTTGGCGTGGAGCTCCAGGGCGTCCTTTGTCGGTGGGAGCATTTCCAAAGTCTTCTTGGCCTTCCCAAAAAGGTGAACTCTGGCGTCATCAACTGTGTGTTGTTCCAGGGTGCCATACAAATGACACACAAACTTAACATCTGCGATATCCCCATCTCGACCAATGGCGTGCAGCAGGAGTGGGTGGTCACTGAACACCTTCCAACACTTCTTTTTTCCATGACCACTGAAGGACGAGACTGTGTCACACCCGGTCAAAGCGTGGAAGCTGACCAGGTTGTCCCTGACTGGGGGTGACAAACTCTTGAATATATCGTGCACTGGGTAGCATTTTCGGTTCTTGGCCGTTCCGCACAAACAATTGAATACATTATGACAGACTGTACCGCTCTAGCACAACATAGAACACAACACAACATCACTGGTGCGCTAAACCTCTGGTCCACTCCGGAGAGGGCTATCGGTTACCTGCGTGCCGCCGGCTTGCTCGATCAGGGTGAGCTGATCGGCTAATCAACAACAACAACAACTCGAGATAAATATAGTGATATCCAATTAGATGTAAATGTAGTAGGTGACGCTGTTCTGGTCTGATTACAGCAATGAGTTTTCGTCAATGTAAGAACGTTCGGCGATCAAAACCACCTTACAAGACTGGAAAGGAGTAGCGTAAAGTGGGGCATGGTAATTATGAAAAAACCTATATAGGGTTATGGGTTGATTGCCTGATACCCTCATCCGTTGGAAATTTCCAGCAGATTACAGTGGAGAGTTAACGACAAAAACCCTACCTTTTTTCGTTAGAGAGTTATGTATGTGTAGGTCTTCAAAGGACCTCTTTATATTTATTTGCCTTCGATATTTGCGCTGCCTAGTGGTAAAGAAAGAAATTGCCTTACCTTATTATTTCGTTGAGCCTCGATCCTGTTCGTAGGACGCGACGATGTTTTTCGATGTAGGGCAGCGGTATGATGGAGTTACACAACGAGTTGCTTTGATGTAATTAATATAGGCAGTCACTACACTTAAATACCTGAAGGAATAGGCCTATCCTTTTTATAGTTATTAGGTTTTATATTAAGAGGATTTCACTCAGAACTTATAGGAAGATAAAGGACATCTTCCTTGCTTGAAGCATCGCTGTCACATAAGCAGCTCAGAGTGTCGCCAGTATAAATCTTCGTATTTTATTATTTGCTGAATTTGCAAAGTTCGTTGACTCTTCTCTCGATGTAATTTTTATGAGTCAGCAGTAGAAAATTTTGAACACGAAATAATAAATTTTTCTTGTTGTTAGGTGGGCCCAATACCTCCATATTGGGTTCTATGTATGTATGTATGTATGTATGTATGGCAATTATTTTCATTCCCAATAGGCTATGTCGCCAATTCCGAGGCAATTTTGTAGATATTTAATTCAATTAATTAATAATTTATATTTAATTAAGAAGTAAAGGTACCACATACGATACCATGTTGTAAGCATATATAGTTTTTCCATATACGGGACGGGGGGAGGGAGAAAAATTTGTATGTTATAGATTAAAGTTTTTGACAAACTGTGTTTTTTAAACCATGTGAAATGGATTAAAAGGCTGAAGTAGGAATTTAGAAAGAGAAAGGTTACTGAAGACCTATTTAAATATAAAAGTTCAAGAGGCCAACTTCTCAAGTTTAGTTAAAGTTATGTCAATCAGTTTGACTCCCCTTAGGTGTAGGAAATTAATGGAATTAAAGTAAAGTTATTAAGCATTTTAACTTTGCTCATTATTTGTGTAAGTTTTTATAAGTCACCAGTTTTTAAATGCTGTTTTACTAATGCTGTTTTGGGGTTTTGTCATGTTTTGTTTTGTTAACGATTTATGTTTTAAAGTGACTTCTACGTTGGTAAGTTAATTGAAATGTATTGTACTTCCATGTTGTGTTGTTTGGTTAAAAGAGTTTGTACTGTATTCAAACCTCCTACCACTTCAAACTAGTCAATACCCGTAGTTTTAGTAGAGTAAATGTTACTCCTCCACAGGTAGATCTGGAGGGCTTGGAGCTTTGAATTCTGTACTGGTTTTGTGTTGTTTAGTCTCTCGCCAAGGGAGGCCATAAAACCATTGTTGTTTGTCCCATGGCCAAGGGAGGCCATAAGACCGTTGTTGTTTGTCCCATGGCCAAAGGAGGCCATGAGACCGTTGTTGTTTGGCCCATGGCCAAAGAAGGCCATAAGACCATTGTTTGGCCCATGGCCAAGGGAGGCCATAAGACCCTTTTGTTTGGCCCATGGCCAAGGGAGGCCATAAGACCCTTTTGTTTGGCTCATGGCCAAGGGAGGCCACAAGACCTTTGTAATAGCTTGCCCTATGGCCAAGAGAGGCCATAAGGGCCTTGTTGAATTATGGCCAAAATAGTCCATCAGCCCCTTGTTGAATAATTTGGGCTATGGCCAAGGTAGGCCATCAGCCCCTTGTCGAATAGTTTGGGCTATGGCCAAGATAGGCCATCAGCCCCTTGTTGAATACTTTGGGCTATGGCCAAGGTAGGCCATCAACCCCTTGTTGAATAGTTTGGGCTATGGACAAGTTAGGCCATCAGCCCCTTCTTGAATAGTTTGGGCTATGGCCAAAGTAGGCCATCAGCCCCTTGTTGAATAGTTTGGGCTATGACCAAGGTAGGCCATAAAACCTTTTAGAGTAGAGTAGTTTGTATGTGCCACTGTCTAACCATATAATTTTTTGGCACAAAATTATGTGCACAGAACCAGAGCGCAGCAATAAAAGCCTTTACTCTCCGATGCTTGGTCATGTTCAGACAGGTTGTTGTGTTTGTGATACATGGAAAGAGTACAGTGTGTGTGTATATATATATATTTTTTATTTTTTTGCATTCCTCTGAATCCAGTTGGTCTCCAAAACTTGGATTCACCACTCCAGTGAAGTCAATACCCGTAGTTATGATTGAGTAAATGTTATGTGTCCTACAGTTAGGTCTGGAAGGTTTGGGGTTTTGAAGGAATTCAATCTGTTTGCAAGGAATGTATGTGTCTGTTGATGAAATATGTTGAGCGATTCTTCTTTTAAAGAAGAATTGGATGCTTGGAGTTGTATGTATATATTTATATACTGTATGTATATGTGTAAATGTAGATTTTGTTGTAGGGTTTTATTTTTGAGTTAACCAATTTGGCTGAGTAAAGATCCTCAAATGTTGCATTTGAGACCCTTATATCAAGCCTTGTCTGTTTTATGCCTATATGTGAAATAGGACTTAGAATAGGTTGCGCCTATATGTCAAATAGGACTTAATGTGTTACGCCTATATGTCAAATAGGACTTAGAATGTGTTACGCCTATATGTCAAATAGGACTTAGAAAGTGTGTGTTAGGTGGGTGTAGGTTTGAGTTCGTGCAATTGCTTTAGGTCTGGTGTGATGTTATAGTTCTGAGTTGAATTTTTTTATGTTAAAGTTCTGAGTTGAATTTTGTGATGTTACAGTTCTGAGTTTAATTTTGCGATGTTAATGAGTCTTATGAGTAAGTTAAATTGCTGAAATTTTTTTTATAACCTACGCCACAGGTTGAATTAAAAATTTAATGTTTTTAGTTAGGATAGGCCTTGAGTGTAAAGAGTAAGGGCCTACTTTGCGAGGTAGGCTTCTTGTATATTTAAATTGCAAATTGCAGTGTTTGAAGTAAGCCTTTAGTGCATGACTATATTAGGCCTATTAGTTAATGTAAAGTAAAGTGGGTCTACTGAGTAGGCTTATGTTGTAGGGCTACTAAATATACTTATGTTGAAATTGGTCTTTTTATAGGACCTAAAATGAATTAAGCCTGTTAAATGAACAAGGCTTTGTTTTGATTTAAAGAGTAGGACCTATTAAATAGGCTTAATGTGAAATGAGCCTACTAAATAGGCTTATGTTGAAATATGCCTATTTTTTATAGGACTTAAAACGAGTTAAGCCTGTTAAATAAACAAGCCTTTGTTTACGGTTAGTGTAAAGGTAAACTTTGTGTTAGTGTAAAGGTAAAGGGATCGGTTCCCCATGGACGGGCCACCATGTGAAAAAAACTATATAGGGCTATGGGTTGATTGCCTGATACCCTCATCCGTTGGAAGTTTCCAGCAGATTACAGTGGAGAGTTAACGACAAAAGCCCTACGTTTTTTCGTTAGAGAGTTATGTATGTGTAGATCTTCAAAGGACCTCTTTATGTTTGTTTGCCTTCGGTATTTGCGCTGCCTAAGGGTAAAGAAAGAAATTGCCTTACCTTATTATTTCGTTGAGCCTCGATCCTGTTCGTAGGACGCGACGATGTTTTTCGATGTAGGGCCGCGGTATGATGGAGTTACACAACGAGTGCTTTGATGTAATTAATATAGGCAGTCACTACACTTAAATACCTGAAGGAATAGGCCTATCCTTTTTACAGTTATTAGGTTTTATAGTAAAAGGATTTCACTCAGAACTTATAGGAAGATAAAGGACATCTTCCTTGCTTAAAGCATCGCTGTCACATAAGCAGCTCAGAGTGTCGCCAGTATAAATCTTCATATTTTATTATTTGCTGAATTTGCAAAGTTCGTTGACTCTTCTCTCGATGTAATTTTCATGAGTCAGCAATGGAAAATTTTGAACACGAAATAATAAATTTTTCTTGCTGTTGGATGGGCCCAATACCTCCATATTGGGTTCTATGTATGTATGTTGTATGGCAATTATTTTCATTCCCAATAGGCTATGTCGCCAATCCCGAGGCAATTTTGTAGATATTTAATTCAATTAATTAATAATTTATATTTAATTAAGAGGTAAAGGTACCACATACGATAGATACCATGTTGTAAGCATATATAATTTTTCCATAGTAAGGAGCTCTAGGGAGAGTAAGCTGCGAATATGACGTTTTCAGTTTCAGGGATGCTATTTTGGTGTACAGTGTGGGATTGTTAGTCTTTTTACGAAAATTTAGTTACTGTATATATAAGTTAGCTAGGTAGAGAAATTGTCATAGTTTTATGTAGAAATAGTGATGTCACCCTTTCTAGTAAATGTCGTAGGATGCGCTAGACCGGTCTGGTTTCAGAGCACTAGGCGTTCTCAGATAATAGAAAGCTTGATGGGAACACTCGGAAGTCAGATTCCCTGAAAACACATATTCACCCTTAGAGAAGCTATTTGGCTTGGGTAGAACTTTAGTTTTAAATAAGATATAATAAAATTTCATAAAAAAAGGGGAATTTTTGCACATATGTACACCGCTTAAACGCTTAAATTGCGGTGACTGGGGTGTGCTGGTGAGCTGGAAGTGCCTCTGTATCAGTACCTCTTTATCTAATTAATCCTATACGAAGGACGCAAAATAAATTAGGTTACGATAAATCTTTTACTTGGAAAGAGGGAAAATCACATATATGATGTACAGTTTCGAGGGAATTCTTAAATTAGGATGTGCTGAATGTCTTGAGTTGCGTCTGGATCAATACTCACTTATTTAAGTAATTCAAAAGCGAAAGATTTCGATGCAAATAATTAATCTTTAAAAGTAAGTCTATCAGTACGATGGCTTTGGCATTCATGGAAGAAATGATGCAGCGATGAAATGATGAATACTTGTGCATAATAAATAAAAAATTTAATTCCATGAATTAGATTAGATTCAACAGTTTATTGTTTCATGCTTTTCTTTATTTTCCACTATCCCCTAATACATAATTGCGAATTATTATGGATACAAAATGCTAGATTGATGGAACGAGTTTGGGGTTGTACTGAATGTGGTACTGTCTCTGTTTTGTACTGAGAGGAATAGAGGGCTGGCACTTTGAGACGTAAAATTTTTAATTTCTGCTAATCTCGTTTAATTTCCGGGGGCCCTTTAATCTGTTCATCTTTCTTTAGGCAATTAAAAAGCCATTAAGAAAAAAATTTACGTTAAAATTAACAATATATAGGTATAGAAATTATTATTAATAATAATAATAATAATGTAAACAGTTTTGGATCAATTTAAGAATTTTCTACTCCTACCCGCGGTCAACGTGTCTTATTAACCACGTTCATAACCGTCTTAAGCGAAGCCCAAACCTACAAATCCCAGCACACCAACCTGAATAAGCTCTTTTGTAAAGTCCTTGACCAGCCATGCGTGACTCAGTACGAAGGCAGGAGGAGAGCGAAAAGCAAATTCTTCTTCTGCAGAGGGTTCCGTTGAGTGCGAGGTTTCTCCCGGGATTACGTCCCTTTCCCCGGTGACCCTTCCATTGACTCGTTCGTGGGTCGGTGTTAACGATGTTCATACACGTTTAGTAACACGGACACGACGATGTTTTCGACTTAATTTTACTCACTCCAGCTAAGTAACTATTTTTACCTTTGCAATGTTTCCCACTTAATTTATACTATTTAGCGTCTCTGTCACTAATTTTAAAAGTACAAAAATGACTTCTGCTATTAGAACACGCAACAGAGTTTTAACATTTAATTTTGTTTCATAAATTAAATTAGAATTTTTACTTTATAAATTATTTTAATATTTATTTCAGGTGTTATACGAAAACTAAACTATTTAGAAATACACGACTAGATGAAATATACAGTAGGTGTGGCATCGCGTGACTGATATTCTTACACGTGCAGAAAGTCGCGTATCTCTTTTGGGATATACTTGAGGCCTACTTGGAATTTAGGTCATAGTTTTCAATCCAAACTTTTTTTTTAATTTACAGTATGTCAAAATTCTACTATATTTTATAGTATTAATGAACCCCTCATTCTTGCCAACCGAACAGTTCGACCACAGGTCGATCCTGAACCGTCGTTCGGAGCCATACTTCAGTAAGTATAAATAAATATAATTACAAGGATCTTTCGTCGGAGGATTGAATGTGGGAGCGAGAAATATTTATAAAAAATATAAATAATAAATAAAATACTTTATAATAAGTAACTACTGTACAGTATATATGATTACGTACAGACGTTCATTCCTGAGGTTTTGAGGAGAAGGGTGGGAAAGAGAAAGAGATAATGAATGAAATGAATATTAATGAGAAATATAAATAAATAATAAATAAAACTAATAGTTTTTATATATTATATCGGTCCTTTCTTCTGCTCTTTTAAGTTAGTGATAAGATCTATTTCGAGTTTTCTTTTTAAGCTTAAGCAATTAACCACCTGTGAAAAGACAATTATTCAACCATCTGTCTTAATGACCCTTTTAGTTGAAGCTAACTGATAACAAAGAAAATTCTTTCCGTGGTATGGATGCCACCATACTACTGATCATTATGGAAACTACGTAATCCAGAATGTCACAAAAGATATATTTAGGTTGTATTTTAATGACACAACACACATATATATATATATATATATATATATATATAGAGAGAGAGAGAGAGAAGAGAGAGAGAGAGAGGGGCAGGCCAACTGTAAATGAATACAAAGCGGTAAATATACAATGTTTACCTTGTGCAAAAATGACTTTCCACGATGTCATGGCAGCCGTAAAAACATGGTCATTCGCACCTTGCGTAACATTTTCCCCACTGAAATGCACAAAAGAATAAAATATTCAAATTATTGAAAAGGTATTGAGAGATTTTTTTTTATTGATTTCTTCCGTGTATGTTACGCCTTTAATATATTAGAGTAAAAAAGGTAGGGTAAAACTGATGAAGTTTGAAAAGTTGATAAATAAAGGATAAGATAATGATTGGGGTTGTTTAACCTCCTTCGCAACATCTAAGGTCATATGACGGAGGGGACCTACAGCTTTACGTGGGATCTGAACCACGGGTCGCTACATAATCTGATCGTGGAGGACGTCTCCCATCCAACTACTATCCAGACCCAATGTCGCTTAACTTCGCTGATCAACGGGAAGCGGTGTCACGACATTGGCTACGACGTAGTCCTAAAGGATAAGGAAGTAATAGAAAAGACAGTTAATTTTGTGGTGTTAATATGTCGGGGTGCGTGAATTTATTTTAAAGAACGAGACATTAATTTCAATGAGATATTAATCATAATAATACGAGTTTATATATCACCAAAAAAATAGAAAAAATCTCAAAATACCTTTTTTAATTTCAAATTTATGTGAGAAGCTAAAGTAAGTTTGCCAAATGTGGAAATCATCAATATTTTGAACAACTTTTAACTCTGAAATTATAGATCTGAACCCATTAACTCGTATAATGTTTCCATAAAATTATGTAATAATAATGAAATTTATAAAAGGCTAAAAGTACCTGTTCTGATTTCGGCTTCTTTCGGTGATCTTTGAAACGAAATAGGTGAGAAGAGCAATTCCGAACAGAAGTAGATTCACTGAAAGCCACACCTGCACAACATTTATAGTAAAGTACTCGCTTGTTAATAACCATTATTACGTTTATAATTATAATAAGAAAGGAATATAACATCGTTGTTTAATGTATAAATATATACTATTAAATTAAGATATTATAAAATTAAAAAATCGTAAATTCCGTGACCATACAGTATATTAACAAGAAAAATACTTGTTTAAAATCTTGTCCTCGGTGTACTTTAATGCTTTTATTTATTCATAATATTTTTCGTTATAACTTATTCTGTACAACACAATAAATTCTAATTTTTCTTATTATGATTTGAAATGTATTGGGTCGCATTTTTTAATTTAGCTCGCTTTGTAAAGGGGGGGTAGGGGTTGTTGCAAAAAGAAGTGTGGAGGTTTACAAAGGGGGGTAGGGGGTTACCACCCACCTCGTACCCTCAGGGAGGGGATAGTGGGTTTGCCACCCATTCCTGACCCTCATTGTGTGTATATGTATAGTAGACTGTTCCACTTTAGTAAATTTAATTTTTACCTTGATCCACCTTAATGCCCATATAGCTCTTTGAAAGATATGCCTTTTGATCAAGTTTCAACTAAATACCTTAATAATTAGGGGTCCCGCAACTATTAAGAATTTTTATATACAAGTATTTTTTTCTCAATATGCGAAACAATTTAACCAAAATGATGCAACTACATGAAGGGACAAAAAAGATTGTGATGTTAGTATGATGGTTGATTAAAAAGAACATAACTCTGGAAATTAAACGATAATGAGCATGTGTTACAAAACTTTTAGAGCCAGGAATGAATTTACTGCCGTTATAGATCCCAATAAATCTCTTTACTTCATGAGACCATATTTTGTGCAAGATCAATAAGCCTTTATTAAAATGAACAACATTTTCGACAATGAAATAGTATAGAAAAATGGCTAAACCTTTTTTAAAATGAACAACATTTTCGGAAATGAAATAGTGTTGAAAAAATATATATAACTTGTATTTCAATATTAGTATTACGACAATCCGAGCAAGAGTTTATTGATCGCAATACATTTATTTACTTCATGAGATCAGATTTTGTGCATGATGGATAATCCTTTCGATGAGCAGCTACTACTTTTAGAAGCTATTGTTTTTGTTCTTCATCTGTTGTTATAGAATTATTGAATTTCTTAATTAAAGCGATGCCTCGTTCTGCTCTATCATTGACGACCGAAAGTGTGGATAGTTTCTTCTGTCCTAGCGGAAGCTTTGATTTTCGCTCCATTTCATGGGATTTTCCTCTAGAAAACCTTTATCTACATTCAGGGCTGTAAACAAAAAGTCGGTTTTCACGGTCACAAAATCTGAGAGTCTTTCCTCCCGAAAACTCACCACCTTTCCATCAAACCGTTTTGCCTTTCCCGTTCAAGGTTTCTTTAGATTTTCAGCCATACGTTTCTTTTCTTCAATGGAAACTTCAGAATCAAAGAATGCCAAACCGATCAGAGGCTCTGAGAAATACCACAGGTGCCATTTCATTCCTGTGTACGCAGCCCTGGAAGAAGACTTTTCTTTTCCTAAAATTTCTAGAGTCTGAAGAAATCCTAAGTAAGTCCTTGGAGCAGTGGCGTACTAAGGGGGGTGCGAGGGGGGCGGTCCGCCCCGGGTGACAGCCAGGAGGGGGATGCCATCGGGAGAGTTGAAATACCAGTACACGTTTTCAAACCAAATGAAAAATTCGCCAAATTAAGAAAAAAAATTAAAAATGTTCAAACCATTACAACAGCTTAATGTTAATTTCCACTATAAAATAAGTTTTTGTTTTTATTGGCAATACAAAATTTACAAACGAAAAATTAAATATTTGATAAAAATTACATCCGTTTTAGTCATCAGTTTGTTGAGCGTAGCCAGCTGGCTGCAACTGACATTCCAAGTCTTGTTCACTTGACACTGTGACTCCACATACATGAGGTATGTTTCATTAAATAATTATAACAACGCATAAAGTGCTGGTGTTTACAACAATATCATGGTACTTATACCAGTGTCCAGTAATTTTTGACAATGTGGTATCATAGTAATGTTTAAGTGTTTATAAATGCATTGTCGTGATGTTATAATACATCAACAACTACAGTCAAGTTCAACAATTTTACAATGTCCAGTGTAGTATCATTGTATATTTAATATGTTGTTAATGCTTACTGCTTATTAAATAATGATATCAATTATAATAGCTAGCGTTATAAGTACCATACTACAGGGTGATTCAAAAGTCAGGTTACATAGGGTTTTCTGTTACTTTGCAGGTAAATGATCACCCTGTATATTGAATTAATGTTAATGCATTGGCATTGATAATTAATTGTCTCTGCTTGTCTGGGTTGATAATCTGCTAACTCAATGGGTATCTGGTTGGAAAAAGCTTGAGAACCACTTGTTCACGCCTTGAACATCAAGTGCAATAGGAGAAAGTCGTGAAGATATTCAGCCTGGTGAATCTGAAGGGAAAATACAAGAAGCATCTTCACAAGAGGATCCAAATGAGAGAGAGCAAGGATTGGAGGATGGCAATTCATCTTCTAAAAGCAGTGAAACTGATGAAGAGGAAGGAGACGCCAGCACAAGTCCACACCAACAGTTGGAAGACTCTAATGAAGAAGAGGAGACGGATAGATTTTCAATTTATTCTGAAGTCGCTGCTTGGCCAATCCCGGTTCCAAATGACTTGAGAGTTGATCTTATTAAGAGGGGAAGTGAACCCTTCCAAAATAGGGATAGACCTTTCAGTGCAGTTCAAAGACAAGGAGAGAAATCCAAAGGGAAGAGTCGACAGCTGACCACTGCATGGTTCTATAAGGCTCTGCCAAATGGCGAGAAAGTTTTGAGAACATGGATGGTTTACTCTCCACCAAAAGAAAGTTTGTTTTGTTTTTGCTGCAGACTGTTTGCTCTTGATGACAAAGGAATTTGAACATCCAGCTTTGTCACTGGGTTTCAAGCATGGTGGAAGCTAAATCCAAAGGTGTCTGACCATGAGGCTTCTGAGCAGCATCTCTCATGCCTAGAGAAATGGAAGACCTTGGGAGCAGGGTTGAAGCTTCAAAAAAACATTGATCAAGTTCATCAAGCAACAATGGACAAGGAGAGAAAGAAATGGAGGGATATTTTACATCGCCTCTTGGACGTAACCTTGTTTCTGGCTCACCAGAATCTTCCTTTTCGTGGTCACAAAGAGGACATGTCATCAGCAAACAAAAGGAAACTTCATGGAATTGGTAGAGTTGCTTTCAAATTATGATCCAGTTTTGAAAGAACATTTTGTAAGGATTAAGCATTCTATTTCATCTGGGAGGAGAGTGGCTTCGTATTTATCTCCAAAGATTCAGAATGAGTTCAATTGCCTTTTGGGGAATTACGTCAAAGAGAAAATAGTGGCTGATATCAAGAACACAAAGTATTTTGGGGTTCTTTCTGACAACACTCCTGATGTATCGCACACTGTTCAGATGTGTGAAGTGATCAGATACGTCCATATTGAATGTGCTGCTGAGCTCACAGGGGATATCCTGAGATATCTGGAGAGAGATGGACTGGACATAAACCTGTGCCGTGGCCAAGGATATGACAACGCTGCAACTATGGCTGGGATTCATGGTGGTGTTCAGTCAAAGATCAGAGCGATTAATCCCAAGGCTTTGTTTGTGCCTTGTGCAAATCATTCTCTGAACCTTTGCGGAGTGCACTCATTTGGAAGCGTTTCTTCATGTGTGACTTTTTTTGGAACCTTAGAGAGAGTCTATTCTTTCCTTTCAGTCTCAACTCATCGATGGGAAGTGCTGATGGAGAATGTAGGCATGACAGTCAAAAGACTTTCCCAGACAAGATGGAGTGCTCATTATGACGCTGTGAAACCAGTGAAGGCAAATTTTGAAAAGCTGACCTCAACCCTTGAAGTACTGTGCGATCCCAAAGAAAATGTGGACACAAGAGGATCAGCTCAGATTTTGCTGTCTGCTGTATGTGATATCTCTTTTTTGAGTTACCTTTCTTTCTGGTGTGAAGTCCTGGAAGAAATTAATCTCACACAAAAGTATTTGCAAACAGTTGGAAACAGCCTTGAAAAGTGCATTGTGAAGCTCCAAGCTCTAAAACTGTTTCTTGAAGATCAGCGCAATGAAATTGTGGAGAGGGCCATTCATTATGCAACTACAAAGTGTGAGGAAATGGACATTTCTATGGAGAGAAGAGGGAGAGTAAAGCTCCGAAAAAGGATGCAAGGAGAGATGGCAAAGGATGCTGGTCTCACGTTGCCAGAGGAAGTAAAAAGGGCTATGTTTGAATGTCTTGATCGCTTTCATCAAGAATTGGAGATTCGTTCTAAGGCAGTGGATCAAATTCTGTCAATCTCCGCTGTTATTCAGCCAAACACTTTGATTGTTGCAACAGAAAAAGAACTTCGGAAGTATATTCCAAATTTGACTCAGATTTTCGATGAATTCTCTGATGAAGATATCAGTGTGGAAATTGGGC
This sequence comes from Bathynomus jamesi, assembly GCA_023014485.1. NCBI lineage: Eukaryota > Metazoa > Arthropoda > Malacostraca > Isopoda > Cirolanidae > Bathynomus > Bathynomus jamesi. Next base: position 475,072 of record JAJOZX010001232.1, on the reverse strand, counting down.
GACTTCGGAGGCATTTGGAAGCTGCCAAAATCAGCGTTGAAGAGGCAAAGAAATGGACAGCATTGCAGTTTCTGGAGTTTATTGTGAAATGGGATTTTTGTGAATCTTTGCCAAGCTTGTCACTGTGTTTGAGATTCTTTTTACTGTCTATGTGTCTATTGCTTCATGTGAAAGAAGTTTTTCCAAATTGAAATTGATAAAAAATTTCTTTCGCGCGACCATGAGTCAGACAAGATTGACAAATCTGGCTTTACTTTCAATTGAACATGAATATGCAAAGAAGGTGAATTTTGATGAGGTCAATGATCAATTTGCAGAAATTAAGGCTCGAAAGCAGAGACTGTGAATCCTCTCTATTTACCTTTGAAGAATAGGCTGAGCGTCGAGAATGGATTTCCTGTGTTTTTTGTATAAAATAAAATGCAGTATTACCTGTTCACTGAATTTTTAATGTCCTGCATTTTTCTTATTTCCAATTTGCTTATGACAGTACTGTACTATTTAAAAATCTACTTGCAAACATAATATATTTTTCTGTGTTTAAATTTTAAAGTTATTTATGGGGGAGCCAAAGGAAGGATCCACCCCGGGTGCCAAATACTTTAGGTACGCCCCTGTTAGGAAGCCAACAACCCAGAATTTCAGGAGATTGTTGGCCAATTAGCCAAAGTCTGTTCGAATCTCTAGTAGCCACAGATAAATCATAAATATCTGAAAAAAATAAAATACTATATATATATATATATATATATATATATATATATATATTATATATATATACACACACACACATATATACTGTATATATACACAATAAATATATATATATATATATATATATATATATATATATACCTGACTGGAAATACAAAATCCAACGCACATATTTACTTTCTGGGAGGATCACAATGCAACGAAACCGGCACCATCATTGGAAAACGAATCGGAACTACATATACAGTACGTAAAAAAGATAGCGAAAAAATAAAAATAATCTTAGCCAACATTTAGGGCTTAAATCAAACCATTCCTCCGCCAAAGTCATATATCTGAAAGGACTCATACAAGAACCGGAGCAGACTTTGCATGTTTCACGGAAACCCATCTAAAGGAATGCCAGGCGAAATGTGAAAACTGTGAGTTTTGTGTTCACAAAAAAGGAATACAAATTGAGAACTATAACATACTCCGAACCGACAGAACAGTAGGGCATAAAGAAAGATGTGGTATTTACACACGCGAAAGACATATGGCAGAAATTACTAGAAGTACTTCAAACAGCCTCGTAGAATGTGTAGCAGCAAAATTTGAAAAATTAAATATGGTACTAATTGTAATGTACAGACCCCGAACACGCCAACTTCAAAATTCTCAGATTTCATTACAGAGGACAGAAACTGGGTAAAAGATCTACACTCTCAAACCCCAAATATTTTTATCTGTGGTGATTTTAATTCTCTATTCATGAAATATAAAAGGATAGGAAAAAATATATGTGTACACCAGGACAAGGGGGGGGGGGCACACGGGAAGACCAAGAGCAGGCAAAATTTCTCTTAGCCCTAGCCGATGAATTTATGCTAATAAAAAAAATAACAGAAAACACAAGAAAAAAAACAACCGCCTAGATTTGGTATTCACAAACAATAGCAACCTAATTGACAACATAGAAATATTCCTAAATGTAATATCTGATCACAACATTATTGATATAACAACCAATATAAAAGCAACAGGAAAAGAAAGAACACGCACTATACAAAGAAGCAAACCTGAAATTTTTAATTTCCACTCCAAAACTATAAACAGGGAAGGTGTTGCATCCAGCCTGGAAGGATTGGATTGGAAACACCATCTTCAAGGTCAAGACAACGGAAGAAATGCTCATGACCTTAGAGGCGAAGACGCTGGAAATTGTGGAAAGACATGTCCCAAAAATGCAATAAAGGGAAAAGAGAAGCAGATTCGAGGGACAAAAGAGGTCACTGTACCGAAAGAGAAAAAGAGTGACTGCAAAATTAAGAGACTGTAAAGACAACAACAGCAGAAAAATATTAAATGATAAACAGCAGAGTATAGATTGCGTCATACAGAACCTCATTGAGAAGCATACAGAAAAAAGAAGAACACGTCGCTATAGAAGCGAAAAAGGTTAACTCAAAGTACTTCTATAATTTCGCAAAAAAGAAGTTGAAAAATTACACAACTATCTGACCTTTGAAAATGAAGACAATGCTTTATCTGATGCTCTAACAGAAGTATCTGAAATATAAGTATCAGAAGTAGCTGAATCATCTTTCAGTATCCCAAAATCTGACAAAGTGATATGCGATAGAAACGCGTTCTCTGAAGAACTACAAGGGGGAAGTATAACGGATTTCAACTTTACAACAGATGATATTACACAAGCTATTCTGAAACTAAAAGCACACTCTGCAGCAGGACCGGACAAATGGAATGCCACACTGATTAAAAATTGCAAGAATGCAATCGATGAGCCCCAATACTGAATATGTAGATGATCATGATACACGGGAGAAATACCGGACATCCTGAAGATAGCGAGCATTGTCCTAATATATAAAGGAGATCGATCTGAGGCCAAAAACTGTATGTCAGTGTCGCTTACATCTCCTCTCACTAAAGTTTTGAAAGAATAGTTAGAGAAAAAAATCTGACTTTTTGGAAACTCAGAAAAAATTAAATGATAACCAACATGGATTCCGGTCAGGCAGATCATGCCTATCACAACTAATGGAATACTACAACATTATTTTGATGCACTTGAAATTGCAGTGAGCGGCGGCAAGTCGTTACAGTTCAAGAAATATCGTCATCAGATACGAAACCAGCAGATGGAACAAGAGCAACATAGGCGTCATCCCCAAGAACAGGCTATAATCGTTGGTATGCGATGTTACATAAAGAGCGTCAAACCGCCAAGTGCTCATCCCGAAATGAGATGGCCCATCTAGGATTATGAAAAACCTCGGTAAAAACCTAAAAATCGTTATAAAATCCTCGACCTCCGAGACCATTCCAAACTGAAGACCATTGAAACTGATAACTCGAAGATAGCTTGGGAACAACACTTTTCCCAAAATCATCTGTCTGGTGTTCGTGCAGCCTGCACTCCAACCACAAAACAGAAGTGGTCGCTGTAGAAATAACTTCCCGTGATGAAGATAGGTACCTCGTAATATCACCAGTACTTGAGTCAATCTCTGAACAAGAAGAGGTCCCAGAACCACGAGTTCCATCGGAACCAGACCCTGGAGAAACCCCTTCTAAAGGATCACTCAGTGGAACGCCTCCATCTCCTCTGTCACCACCCTCACCGGTTGATGATCGACGGACGGACCCGACATACAGGTCACAAATGCATCAACTACGTGAACTAGCACCTTCACATAATAAACGAAAACACTCAAAATCTGAGCTCACAGTTCGACTCCCACTACCACCTAAGCAAGGCCGACCACTCCATACACAAACACAAAAACCACACAAACACCCTTGGCTCCGTATATGATTTAAGATGTAGATATGAATAAAATTGTCCCCCTTATAATTTTGAAATTATGATTAACAACTCATACCTCATAACCTACTATAGAAATCCTAAATCTCTCCATGAAACCGGTCACTATCCTACCCGAACTTCATGCTCCTGAATGGAATGATCAGTTGAGTCTTTTTAAAATTTCGAATGATAACCAAAACAGACTGTTACAAATACTACAACCGGTAACGTTTCTCTCAACATCTGCTGTCAGTATAATTATTGTGTGCGTTACTATCCTCGGTATATATGTAATGAAGAATACTCTCACAACGAAAAAAACCAAGATACACTGATCTATGTGAAACTATTTATGTACGACCAGGAGTGCATACTCGTACCACGTGAACTAGATTTAACCATCCCATCTCAAGTTATGTATATAATCTATATTATAATAATCACTGGTTATCTTACTAGTTAGGATTAGCTAGGATGTTATATTATTGTATATTGGAATTAGTATCATTCTAGAGGGAAGAGCCCTGTAAAAATAATAATTCGAACATTCATTTTTTTCGTATAAAGTCCAACTCGCGTAACACTCTAACTGTATATAAAATGAAACTGTGGAAAAATAATTAAAATTTTAATTTTCTTTCTAGTTTATCTTTGCTAAGTAATTGATGACTTATTCCTTTTTTAAATTACCTCATCATTTTTTAGATTAAGTTTAACCATGTAATAGTTTAAATTCTGCAGTGTTCATTTTTTTATGTATTTTCTCTTAAATCATAAACGGTGAAGTCATAATCTGAATCAGCATTTAATTTTAAATTTTAAACATTTAATTTAAATAAGATGCATATCTTAAATTCCATTTTAGTTGCCACGGCAAATCATTCATCATAACATCAGATTTTTCAATGTGCTGCTACAGCGGAATTTGCCTTCATCTTCAAATATTTTGTTTTATCAGTTTTTACATAATATGAAATAAGTTAGCAAAAGAATTCAGCCTATTAAGAATCGAAAAAAAACAGGTCGACATTAAATAATAATGACGTCACCAAATCTGACCTAGAGGCTGAAAGCATTACCTGTAATATCTGGAAGAAGTAAAAGTAAGTAAAAGATATTTTTACTTCACACTCGATTCCGTATTCTCCAAGAGTATTGTTGTTAAAATAACAGCATTTTTAAGGACCAGTAAAGTCAGAAATCAGTCTTAAATCTGAGACCAGTTTTGCCTTTCCATCTTCTCCGATACGCTACAAGAAGAATCGGGGAACCGTCAGATAATTTAGTAAGTTTTCACAAAATCCTCCGATCCGCTACAAGAAGAAATCGGAGTGTCGAATAAAGGAAACTACTGCAATAGGGTGTGTGAATTTTAGGGAGCAAAGTGAAATCTTTAGATTTTCAAAGACTACTAGTGACCAAATGATGCATTTTTATGTGCTAAATCGAAATATGGCTTTAAAATCCAGATTTGACCACTCCTAGCTACTTATATTTGAAGTTGAAGTTTACGAAAAATCAGCAATTTTTGCAAGTATTTTTTTTATTGTATATAACTACATTTTACATACATTACATACAATTAAAGTTATTTTAATTGTATTTCAATATTAAAAATTAGAAATATAGATAGGTTTCTTGAACTCTGCCAAGGATGCCATGTCTGCTTTGCTCTTGTTCCTGGACATGAGCTCCCTACTGACTACCTGGCCACTGATGTACGCCTCCCTCCTCTCTTGTGAGTAAACATGTTGTGCTGCTTCAGTTGTCATCCTTACACACCTCTCTACTGACTGTGTGTGTGTGTGTGTGAGGGCCATGCAGGAACTTCCATTGGTCTATCCAGAAACTCCTTGATTGCAGCAGTGGTGAGGGAGCAGGTCAGAGGAGGCTCAGTCACGCCAGAGGTCCAGTCAATAAGCTCCGAGAGTTTGGTAGCATCTGGGTTGATGTCAGGAGTCTTCCTGGGTCTGACACTGCAGTCTCCTACCTGTGTTTCTTCATCTCCTTCACCTCTGATTTCCAGTATCCTCTTCACTGCCTCCCTCCTCTCCTCCTCCATCTCACTGCACAGTATGGCCTTGAGCACAGCCTCAGATTGTGCATACCAGGCTGATCCTTTCACTCTAGGCATCACTACTCCTATCACCTCCTTCTTCTGACTTCTGAGCAGCTCCAGCTGGTACAGTACATGCCTGGGACCCTCCACCCAGCTGTGATTTAACTTGATGTTGAACAAGTTTGGCATGTAGACTCCCACTATGAATTCCACAATTATCCTCAGATTTTTCAGGTTCGTACCCTTCAGCCCATGTTTGGAAATCCACATTCTGCAGAACCTTAGAGCCGTGGTAACGCATCTACTGTGACAGACTGGACCAATCTCTAGGAGAGCTAGACTCTGAGGTACCTCTTCCGATCTGATGGCAGTGATGATTCTCTAGCCATATGAATGGTCTGTGCTGAGGTCCTTGACTACCTCCTGACTGAGATGGGGTAGAGGAGGACCAACAGTGATCCTCGTGAAGTTTGGGTTGATCTCCAGCTCAGTGGCAGTGTCTAACATCTTCCCTAGGGGCCCAGACCACTTGTTGTTGCTCAATGTCTTGCCATCCAGTGCAGTCACCAGGTGTCTGAGACTCAGCTCCCCAGTGTGCAAGTCACAGACAATCCCCACCAACTTCCTGCTAAGCTTGGCCTCCACATAATGCATTACTCCTCCCTCCAAGCCAGTATTCACATTATTACTGTCACCTCCTATGGCCAAAAGGGTCTGGTCTGCTCCTCTCTCTCTTAGCCAGTTCACCAGGTGATCAGCAATGACCTCAGCATGACTTCTCTCCTCTGCAGCTTCCTCTGCAGCTTCCTCTGGTACAAAATGCCACAAATATTTCCCACCTGGTTCATTGCACATTGTGTAGTGTTCTTCCTTAATGAGGCCAGGAAACTGCCTGTCACTGCCCTCAGCTTCCATCATCACTTTGGTGTCATCTCTTTTCCCATCAAAGAAGATACAGGTGATGCCATTTTCCCTAATCTCTTCATCAAACTTCTTGACTAGCTCCTTAGTCAGTCTCTCCTGAGCTCTCATCACCTTGTTGTGGTCAATCACCAGTGCTGTGTCAAACTCTGTGATAAGACCAACATCAATCCAGGTATCACTGGCAATCTCTGCAGTCTCTCTCAGCCCAGTGTGATGTCTCAAGGTAGCCAGAGCTATGTTGGTGATATCTTCAGTGTTGTATTTCTTCTTAGCCACAGGCAAGGAAGAAGTTGTCGCAGCCTCTGGTATGAAGTCTTCGTCCTCCTCTCTCCTCCCTGCTTCCTCCAGTATATCTCCAGTCTCCTCCAACTCCATCTCCAGCAGTGACTCCTCCCTCAACTCCTCTTCTTTCTTGGCTGACTCCTCTGCCTTCCTCCTCCTCTTCTCCTCGGCCTTCCTCCTCTACTCCTGTCTCTGCAGCACTGCTTCCTGTCTCTTGGTCTCAGGGTGATCAGCTAGACCCATCTGGTGTGCCCCAACACTTCCCACCTTTTCTCTCTGACCTTTAATGAAGGCAAGCTCCTGCACTGGTATCTTCTGCTCGCTCCTGCAGCTTCATTCAATGTGAACCTCACTGTTGCAGACAGGGGTGCACCCAAGCTCACTGCAGCTCCTGATCACACAGTGACAGGTCAGGATGTCCACCAATTTCTCCAGTTTCATCATGAACCTATCTTTGACCTCTAGCTTCACATTGCCAATGGACACCTTCACTGCCTCATCCCACAGTGCCTTCACTTTAGCCCTGATCCTGACCTCAGTGTTGATTACAGGTCCTGTGAATAGAGCGTTGGCCTTTCTCCACTGAGCCAGTAGCCCTGGAACAATGCCGTTGTTAATCAGGTCATTAACTGGGTAATTCCTCCTGTCTTCCTTACTCATCTCTCTTCTCAACAAACCATACCTCAGCAGATCTCTGACTGTGGGCAGCTCAGCGACTGGAAGTTCCTTTCCAGTCCCCATCAAATGACTTAGGTGACAACTTGATTTGCTTCGGGTTCTGATCAATGTTCCCTCTAATTTTTTTTAGTCCGTGTGCGCAAGAAATTTTCGTTGTGCATACATTTCGATTCATGGTAAAAAATTGTGCACAAATACTTCACAAATATTATTTCCATAAGGTACTATTAAATGGATATTAAAAAACTGTTTACAACATTATACGGGCTCCAATAAACCTTAGCCCCCCGCCCATGGCCGAAACCAGCGCTGTCCAACTGACGGCCCGCGGAATGGACTTTTGCCAAATTTCATTTCTGAATTTTCTTCCCTATTTTGTCATTTCTAGTAGGGAGAACAACATTCAGCGGGTTCCTAAGTCGTATTAACCAACAGTGTATGATTATAGGCAACATCTTGGCCGCGCTTTATAGAAGTTGGACAGCACTGGCCTAAACCATTAGAGGTACAGTAAAACTAAACATATCTTACAAAAGAGAATTTAATCCTGCATTTAATGAGAAACAATTAAAACTTGGTGTTCACGCCATTGGCTTCCAAGACAGCTTGAATTCGCTTTGGGTAGCTTGCCAAAAGTGACGTGAATAGATGTTGATCGTTACGCAAATTTGCTAAAACAGTTTCAATGTGTTGCGTCATTGTATCCTTCGAAAATCGATTTTGCTGCAGGTTCTTGAAACAAGAGACATTCAATCTTGTCCTTTATAACTGATTTAATGTGTTCACAGACGTTCAGGTCAGGAGAATTTCCTGCGCATTCTTCATTTCCAAAGAAATCGATCTCATGGTTCCGTAACAACTGTTGAGTGGCTAATGCCTTAAAGCAGGGGGCCTTATCGTGCAGAAGTGTGACCTGATCGACATCCATAACATTGTTTGGGTTTCTTAGAAAAGGAATGACATGCTGGGATAGAATAATATCACGAAAATACTGTCCATCCCAACTCTGACCATTTGACTTCAGCACCCACATGAGCTTCTTTGCAGTGAACAAAACAAACACACCAACACAGTCTGGACTTTTTAATAATTCGCGATAATGTTCATTGTCATCGATTTCATCTGGTGTTGTGGCCCACACTCGATCATTTTGGTAGTTAGGCCGACGTGTTGCGTAAACAAAAAATTCATCGGAGACAGCTAAATGCATGAAATCATCCACATCCCAATCTTCAAGATAATGGGCAAACCACAATCTGTCATCGATGTTAAGTTGAGTTTTTCTTGGCTTTGGAAGTTCATGCCAAGGCTTAAACCTTGCCTATGACGGTACAGTCGAATGATCTCACCACTAACGATCTTTCCTCTCAACACTTCGATCTCTCTAGAAAGTTTAGCACAGCTGTTTTTGCGCTTACGCGTACCGCTTTCAATGATATCCTTTGTTTCCTGAGAGAGTGGCAAATTTGGGCGCCCAGATTTGGTTGTATCCATTTCATATTCATCCAAAGTTTTATTCCAATTTCTTTTGACGAAGTCCTCACTTCTTCGCAACTTTTTGGCAACCCATGAACGTGTTATAAAGGTGGCTCCAGCATCACGAGCTTCCTGAAATGTTATTGCTCGTATGCGATCTATCACACGTTGCCTCTCCGAATCACGAATTAATTGAGAAGCCATTATATTATCACTTTATCAGCTAGAGTAATTTTAATACCTGCAACAAATAAAGAATTTTATATATTTTTATAATCACTAAAAACTATTTCGATATAAGTAAACATGTAAGCTGCAAATGGGGGGGGTAAGGTTTTTTGGAACCCCTTATATTCTTAAAAAAGAAAACATTTTATCCATTCTGAAAATATGAATAAAATAAAAATAGTAAAATAAAATTCAACAAAATAAAGAAATAAAATAAAAATAACATTAATTGAAAATGACTATTTTAGTTATCATTTCTCAAAACAATTTTTAGCATTTAGCAATTTAAAATAGACTATCAAGATTAATACATGATTTTATCCATTCACAAAATAGAATAAAAAATAATAAAATTCAATAAAATAAAATGTAATCAAAATAACATTAAATGAAAGTGCCTTTCATTTAAGTATGATTATGATTTCTCCCTACGATCTTTAGCATTTGCCCATTCCAAAAAACTCTATGAAGATTAATACATCCGTCATCATTCAGGTAACTTTTAATTCGCATGAGCATGTCCAAATGATTTTCTTTCAAGCGGTTTCTTAATTTGTTCTTTGTAGAATTCATTAAACTGAAATTTTTTAAATTACTTCATTACTGTCGTGACTCATGATACGCTTGAGCCTGTGCGCATTTTATTTTGCTGTGTGCGCGGGTTTCATAACGTGTGTGCGCGCGCACACGCGCACACCTTAGAGGGAACATTGGTTCTGATTTCTTTCTGACTCATCCTGTTGACCTGTGAACAAAAGAAATGTCATTGAAATTTGGATAAGCCTACTGATTATGATTACATAAAATTAAGTTAATTGAAATTCTTAATATCGTCCTATAAGCTCAGATAAAAGGTTGTGTTTTATAGATACAAGACTTAATTATTCAAAGTAATGACAATTTCATATATCTACAGTATCATATCAAAATATACAGAAAGTTCGGGTCACACATAACATTTTGGATAATTTGAATTACACAATATTTACATTACGAAGTAACCAAATTGTCAAAAAGGAGGGAAAACACATGCATTCACAATCAAAACTCCAGCATTTGTAACTATGTGAAACTTAGAAACCATACTGCACACCAAAAATAACCACAGTTGACCACACATATCAATGGCACATTGATATACGATGCTACAGTCATATTTAGGTTATATTTCAAACCTTTATGGTCAAATATAAGTAGGTAAATGGCTTTTTTAAACAACACTAAAGATATTTATAAGTTTGCTAGATAATATGACATTATTTGAGCATTAGTATTTTTTGAATTGTTGACTTTACTAAAATTGACACACTCTACTATTGCAATTCCCTACACGATACCAGCTTCCCCAGAGTGAGAAATCCGTTGGTGCCATCTAACCAGAAATCCCGTCAACTTCGAACCACCCAAGGCCAAAGACGGAGGGTTAACATATATATTTAATATACAGGGTGATTCAAAAGTCAGGTTACATAGGGATATACTGTATTATGTAATGATACAGGGGAATAGTCACATCACATGTTCGATATGGCCACCGTTAACGGCAATGCACTTGTGCAGCCAGCTAGGAATATCACATCAATGCGCTACTCTGGGGTAGCTGATACCCCAGAGCAAGTAATTTCTTTTATACTACACTCCGATTTCTTCTTGTAGTGGATCGGAGGATTCTGTAAAAACTTACTAAATTATCTGACGGTTCCCCGATTTTTCTTGTAGCGTATCGGGAAATTATATATTCTATTTTAAAACTAAGTTCTCTGGAGAAGGCAGGGTTCAAAGAAGACAGAGAGATCCTCTTACTGAATTTTACTGTTTCTAAAATATTTCAAGTAATGCTTCAGCCTCAAGGTCAGATCAGAAATAATCAGAATGATAATTTGGAAGATTACAAGGGGTTTTATACGTTTAAAACTGGTGACATAATTATTATTTAATTTTCACCTGTTTTGTTTTTTATTCTCAATTGGCTGAATTCTTTTGCAAAAATATTTGAAAATAAAGGTAAATTTGGGCTGTAACAGCATATTGAGAGATAAGCAAGACATTTAAAGATGAAGATGAATTTGAAGATGTTATTAATAAAAAAAAACAATGGAAGCTTTTTAAATGTAATTTTATGAAAGGTACTAAGAACGTCCAAAAGGAGGGATAAGATAGTAATGATTTCCCTGCTGAGAACACTGATCATACCAAAACTTGAATACTGCTCAGTTTTGACGTCCGCATATATAAAGGAAGAAATTAATAAACTAGGAGAAATTCAGAGACATTTCACAGCCAAGATTGATGGCTGTAAAGAACTCAACTACTGGGAAAGACAACGTAAACTAAATCTGTAGTCCCTGGAAAGAAGAAGAGAGAGGTATACTATAATCTACATATGGAAAATTATCGAAAAACTGGTACCAAACCTCAAACTAAACCCAATTACCATCCAAACAACACTGGAAAATAGGAAAGGCAGAATATGTAGTGTTCCCAAATTAAAGGCCCGACAAGGGACGTCCTCATCTCTAAAGGAAAATAGCTTGGTCGTCAGGGGGCCAAGAATTTTCAACCAGCTTCCAAAGGACCTCAGGAGCGTTACAGGGGTCAAAGTTGAAATCTTCAAGAGAAAACTAGATGCCTGGCTCAGGACGGTACCAGATGAGTCGGGTGTACCTGGCTATGTACGGTGGAGAGCGCAAGAGAACAACTCGCTCCTCCACCAAGCCAAGACTAGAGGCGGGGCAATATATGACTTTGAGTTGATTGTTTGTCGTTTCTTCATAATGTCGAACAGAATCACCCCTTTCATGTCTCAGAAGATGGTGGCCATAACCTTTCCTGCAGAGGGAGCCATTTTGAACTTTTTCTTGCGTGGGGAGTCTGCGTGATGCCACTCCATAGATTGACGTTTTGTTTCAGGTTCAAAGTGGTGTATCCAAGTCTCATCCCCAGTCACAATTCGTGAAAGGAAGTCATCCCCTTCTGTCTCGTATCGAACCAACGACTCAGAAGCAATTTCTTCTCTTTGGGCTTTGTGATTTTCAGTCAGTTCGCGAGGAACAACCGTGAACACACTTTTGAGTATCCCAGTTCCTGAGTTATCGTATTCACACTTCCTTCACTAATTCCTAGCTCCAGTGATAGCTCCTTGTATGTGACGCTCCGATTTGATGGAATGATGCTGTTATCACGTTGCATAGTGTGAGATGTCACAGCCGATGCCGGGCGACCGCTGCGTGGCTCATCATCGAGGCTGGCTCTCCCTCTCTCCGATGATGTCACACATTTAGACCAGCGTCCAACTGTGCTACGATCAACAACAGCATCTCCGTAAACGTTTTGTAGACGTTTGTGAATATTTCCAACTGTTTCCTTCTCTGCGGTTAAGAACTCGATAACAGCTCTCTGTTTACGACGCACATCACTGTGAGACGCCATTTTCGAAACTGCGTTAACCATCGGTTTTATACAAGGGCGTTTAAAAGCGGTACCAGACGATACCTATGGCCTATGGCCTATTATTTAGGTAAGAAAAAAGGGTGGGGTAAAATATAGTGAGTGGCCCTAGTATATCAGAACACCACCATTTAGACGGCCTTCTCTGTCGCATATATGGGTAGTATAGTGGTATACCCTTTGATTGCAATTTCACTACTCCTGATCATGGGGTTCAGGTATGTTTCTGTGAGGGCTATAACTGTGCTAGTAGTGTTTTCCATTAGGCTATTTAGGTAAGGTATTTTGGTATGGTTTGAGTTTGGGTAAAGGCCCTGGATGTTTAAGTTAATTATTGATACATTTTTGGAGTCATTTGTTTCATCTCCCACGTGTAGGGCGTTTGTAGTAGGGCGGAGCGTTTTTACACTTTTTTCGATTTTCGTTTTGTAATAGCGCGGAAAAGTGGCTATTCCACGTCAAAAGTGAGTGTGTAAAATCTCAGAGATCTGCAATAATATCTTCTGCCTCCGCACGTGCGTTAAAATTCCAAAAAATGCGCCAAAATACACATTTTTTCAATATTTTATTATAGTTTTAATTTTCATCCTACCTTCTTGTAATAGCGAGGAAAAGCATCCTAAAGGTTTATTTTAGACTAGTTTTAAATATGTTTGTCCTGCGATAATATCTTCTGCCACAGCAAACGTTCCAAAATACGGAAAAATCCGCATAAATCACGTATTTTGCATATTCAGCCTATACGCTAATAAATTCACTTTGTACGTCATGTAGTACTCCCACATCGCTCTAGAAGCTTCCCCACAGCCTGGTATGGTGTATTGCTCGTCATTGCCATATACGGTAATGAGTCAGTGAGTGATGACTGATGAGTCATGACACACAACACTCTACCAGGCCTTCCTGCTCTCACTTCCCCGCAGTGTTGTGCTAGCTACGTTTCGGGTAAGATGTGGATTGTGTTGCTCTTGCTGTTAATACATCTTTGGAACACGACAACATGCATATGTGGACATATACTGCATATTTTAGTGCATAATAATACGTTGGTGTAATATACAAAACTTCTGCAGAAAGCAAGAATATTTTACGTTTTAAGAGTAATTTCTTAATTTTATATTAATTACTGTTTTTCACAATGTCAATACCAGCTCAAGCTACAAGAACTTCTTCAAGTTGCCCTATATTTGGGGCTCCAACTGATCTAGACAAGAGGTGCCTTCCAACCTGTAAGGACGTCATGAAATATTTTCATCAAATAAGGTTGAATCTGAAGACATCGAAGAAAGAGCCGACAGTTGCAGAAATTTCGGGCGTTCTCTCAAAATCACTCGAAGATTTGTGGGAAACAGCCTCTATTCCTACTGTTTCTCATAACCGTGTTGTTCAAATGATTAAAAATTACCATGAAAAATGTCAAAACCTTCTAAAGTCAATAAAAAGGAAACAAGATAGTGACTCATTCAAAATTAAATTACAAACATTTCAAAATGAGGCAGAAAACAAATTATTTGACATCAGTGCTTGCAAATGTGAAAATTTTGATAAGTGTTCATGTGAAAACCATCTCAAGGTTCCAGCAATTGAACAAGACTTCCTTAAAGATCAGAGAACAACAAGAAAATTGACAATAGGCTCTCTTGATGTTTCACAAGCTCGTAAAGATCTAGCAACTATTGCTAGAAGACAACAGAGAATGAAACAGTATGAACCAAAACCATCTACCAGTAAAGGACAAGCAACTGAAACACTGTCATCAACATCAAGTGAAACAGAAGGAGCGGATTCTGATTATGAACCGACACAGAGAATCAAATCGATGAAACAATCTCATCATGGAACAATCTCATCATTGGCTATAGCTTGTGACAGAACTGGTGTGTCAGACAGGTCTGCTGCTATAATTGCTTCGGCTTTTCTTGAAGACGTGGGAGTTATAAACGAAAAAGATTTAAGTTCAGTAATAGACAGATGCAAAGTAAGGAGAGCTAGAAAAAGAGTGAGCTCTATCATTCAAAAGAGAGATTACGAAGAAGAAACTATGGGGAGTATCTATTTCGATGGAAGAAAGGACAGAACTGCAGTGCAAGAAAAAGTTGGCAGTAAAGGTTATCAAAAAATATAATAGAAGAACATGTTACTTTGCTTCAAAAACCAAACTCGCATTATATTGGGCATGTAACTCCCGCTTCTGGCTCAGCACAGAGTATATCTTCTGCAAGTTTGGATTTGTTTCGCTCAAATGAGATTGATACTGCAGAAGTTAAAGCCATTGGATGTGACGGAACAGCAGTTAATACAGGACCAAAAGGAGGAGTGATAAGAAGTATTGAAGAGCACTTTCAGAGAGCACTCCAGTGGCTGATTTGCTTGCTTCACACTAATGAACTTCCCTTGCGGCACATAGTGACTGACATTAATGGTAAAACAACAGGTCCTCAGAGTTTTACGGGGCCTATAGGAACTATAGGAAAAGAGTTAATTGATTGTGAAAAGAGACCTGTTGTTGAGTTTGAAGCAGTTGAAGCTGAAGAAATTGTAGTTGACAGAGATGATCTGAGCACAGATCAGAAATATTTGGCAGAAATCTGTGATGCTGCGTCAAAAGGTGAATGTACTCCCTCTTCTAGCTCAAAGGAAACCAGGCAAAATGGCACACTCCAGATGGGTGACAACTGCTAACCGCATACTTCGTCTCTACGTTTCAACTGAAGAACCTTCAGACAACCTTAAGTGTATCGTGGATTATATTATGAAAGTTTATATTCCAATCCGGTTTCAAATCAAAAGAAATTCTTCAGCAACACAGGGAGCCAAACATCTTTATCAAATGATACAACGCTCGAGGTCGTTGAGTGCCCGCTGTATAGAAATAGTTGATCGTGTCATTCAGAGAAATTCCTATTTTTCTCATCCTGAGAATGTTCTCCTTAGTATGATTCACGATGAAGCAAAACATATCAGAGAATTAGGATGGAGGAGAATCCTCAAAGCAAGAGATTCTGAGTCAGCCGCAGTGAGAGTGTTTAAATTGCCCACGTTGAACTTTCAGTGCAGTGAGTACTACAACATGATTAACTGGCAAACTTGTGAGCTGTCAGAGCCTCCTCTGACAAAAGTTCTATCACGCTCCGACATCCTGAACTATATCTCAACAGGAGATGTACCTGATTTCATCCCACGCTTTCCTTGCCACACCCAAGCGGTTGAACGACATATAAAGCTGGTAACAGAGGCTTCAGCTGCAGTATGTGGTTCAGAGGCAAGGGATGGATTTATCAGAGCAAGATTAGAATCCAGAAAGAAAATGCCAAGAATGGAAACAAAAAGTGACTACAGTGTGTAACTAGCCTAAGTCCGATAATGGTAGGGTGGTTGGGTCGGGCAGGGAGGAACTCGAAATGCAGCCACCTCCACGTGGTGAGTTCTGGGTTATTTTGTCAATATAGTACATTCAATATTGACGAAATAAGCCAGGAGCTGCATGCATAATAAGTCATCAAAAATAAACCAAGCATATGCAAGGTAAACTGCATTGGTGGACCTAAATTATTTAATTGCTCAAATATATAAACTTCTTAAATTACTAAAATATGATATAATGAATTGTTAATTGCATTACTTAATACATAATTAACGAATAAACTGTAGTAGGGCCGAAGTTGACCATAATAACGTCATTATAAAATACGCTATTTATGTAAATTTTCCTGTAGTTTGGAATGTTTGCGGAGGCAGAAGAAATTATCGCAGGACAAAAATATTTGAAACTAGTCCAAAGTAAACCTTAAGGATGCTTTTCCTTGCTATTACAAGAAGGTAGGATGAAAATTAAAACTATAAGAAATATTGAAAAAAATGTGTATTTTGGCGCATTTTTTGGATTTTCATCGCGCGTGCAGAGGCAGAAGATATTATTGCAGATCTCTGAGATTTTACACACTCACTTTTGACGTGGAAGAGCCACTTTTCCGCGCTATTACAAAACGAAAATCGAAAAAAAGTGTAAAAACGCTCCGTCCTAATTTGTAGGGCTCCTTAATAAATGCAAAAAACTCCACTTTTTTCAACGTGAAGATCAAAATATGAAAAGAAAAGCCCACTCTAATAGACAGAGTTTATTTCCACAACAGTTTCGACGCCCACTGGCATCCTCCTCGGGTGGATACAGAAACACGAATGAACCAAAACAAGAGGGAAAAAACAGTCCAGGGACCGACCGTTAAGAAATTCGCACCTAGGTTAGATCCCATTCTCCCGACACCGGAAGGGCATTTTCATTAAGTACATTCGCACAAATTTAAAACTATCTTCCTGTTCTAAACATACAGATTCTATTATTTTTTTATTTTTTTACATAATTATTACATTTATTATTAAATTTATTACATTTAATATTGCATAATTATTTATTACAGAAATTATAAATTTATTATTACATTGGTTATTACATTGTTGTTTATTATACAGAACTTATAAACCGAAAAACGAATGAAAAAGCCGATTAGGAAACAATCCAGAGACCATTGAGAAATTCGCACCTAGGTTAGATACCGTTCTTCCGACACCGGAAGGGCATTTTATTACAGGGTCCGCTTATAAGTACATTCCCACAAATTAAAACTATTTTCTTGTTCTATGCAAAAGAGGAACAAGCCTGTGTCTACAGCATTCCCTGTAAAAGTTGTGATTTAGTATACGTGGGAGAAACTGGAAGAAATATTGAAACCCGTATTAAAGAACACAAATATGCCTTCAGAAGTTGTAATACTAATGATGCCATTTTTTATCACGCCAGCCAAAATAATCATGCTATAGATTGGGAATCAAGTAAGGTACTTTATAAATGTAATAATTATGTCAAAAGAAAAATAACACTGGTTAACACTCATTTTATTGCCAATCATATTAGAGTGATTTTGGGGTAACTTTGTGGTGCTGATTCCGAATATGACATCGGTTTTGCTAGATTGGCTCTAATTTATGAGATAATTGGTCCCCCGTTGAAACACGTAAAAATGCAAAAAATTTAATGTTCAGGCGGAGCCTACTTACAAATCGCATTAAAATTGTCTCAAATCATACAAAAGTAAACACATGAAATACATAATGGCATTTTATTCGGTATAATAACAGATAAACACAGTAAGCTGATTCGCATAATTACAATTAATGTATAATAAATCTCTGTTTCTACGATTCTCTTTTATGTGGGTTATCAGGACAATCACGTTGGAGGTTCCAGCAATAGTCTGCCATCATGTGTCTGTCCCATCTGCCTTGATACCTTTCCTCCATCACCTTGATATCTTGATGAAACCTCTCCCCTTGTTCCTCGCTAAAATCACCAAGATTATCCGGAAATCTGTGTAAGTGGCTATGGAGAAAGTGTACCTTTATGCTCATATTAGTACCCAACTTTTCAAAGTTTGTGAGCATGTTTTGCACCAGTTCTTCATAATTGTCTGCTTTGTGGTTACCCAAGAAGTTCTTGACAACTGAGACATAACTGCACCAGGCAGTGGCGGTTCCTCATATGGGCAATATGGGCAGCCGCAAAGGGCGGCATTTGTGGAGGGGCGGCATGAGCGCCTGCAAAAAAAATAAAAATAAAAATAAGAATAAATAAATAAAGAAATAAATAAAAATAAAAAATAAAATAAAATAAATAATAAAAGATCAATGACTTTGCATTAAGGAAGGTAAGAAGAGTCAGGCTTTAGATGGCAGTTGTGCTGTGGTGCAATTTATTTTGTTTCTTGTTCAAAGTGTAGCATAATAATTACCCTCTCTTAAGTGTCTTATTCTATTTATGTGATAGAGCATTTGTACAATTTAGAAATTTGATTCTCTAGTTTATTTATGGCAGTTGTGCAATTTAATTTGTATTTTTCCTGTTCATAGTATCATAATTACATTCTCTTAAGTGAGTTATTCTATTTACGTGATGAAGGATTTGTAAAATTCAGAAATTTGAGTCTTTGTTTTGGTTCTGAAGTTCCAACAATTAGTCCAATAAAAAGTTATTTTGTGAAAGAGTTATGTCTGTCCTTTATTTTGGGGGGATTCGAATGTGTGTGTGTTGGCGAACAGGGGGGGGGGGCGCTGAAGGTGAGGTTCGCCCAGGGCGTCATGTAAGCTAGGACCGCCACTGGCACCAGGCAGAAGCTTCAACACCATTCATAAATTTTGTGAAATTAGAATCCTTGATAAGTGTACGGATTTGAGGGCCATCAAAGATTCCAGCTTTTAGTTTTTCCATACTTAGTCCAGGGAACGACCTACAAATGTATTTGAAGCAATCGCCATCTTTGTCCAAGGCCTTAACAAATTGTTTCATTAGTCCCAGCTTGATATGAAGTGGTGGGAGGATGATTTTTTCCCTGTCAACCAAAGGCTCGTTAATTATGTTCGCTGCACCTACAGTCATGTTTTCTCTTGAAGGCCATGTCACTTTTTTCCAATGATCTTGCCTTGCCCTACTATCCCATAAACAGATGAAACAAGGGTACTTCGTATATCCACTTTGCTGCCCAAGCAAGAAGTTTACCATCTTTAGATCAACACAAATAGGAACCTGGTGCTCATGATAGCAGAGTTTCTGCAGGACCATTTTGATATTTTCATATTCTTCTTTAAGTTTTGTTGAGTGAGCAATTGGAAGAGATGCATATCGGTTACCATTGTGCAATAAAACACATTTCAAGCTTCTACTGGAGCTGTCTATAAAAAGACGCCAATCTCCTGGTCGATATTCCAGTCCCATTTGAAGAACAAGTCCAGGGATGTTATTGCAGTATACAAGTTCTTCATCTTGGCTGAAGTAAGGAAGAAGTCCCGCCTATCTTGTCCGATAACCTGTTATTTTAGCTTCTGGCTGTAGACAGTTCTTTTCTTTTAGTCTGGATGCTAAAAGTTCAGATGCTTGCTTTGACAGACTGAGGTCCCGTATCAGATCATTGAGTTCGTCTTGGGAGAACTGCTGAGGTGTTGAAATGCTTCCTTCATAGTCACTTCCACTACTACCACCTAAGTCCTGAATTTCTTCAAATTCTGACAACGGAAGGTCGGGCAGTGTGGTAAACATTGGTATGGGAACCTCTTCGCTGTGTGACACAGGTCGCCTTGCTGATTCCAAATTGGGATAATCCCACTTGAGTTTCTTGTATCGATTGAAACCTTTCACATTAACCACACAGAAATAACAATCGTCGTGGTGGTTTTTCGGCTCTCGCCACACCATAGGCACACCGAAGTTTAAACTTTTCCTTTCTCGATTTTTCCACTGTCGTAAGCATTCTACACAGGTTTTGCAAACCTTATGGGGAGCCCATGACTTGTCTTGGTCTCCAAGCGCCACGCCAAAATACGTAAGATAAGCTTGCTTTACAAAGTCTGTGATGTTTTTTCTTTGTTTTTGCAGAGTGTATTCGCCGCAAATGTAGCAGAATACATTAGGATTGTTTAAGCAGCCTCTTCGTGAAGAACTCATATTTCTCTGAAAAAAGAAAACAATAAAATTATAAGTTCATTTCATATTGACTTATGTACACTAAGTACATGTATACAAATACATTACACGGACGAGAAACACGAAAAACACAACAGACAACACGTACCGCTCCACTGCCAACTGTCAACTGACTACTGGTTGGGTGGCCGATGACTTATATACGGAGGGGGAATATTCTAGAATGATCGCGGAGTAAACACTAAGAATATTCGCGTGTCTCACCATCTAGAATGTTCCGGTAGTTTCCCATATGCACGCGTTATGGTTACGTTTCCTATTAATTGAGGGTATTCATTATCTCAAGAACTAGAGCCAAATCGGAAAAACTACTTTCATTTTGGAATTCAGCAACCCCAAAATACCCTAAATTCGTACGAATTTCCTTGGCAACGAAACAAAAATATTTTTTTGTTGAGCTGTGTAATAGAATCTGTGTGTATAGAAAAAGTAGATAATTTTAATTTGTGCGAAGGTACTTATAAGTTAGACCCTTTAATGAGATTCTTGGTCAAAAAATCCCTTACGGAGTCGTGGGAACGTGTTCGAACCTAAGTGTGAATTTCTTAAAGGTCCTGGATTGTTTCCTTACTCGCTTTTAGTAAATGTAATAATGGAAGTAATAAATGTGGAAATAAATATAAATGCAACAGATGTAATAATAAAGGTAATATTATAAATTTAATAAGTAGGGTAAAGGTAATAATAAATAAATGTTAAAAAATGTAAATGCAATAACAAATGCAGTAATTATGTCAAAATATTAGAATCTGTATGTATAGAACAAGAAGATAGTTTTAATTTGTGGGAATGTACTTATAAGCGGACCCTGTAATAAAATGCCCTTCCGGTGTCGGGAGAACGGTATCTAACCTAGGTGCGAATTTCTCAATGGTCTCTGGATTGTTTCCTAATCGCCTTTTTCATTCGTTTTTCGGTTTATAAGTTCTGTATAATAAACAACAATGTAATAACCAATGTAATAACAAATTTATAATTTCTGTAATAAATAATTATGCAATATTAAATGTAATAAATTTAATAATAAATGTAATAATTATGTAAAAAAATATAAAAATAATAGAATCTGTATGCTTAGAACAGGAAGATAGTTTTAAATTTGTGCGAATGTACTTAATGAAAATGCCCTTCCGGTGTCGGGAGAATGGGATCTAACCTAGGTGCGAATTTCTTAAAGGTCGGTCCCTGAACTGTTTTTCCCTCTTGTTTTGGTTCATTCGCGTTTCTGTATCCACCCGAGGAGGATGCCAGTGGGCGTCGAAACTGTTGTGGAAATAAACTGTCTATTAGAGTGGGTTTTTATTTTCATATGTAGGGCTCCTGCTGGGAGTCTCAGTTGCTTTTGTATAAGTAGCCTGTGTGAGCTTTGAATGTCTTGTATTTGTGTCATGAGGTGATAAAACCACAATGGGGGTTTCATGGCTGCTTGCTGTGCTTTTATCACCAGTAGACTTACCTGGACCTGCTACATCAACATAAGATCTGGGTGCGGGAACAGTATTTGATCTTGGGTTTTCTTGCATCCCTTGTGCCAGATGGGGCTGGTGGATAGCAGACTCACTATCCTGATATTCTCCCCAGTGATTTTGCTGTGGCTGCATTCGGATTGTTCCCTTCAGGTGGGCCAAATTGTAGTTTTTTTTAAAACAACTTCTTTCCCACCATGAGCTCTGGCAAATTTGAGGATGAAGATAGTGGCATCTTGCATTGGACCTACATCCAGGAATGCCATTAGCATCGTTTATAAATTTTTTGCAGGGTGGCGGGTGAACAAATGGGCATTCTCTTCCCTTAAGTCCATATTTTCCTTCAGTGTTGAAGAGGTCCCTTGTCGGGCCTTTAATTTGGGAACACTACACATTCTGCCTTTCCTATTTTCTAGTGTTTCTTGAATGGTAATTGGGTTTAATTTGAGGTTTGGTACCAGCTTTTCGATCATTTTTCATATGTAGATTATGGTGTACTTCTCTCTTCTTCTTTCCAGGGAGTACAGATTTAGTTTACATAATCTTTCCCAGTAGTTGAGTTTTTTGCAACCATCAATCGTTGCTGTGAAATGTCTCTGAATTTCTTCTAGTTTATTAGTTTCTTCCTTTTTACATGGGGACGTCAAGACTGAGCAGTGTTCAAGTTTTGGTATAATCACTGTCTTTAGCAAGGGAATCATTACTGTCCTGTCCCTTCTTTTGAACGTTTTTAGTACCTGTGTCGTGACTCCTTTTGCTTTATTTATTGCTATCTGATTTTGTGCCTCGAATTTGGCATCATCGGTCATTATTACCCCTAGATCGGTCGCTTTCGTGCTTCTCTGAATTTCCTGTCTATCTGGAGCATAATATGCAGTCTGTTTAAGTTCTTCATCTCTACCATATCTCAAGAGCTGAAATTTCTCGGTGTTAAATGTCACGTTGTTGTCTTCTGACCATTTGTATATTTTGTATATAATATATATATATATATATATATATATATATATATATAATATATATATATATATATATTATATATATTCACCCCTCAGCTACTATCGTTGGGTCAATTCTGACCCTGAGTACATTTTTTTTTTTATCATGGGAAATAATGATCGTAGTTAGGGTTAAATATGTACAGTATATATATTTTTCATGTGGGTGGGAGGGACTTATAAAATGTAAACCATTTCTAAAATACTCAAAATTATTCTTTTACTTTATTATACAAATTGTTTCATACATTTTAAAGTTTTAATTAGGTTTTATAGTAAATGTCATTGCTAGAAATCAGAAAAATTAAGAATTATTCCCTTGTGAAAATTGATTCTCATCTGTGTGACCGAAAAATTACCTCGAAAGCAGTAGTATGCTGGCATACATAACGATTCAGCGAATGTGGTGGGGTGGGATTACTGGTGACGTGAAATAGGATGAAGGTGAAAATGAGGGCAATAAAAGGTATAAACAGATTTGCTACTTTGCTACTTGATAGGTCGGCACACTGTGGTACGTGTTTTTCACTCTCTTTCGGATCTTCTTATATAGTATTTACGTTCTGGAAACGTTGTCGTGCGGTCAGAAATGGTGCGGGGCGTGTTTAAAACGCAGTGAACGAAGGCGCCGGGACCAGTGAGCGACGGCGGGACGAGGCGAACGGGACGAGGCGAACGGAGCGCAGCGGACAGGCGACGGCGGGCGTGATTATGACAGATTACTGAGAGGTTATATCAGACTTAAATTTTTTCCTTTCCTCCTCAACTCGATCTACTTTTTGGTTAGGTTAGATTAACCTACCCTATCCCCTGCCTCAAATACATCTCGTCAGGGAATACATGTTTTTGTTTTCACTTGTTTTAGTTTTTATTTGTTTGTTCTTTGTTTTTATTCCTGTTTGTTTGTTTGATTTTAAATCTTGAAATACCTCTCATAAAAGGCCGTGACGTCATCAGCCAAAATGTAACCGGTAAACGGACGTGAGGAACTCAAGGGAGAATTCTTATCGCGACCCATTCTGTCTCCTCATGTGCGCACATACTACTTCTTCGTATCCTTTTTAGCATAGCAAAAATGTTGACCTGATTTTCAATTTCGAAATTGCGCTCCGAAATCGTTTTAGAATTCCTTTTTAAATAGTTTACTCATCTCACCTAACACCCTAAAAACTAGTCGAGTTACTGAAGCAAATTTATTGTTTAATTATTTCTTAATGTTAATGTTATACTGTAAATATTTATATAGAGTATAGGCTCTGAATTTAAAGAATACAGTCAAGTATGCCAGCATCTAATAGCTATATTGTAAGTAGGGAACAGAACTACATTTGCTCGCTTCATAATTAGTAAAATTTATTTGATCACCTGAAGATCAGGGCCCCCAGCCTTCGTTACTTAGCCTTAAAAGGCTAACTAACGAAAATATCACGACTTAACCTAACCAATCGCCAAGGGCCTACAGTTGACCGAACGATTGGTTAGGATGAGTCGTGATATTTTAGTTAGTTAGCAAAGAAGGCTGGGGGGCCCTGATGTTCAGGTGATCCAATTTATTTATAAAATTACTGCTATTAGTATAAAATAGTTTACAAGAGAAAACACCATTTAACAAAGAACATCAGCTCTGAAATAATGTAGAAAATTATAAACCTTGTTATTAAATGTGATGCAACCTTTTATCAGTCAATGAATGGCATTCTTATGAAAATTAATTTCATTTAGTATTAATCATAATTAAACATTCAAAATTAATTAATGATATGAGGGATTAGTCGTAGTCGCCTCTGTGTCGCAATATGAAGGCCACTGATTCCGAATACGTTTAACTATTTAAAATTAAAAAATATTTTTTTTTTCCAAAAAAATCGTTGTTAAAAAATTTCCAAAACAAATTTGTTATAAAATAACATAAATTTCTTGTATATATTACATTGATATAAATGATAAACAGCGTAAAGAAAAATAAACGATAAAAATGGAATGAATGAATGAAATGTAACTGGAAAGAACTAAAATATCAAGGTTAAAATATATGCAAAAGAGAGAGGAAGCCAATCTCCTCAACAAACTCAAAAATCTTGTAACTGGGCTAGCCCGCTGTTTTCCCGAGCACCGAAGAGAAAGGAGAAATTTCGTCTTCCTTTCAGTGTTCCAACAGATAACGGTGCAGCAGGCACCCAAGACTGGGACACTCGACTTGCAAGTGCCGAACAGCGAAGAGGAAAATATAATCATTACATTAGGATGCAGGGCTCCTCTTTATTAAGAAGCTGTGGGTAAGATGTGTTTAGCCCATTTAAAGGTGAGAAAAGGCAGTGTCCCACCGTCGGGACATGAGTGCCTACCTATAGAACAGACCGCTGTCGGGACCTGACAGATATTGTTGGGGCCAACTCTGTCATCTCTAAGACGCTGCCAGTTGACGTGGATAAAAGGAAGTGGGTGAGCATCTGGTCGTGAACGTTAAGAAGTACACGAAGCGCTAACAAAATGGCGAAAAGCTTCGCGGTAAAAAATCATCGCAGTAGCACATAAGCTCGAGCTGCTTGTAAAGTTAGGAAAGACGGCTGCAAGTCCGTCGCGACGCCAGCACTGGACTTGTCAGGTGGCGGTAAAATCTGCAACTGTGTTTGCATAGATCTATTAAGGAGGATATCAGACTGATACCCATTAAATGCTGGTAGAAAAACACTTGCAGACGTGGCTGGCAACGCAAATTCGGAAGAGCCTCTCGAGCGTCATTTAAATGACTCGGAATAAAAGAGGACCTAACGACCACGTAGACAAACGGATACTGCCGTTAAGGGTGGACTACATCGTAGCCAACGTCGTAACACTGCCTTCCGTCGATTAACAAAGCTAATGTCGGGAATGCTGAAGTGATGTAGGAGCTTCACATTTCTTGGGATGATAAATTGCCGGACTCCTATGTTCGCTGTTTGGAACTGAGTTCGCAAGATTTCTAAATTTGCCACCAAATGATGTCCCTGTTACTGATATAGGTGTTGTTACAGACGTGTTCGCCATTTCTTTTTCGGGTGAACAAAGAGAGGAATGAGCTTCCTCCTCGTTCGACAGACATCGACGAGTGGAAGGATAAAGGGTCTCTGACTTCCCGTCGGGTGGAGAAGAGCCTAAAATTGCTTGAGGCTTCGCTCGCTTTGTGTGGTTCGCTTTGTGCCTCCTAGCCCAGACGATATTTCATGTGCCGTGTTCCGGCATGTCTTTGAAGAGTCGCTGGCTATTTCGCTGACACGACCTTGTCGGGGTGGGGGTCCTTCCTTTGGGTTGCAGGATGGTTAGGATTCTTCCTTTTCCAAAAGTGAGGATGGATTAATCGCATTCATTGACTTCGTTCCTACGCAAACTTTTGGAGCTCGTAAATATTCTGTTGGTCTGGTGGCTGGAAAGGAGACTCAGTGTCGTTTCCAGAGGTTGCGCTCTACCCTTGATATCTTGACCCATTTAAGGTCGTCTGTTTGCGAAGCATTTGACTTCAAGCAACATCGTGTTTTAGTCGTTTGCAACCCCGAGGAAGCTTACGATACTGATTTGAGAGTGTTATTTTAAACCTCTAATGCCGAACGTTTTTCTGGGTTGAGTCTAGATGCGTGTATTTGAAACGGTAGTTATTCTACCCATCCGGCGGTAGAGGGTTAAAGGAGCTTCATACTTCTGAGTTTCTTGGGCGTTTGCTTTTGTTTATTCGGGTGTTTAGTCGGATCGAGTGTTTTACGCTCCTGTTCCACAGGGAAGTGTCCTTTACTGCAACCAGGACTGTCATGGACTGGGTGCCTTCGTTAACGGATTTGCATAGGTTTCACTTTTCAACCTTGAAAACGATAGTCATGCATTTTCTTCCGAATCCGAAGAGTTCACAAGGACCCAAACCCCATTTTTTATCGTTGCTGGACGAGGCCGATTCCTCGGAAAGGTACATGATAGGAGTTTGACCCGATGCCGGTATCCTTTTGGCTACCTGGGCGTTTAGGTCCTCTCTTTTCCGGAGTCTTCTGTGCGACGCCCAGTAATTTCCTCTGGGTCTGCCTCGCCAGCCGCTGAGTGTTTAGCGCTGATAACAAGTCTAGCGGCTTCCGGACTCACGCTTACGTTTGCTCTGGGAGGGAGACCTATTTTCAACTTACCCCTATACGGGTTGCACTGTAGCATTTCCCATGGTTCCGCCATGGGAATTGCACAAGGGTATGTATTTCTGCCGGTAGTTCGCAATTTTAAATTTTGATATCTGTGTGGATTGATTTCGCTTCCATTTCTTGGAGCATGTTTACTTCCATGCTGATTTGCAGCCGTCTTTCCTTGTTTAATTTGTCACCGCATCAATTTCTACTGCGGAGCTTTTCGCAATTTTATTAGTGTTTCGTGTGATATTTACCTTTCCCGATCTTTATCCTTTTGTTTTGTATTTTAGCGACTCCAATAATGCACTGAAGGCTCTGGATACTGTCTTCCGCATGATGTCTTTGTAAAAAATTTAAAGTTGCTAATTTTAATCGGTTGTCGTGGCTGGGGTTAAAATACTGTTGGTTTTTTATTCACGTAGATGGTAGGCGGAATAAGGATGGGAACCTGTTCGCAAGGTCCGTTGCTTTTCATCCCCATTCAGTTTCCCGCCTAATTCCTTACTGTGTTTACTTCAAGGAATTCAAGCTGCAGACCGCGTCGTCTGGTTGTCATTAGGATTTCCTTATCAGCTTCAAGAAGATGCATTAGCATGTAGCTGCGCTCTGTCCTTGGAGGTACCACTTTATGTCTCGGCTGCTCTTCTCCACCCTTGAATATGCTACAACAGCCTACCACACGATATTTTAATAAAAGGGTGCCCTTAACCCTACTGTCTTTGCTATATTGTCTCCTTGAATTCTTGTTTATCGAGTGTCCCAGTCTTGAGTTCTTATGATGCCGTCATCTCTCAAAGCACCAAAGGGGAAGATGGGACCTTTTCTCCCTTATACTGGTCGACAAAATCGAACTGTTTTCTCTCATCAAAGATGTATACATACTTTTCTAGACCAGTTTTGTACGCTGATTCCAGATATGTTTTCGGTTTTCCTCCAGCACATCTAGTTATCGAAATATGACTGGTGTTAATTTCAGCATAATTTATAGTAAAAGTACAACTTTATTCCTAAAAAGAAATGTACACCAACCTAAAAACGTTGCGAGTACGATTTTCTTTTGTAAACCTTGTCCGGATCGTCGCGGTACAACATCCAGCAGTAGTCTGCCTGCATACTTTCGTTCCAGAAACCTTGGTAGCGATTTTCCATTGACTGGATGTCTTGATAGAAGCATTTCCCCTGTTCGTCACTCACAGCGCCAAGGTTTTCAGGAAAGAAATCTAGATGCGAATGTAAAAAATGTATTTTCAAGGACATGCGGCAGCCCATTTCATGATATGCATCGAGCAGTTTCTGAACCCCAGCCTAAGGTGAAACGACAAAATACTCCGCTACATGTATAAAGGACCCATATTGTGTATTGTATACAGGGGGTCATTCCAAATTGGCTTGGGGAGGGCGAAGGCAGTGAGAGGCCCCTCACATGTCAAAATTTATTAAGTGCCACTCACAATGTTCTTTATAATCAAATTAATATAAACAACAATGATTACATGGTATCAACTAGACTGGTTATTTACAGTTAACTATCAAATTATTAAGTTAAGCAATAAATCATGAAATTTATATCACCTAATGTAGAAGAGGATATCTTCTAGACTTCATTTTTGCAAAATCATCAACCAAAACATCAAAATTAAGGTTTTTAACCAGTTCTTTTTCAGAGTTTGTGGGGGGGCGACCGCCCCTCACGGACCCCCCAAATGACGTCTCTGATTGTATATACAGGGTATTTTAGGAGGAAAGGTCAATACTTCGGGAGGTGATAGTATCGGTCATTATGAGAAAAAAAGTTCATATGAACATTAGCGTGTAGCGTCATGAGCGATCTGGAGGCACATTTTAGGTTTTGTGCAATCAACCTTGCTGATTTCAGAAAAGAAATAAAAAATTTTCTGCAACAAGCAGAACACCTCCTTTTTCGCATGTAAAAAATACAAAATTCTTGTTAATTACAGTTGGCAACACTGACTGACATGGTACTTCTGGCAGCTTTCTAATTATTCTCAGTGAGTCATCCCCTGGAATTTCTTAGTACTACGTTAGCTCGCTTGAGAGAAACAAGTGTTTTTTTATGTGGATGGGGTGTTCAAAAACCCCAAGGTGCTAACGAAAGGTGCGTTTTGTGAAATATACATTATACACATTTCTTTGTTTTGTTGTGTTTTACATTGTTTATAAGTTTGTTATATGTCTTAGGGTATATACTGTATATATATATATACCTATGGATATTTATATACATAATACATATGTGTGTGCAATATATTTATATATATATATTGGTAAACTTATTGTTTACCAATAAACCAAACCTTATATACATATATATACTCATAATCATATATATTTTTATTTATACGTTTGTGTTTTTGTTTCAGTGTTCCTGTTTGATACTTGTTGAGTTTTGCTGGTACAATGAGCACGCAAAGAACACGGGGATCTGCCAGCCACGTCGTCTTTGGTTCTCCACTATCAGAGCTTCCTCTGTCTGAACTTCCAACGCGTATACAAGTTGCAAGGCATTTCTCCTTCTTGAAGGAGAACAAGTACACCAGCAACAGGGATATTCTTCCGGAGGTATGCCAAACACTCATTGACCTTTGGAATCGTGCTAACATTCCATCACAGCCAATCAAGAATGTGAAGACCAAGCTGCTCCGATTGATGGAAAAAGGCTCACAAGCATCGAAGCAAGGCAAGCAGGCCACAAAAACCAAGAAGTTCGAGGAAAGCCTGAATCAATTGTTTAACATAGCTGTCTGCCAATGCGATGATCTGTCTTCATGCCACTGTGAAAAAGAAATGAAAGTTCCACGACGAGAGCATGCCTTTCTGATCGACCAGAGAACCACGCGGATCATGCAGATCAGTCGGGTGGATACGAATGTGACTCAGATGATGAAGAGAAGGAAGTCAAGAGAGGATCGGATGCAAGAAAGACAAGAAGAAGAGAATAGAAGAAAAACGGAACGGCAAGAGGTAGCATCCTCTGCAGATGTGGTCGAATCAGCTCAAGCAGAAGCAGACTCCAGTGGTGAAAGTATTGGTGATGAGTGGATGGGTGATAGTGCCCAGGAGGACAGGAACATCACACCAATTCCCACTGTTGCTTTGGAAGCTGACTGGTATGGTGTATCGAACAGGGCTGCTGCAGCTATCAGCACTGCAACATTGGTTGACTATGGCATCATTAGTTCTGATGATCAGATAAACGTAATTGACCACCACAAAGTATGGAGAGCACGGCAGAAGGTACGGAGGGATCTGAAGGAAGCAGTAACTTACCACGATATGAAAGTCACTGCTTTATTTTTTGATGGGTGGAAAGACATGACACTTGTCAAAGAGAAAAAGGGGAACAAATGGTACAGCACAAAGAAAGTTGAGGACCACTATTTGCTGGTCGGAGAGCCTGGAACCTTCTATCTAAGCCATCTGACACTGGAACGAGGAACTGGCACGGTCATTGCGGATGGACTTCAAAATGCGATTGAAGAAATGGGTATTGCAAACAAGATAATTGCAGTGGGAGTCGACAGCACAGCCACAAACACAGGGCACAGAAGTGGAGCAATACACCTGCTAGAGTGCCGCCTGGGTCGCCCTTTGCACTGGTTCATCTGTAGTCTGCATTTAAATGAACTCCCACTGCGCCACTTGTGCAAGGAACTCATCGGCCCAACAGAATCTGCAACTCAATGGAAAGGACCAATTGGCAAAGCTTTGGCCGCATGTGAAAGTTTGCCACTTTCCTCTAGAGGAATTCAATGTATTGCTGATGGCCACAATCTCCCGGATGTTGACATAATTGAGTCGTGACCAAGCCTACCTCTCCAGAATGATGAAAGCGATAAGGACTGGTGTCATTAATGAAGATCTTCTACGAGAGAAGCCTGGACCAATCTCCCATGCAAGATGGGTAATTTGTCGGCTATATGTAGCGATGGCGCAGCCAAGTGATGAACTGTATTCACTCACACAGTTTGTCTGGTGCCACTATGGACCCATGTGGTTTAGCATCAAGTGCCATCCAAGGTGCACAGATGGTCCAAAACATTTCCTGGAGCAAATCAAGCTGCTACGATTACTGCCACCAGCTAGCAAGACTGTCACATGGGCTGTGATCCAAAGAAATGCATAGTGGGCTCACCCTGAAAATGTTCTACTGGCAATACTTGCAGATGCAGATCAAGCAAACCGGAAATTGGCCATCGATGTAATCAAGACCATTCGACGAGCTCCCAAACCTGCTCAACAGCAAGTCAGAGAATTTCGGCCACCAAAGATCAAACAAAGTGCTGAGAATTTAAAAGATTTACTTCCACTAGTGGAGGAGTGCACAATGGAACCACCGCTCACGAAGCTGTTCTCTGTCGAACAACTCGATAAGATCACTGAAGAGCCCCTTGTTGTCCGGATACCATGTTACTCCCAAGGTGTAGAACGCTGTGTTAGGATGGTAACTGAAGCGTCTGGGGCAGTGTATGGAAAGGATTCAAGAGATGGTTACATTAGAGCAGTACTTAAATCCCGTGACTTTATGCCGTCATTCAAAACTAAACAAGATTTTAATGTATCATTTACTAAATAAAACTATCTAGTCTACCTACCTACCTACCTACAGTGTATTCCAAAAATAAATTTTTCTATTTTTCCTGAAAAGCAGTACATTGTAAGGGGTCAAATGATAGCTCAAACCCTAGGAAAGCAAGTGTCCAAAAGTTATGGGTAACTAGCAATTTTCACGATTTTCACATGCGAAAAAGGAGGTGTTGCACTTGTCACCAAAAAATTTTGTTTTCATTTTTGAATTTAGGGAGGTCAATTGTACAAAACCTGAAATGTGCCTCTTGATCCGTTACACTTTGCCCAATGACGCTACACGCTAATAAACATGTGTCCAATTCTGAATGATTACGGAGATAGAGCTGTTTGAATCTGATGTGCGCAGCTCTTCCTCCCCCTTCCCTCCCCTATAACCTTGAACCATGTAAGCTGTAATGTAAGCATGTAACATAAGCCAATCGACAGCTGACTGTTGTGAGTGACATTGTTTGGTGTTTGAAGCAGTGTTAAGGATGTCACACACCTTCACACATGCCGAATATGCAGATATGGTGTATGTCTACGGTTTTTGCGATGGAAGTGCAACAGCTGCTGTTGCAGAATACCGTCGACGGTTTCCGAACCGCAGAATTCCGGATCGAAGAGTGTTTACCAGGGTTTTCAACACATTGCGTGAGATTGGTGCACTTCCCAGCGCTCATGTTTCATCTGAACGTGAAGGTCAACAAGATGTGGGTGAAGTGGAAAACATTCTTCAGTTGGTAGAGCGTAGTTCTACTACTAGCTCACGAAAAATTTCTACACGTCTCGGTGTACCACACACAAGAGTATGGCGGCGAACATTACGTGAGGAAGGTTTGCATCCATATCATGTACAGCGTGTACAACACCTTCAACCAGGAGACGCTGCCATGCGACTGGAATTTTGTCATTGAGTAAATGTTAATCGCCGATTGCTTCGATTAATGCTGTTCACCGATGAAGCTACTTTCACCCGTGACGGTATCAACAACACTCGTAACTCTCATCCGTGGTCAGACGAAAATCCAAATGCCACTGTGGAAACAAATTTTCAACATCGCTTCTCTGCCAATGTGTGGTGCGGTATCATCGATGATCAGCTGATTGGCCCTGTTACTTTAGAGAATCGTCTTACGGGACAAAGTTACCTAGAATTTCTGCAAAATGAATTGCCAGGACTATTGAAGGATGTTCCTTTGGCTACACGCGCTGGTATGTACTTTCAGCATGACCGAGCTCCTCCACATTCTACCCGTTTGGTGATGCAATACCTAAATCAAACTTTCCCTGGTCGATGGATCGGCCGCGGTGGTCCCATTCAACGACCACCAAGGTCCCCAGACCTCTCTCCGTTAGATTGTTGTTTGTGGGGGTGGATGAAAAGTCAAGTTTACAAAAGAAAGGTGGATACACGAGACGAATTGCTCGCGCGCATTTTGGATGCTGCTGCTCGCATAAAGGAACGTCAAGATCAACTCAGACGAACAACACGCGATCTTCGCACACGAGTTGCAAAGTGCATTGAGGTTGACGGTGGAATTTTCGAAAACGTATTGTAAACTGTAACAAATTTGTCATTTCTGTATCTGATACCATTCAAAATGCCAATGTTTAAACATTAAATGTTAGAAACAATAATTGGTTTCGCTTCTTGATTACCATTAACAATGCTTTTGTATTTGTAGATTCAAACAGCTCTATCTCCGTAACCATTCAGAATTAGACACATGTTCATATGAACTTTTTTTCGTACAATGACCGATACTATCACCTCCCAAAGTATTGACCTTTCCTCCTTAAACACCCTCTATGGTATATATTATATTATATATATTTATATGCATATTATATATTTTATATATAGTATTATATATTACATATATATATATATGCATATTATATATATATACATAGTATTATATTATATATATTATATTTATTATATATATATTATGATCGGCCTCATCTCGAAAACTAGACATGCTAGAGGAAAACCGAAAACAGATTTGGAATCAGCGTCTCAACAACTATCTAGCCCACCCATAATTACATCTGATGAAAAATACTTGTTGGCCAGTATTATTGGTGCTTGGAGAAGGAATATACTATCTAGGCAGCAGTATTTTTAATTTTATGGAGTAAGCTGGCCTCCCTCTTTCGTAGTTATTTTCACCCTCATATTTTAGAGGTTTCCATTTCCATTTAATTCGTTTATGTCCACCATTTATTCTTCGTTTCGTCATTTGTTATCCATCTCATAATTTTATGTTATTTAAATTTAGTTTCAGTTAAGTTATTATATTCTGCGTCAGGGACCTTACTGTTATGGAGGAAGGGGTATTATGTCTAATCAATCATTCTTGCTCCTGCTTCTCATAATATCTATATGACCTACAACTAAATATTAGAAATAGTAGTAAAAAAGAATAAGGAGTAAAACTTCTACATATAAACAATATATGTAATGTACTTACGTGGATTAAGTCATTTATTACTCCACAGAATGTATTATTTTCTCGATCGTACCCTATTCCCGATCTTCCAGTTGAAGTTTCAATGGTATAACTGCACAAAAGAAAAATGCATTAATCATATTTAATTACACATATGATTGCAGTTGTTTTCATACGCTCGTCAATCGAATATTTGTATGGAACATTAAGCACAGCTGCATAAAAAGCCATATGAAGTATCCATGCTTACTCCTTTCAACAAAGTAGAGACATACAGAGGAGGAGATTGTAGACACAACTCGACCAGGGAAGTACTCCGGGACGTTAGGCAGAGATAGGGAGTGCTGGAACTCTCGTTTCTCCTGTTACAGGACTCCTTAGCTGATCTTTTTTTCCGTGTCTCATATACCCTGTGAGCAGTCCAGCATGCTCTCAAACACACACTTCTCTCCCTATTCCTCAATACACATACTTACATTTTATACACTATACAATCTTTTCAAAATTAAAAAACAATAAAATGGTATCGTTTTCAGCAGCCTCGGAATCCCTTGGGGAGAGGACAATGAATATCCCCATTTCTGGCTCCCTCGTTGGTAATACCGGGAACGTACCTTCGGACAGCAAGGATGCTTCTGCTACTGTCCATTCCAGATGTTCTGGGCCTTTGCCTGATTCACGTTTCATAAACGTCTGCAACATTCGTGGCCTTTCCTCAAATTTCCACTCTGTTAAACAACACCTATCCTCCTCTAACCCTCACCTTCTCTCCCTCGTTGAAACTCAGATGTCTGAGACAACTGACATAATCCTTTTCCTGTACCCTCCTATTTTTAGTATATTCAGTTCCATTCCAAAGGTAGGTGTTGCCTATATGTACGCAACGACTTAACTTACTCTCGTATTCCCGAAATTGGATCCTTCAAATTCTGCACCCTCTGGCTACGGCTTCCATGCCAATCTCAAATTAAATACATCTGCGCTGTCTACCTTTCACCTAATTCTACCCTCTATCCAAAACTCTTTGACTACCTCACTTCCAAAGTGAAATACATTCTATCCACCCCTCTTGTTTTGCTGAAATTTCCATTTTAGGAAATTTCAATCTTCACCATCACATTTGGCTTTCCTCCCTTTTTACTGAAATCCCGGGTGAACTAGCTTACCAATTCTCTATCCTGAATGACCTAGAACAGATTGTACAACAACCTACTTGTATCTCTGATCGCCTTTGAGATAAGCCCAACCTTCTTAATTTATTTCTAACAATTCATCCTTCTTCTTACTGACAAAGAAGGATGAATTGTTAGAAAAAGTTCATAATGTTCATAATTAATATTTGCCCTCTATTCCTGTATTCCTTTTCACACAAATACGTGTTTTTGCCATCTTTCAATAGATTGGGAGTAATTTTAGGGGTCCCTTAATTCTGACTCTAGCGTTGGCTAATTGGCTGGCTGACTTGCTGCCTGGTGGGTCCTGCAAAACACTCTCTGTCCTTCTGGGTCTGTTATCATTACATAGTAGAAGCCCTTGATCTTGGTTTATTTTTTATTTCAAACTTTTTTGAAATTTTCACATTTTTTATCACACCAGTGAGAAGAAGGCATTAAATGTTTCAGCAGAACTAACATTACAAGTCAGTATGCTATTTTGGATTAAGAGTAATCTGGAAGTGATAGGAAAGGCAAAATCATCGAAAAAATGCTGAAGCTTGTCAAGCAGTATGAAGGACTAAATAAAATAAGCTAAAACCGTACAAGAGCTGCAAAATGAAGGAAAATATCTTTGAGAGTGATTTGGAAGATATTCATGATATTGCTTTGAGGAAGGCTTTAGAGAAATGAAGCGAGGAAAATCGGCAATTTCTTGCTCTTCAAATTGGAGATTCATTCTCATCAAGTATAAATTCCTCTGATGAAAAACTCTATACAAAACAGGCCCGAAGGGTTAAAATTGAAGAACAGAAAGCAAATCTCCGCAGGAAAGAAAACCACGAAAAACTGAGGCAGAACAACGCTAATCATAAAGAGTAACAGCACATCATCTGAGGAAAATATCAAGGACTCTGGCGAATTCAAAGCCTTTCTCTCTACAAAAAATCAAGACCACCCCAACCAAGGAAGCGCCAGAAGAACACCCTCTATCGAGAAATTACTGCAACGCTTGATGGGACAAACATTTCAAATAGAAAAGTCACAGTCATCCTGGCAAGTACGATTAAGAACCCGGGACATGACCTTCGGGATGTGACACTCTCAGTAGTCTCAGTTCGCCGAGTTCGGCTACAGAAGTGGAAGATTTCAGCAGAGGAAGCAAAACTCAAAAATGATCCAGGATGTCGTTTGCTGTTGCACTGCGATGGAAATTTGTTCCTGATATTATAGGAAATGACAATGCAGAAAGGATTGCCATACTGATGCCTGGTAATGAACAAGAGCAGTTGTTCGGTGTTCCGGAAATTCTACAAGGAACTGAGCGGAAGATGGCTAAAGTATGTTTCAATGCTCGTGAATCGTAGAATATCCAGGATGACGTATCCGGACAGGTCTTCGAAATGCAAACGCAGAAGTACACAATGGTGCTTACGACTTGAAAGAGAACCACCTCAATCGAATGCTATTGTACTTTCCATGCCGTCGTCATTTCCACCAGGGAATGCTGGGGAAGTTTTGCGGCTGAACCTGAGTGTATAGAGTGCTCCAGACATTCTACTGTTCAAGAGGTTTCAGTCAAATTGGAATTTCATCGACAGCCCCAGTACATGACAGCTTTCGATGACCAAGCCTTGACAGAGACCTTCATTCAAAGTGATGTTTTTTGGCCCACTGAAGCTCGATGTGATCAAATTCTTGAAGAAGCCATTGGCTGGGGTAGATCATCCGCGAGAGGATTATAAGGAACTGGTGCAGTTCTCTTTAGTTTTTTTGTAGAACAAACAAATGCCTCTTTCAGAGACCAAGGAACATGTCACCTTGCTCGCTGGATGACCAAGTAAAGTGATATACTTTAATGCAAAATTACAAGTGAATTCACTGATATTTGGCGTTTTAATACACAAATTTATTCATTCAGGATGACGTACACCTAAATGAAATATACACTGCTCGGCTGGGTAGATTAACTGAGAAAAATAAAAATAGGATATACGCAAAAAAATAGGTAAGAAGAAATAATTTTTTCTTCTTTAGTAAATGGGACGCGTCAGACGCAGGGAAACTTATCGCGAAAAGAGAAATGAAGAGTAGCAAAGAAAATACAGTGTAGGGTGTCCCATAAGTCTGGAACCATAGGGTAAAATAAGTAATTCATGTTTTTCCGTTTATGCAAATGCCCATGATGTCTTTGAGTAAGGAAGAATGCATCCAGGTAATTCTGCTCGTAGGAAATCGGAGTCAGAGGGAGGTCGCTGAGGAATTTAAAAGATTGCATCCGTACCGCGCGCCGATAACACACAGCTGTGTCAGCAAACTTTAGCAAAGTTCAGGGAAACGGGATCCGTAGGAGATAAACCACGCAGTGGACCTCCGAGGACATCCACCGACGATGACACAGCAGCTACCATCCTTGCTCATTTCACAAACAATCCCCAAAAGTCTCTTCAGCGTTTTTATTGCCGTTTTTATAATTTTGCCCTATAGTTTCAGACTTACGGGACACCCTGTATATAGAGTATGTGTATATGTATATATATATATATATATATATATATATATATATAGAGAGAGAGAGAGAGAGAGAGAGAGGAGAGAGAGAGGTGTATCGAGGCCAAAAAAAGGTAATGCGATACGATACTCGATACATTGGCAAAATGTATCTCGTTACGATACTACATATATGAATAATATATGTATCGCGATACGATACGATACGATACATATATATAATATATACCTTATACACAACACACGCATATATACATATATACACACACACACAAACTCAGAATGGTCCCCTGAGAAACCTATACAGGGTGTCCATAAATGCTTACCCTGAAAACAGTATGCTCTCATGTTTTAATGACGAATCTTACATCCGTTTTCTTTTTACAGGTGATGTAGTACACGAATAGAGTTTCTGTGCTGGTGTGTTTCGTCTACCGCATTCGCCGCTAGGAGCGCTGTAGTAGCTGTTCAATTAAGATGGCGTCTGTGACAGAGAAGGCACAATGTGTTGTGTGGCTTGCAGAAACAAAATCTCCTGTCAGTGTTCAGCGAAGGTTCAGAACAAAGTATGGAAAGAATCCACCTGATGTGAAGTTAATTAAGTCGTGGATGAAAAAATTCTTGGAAACTGGAAACGTGGAAAAGGGAAAGAGCAGTGGTAGAACATCAGTTTCAGATGGGACGGTGGAAAGCATTCAAACGGCTTTCACACCAATTACGCCATCCCCCAGCTGCAGGACAGGCAGCCAACTGTCATCTTCCAACAAGATTGGGCACCCCCTCATTGGGCGCATGTTGTTCTTGAAACTCTCGACGCAACATTTCCAAATCGATAGATTGGCAGGGACGGGCCAATCCCATGGCCCCCAAGATCACCATTACCCCGCTGGATTTCTTTCTCTGGGGTCATGTTAGAGATTTGGTTTATGCAACAGTTGTTCCAGATATCAGGACATTGAGAGAACGCATTACTGATGCAATTGCAACAGTTAACCCACAAATGTTGGAAAATGTGTGGCGTGAGTGTGAATACCGTTTAGACATTTTACGTGCCACTAGGGGTGCACATGTGGAAGCTTATTAAGTTCATTAACTATGTATCAAAACATTGTATATTTATCTACTTATGATTAAAACTGTGTTTCAATACGAGTGTTTATCTAAAAGTTATAGCATGCTTTAATCAGGGTAATCATTTATGGACACCCTATATGT
The DNA here is from genome assembly GCA_023014485.1 of Bathynomus jamesi. Lineage (NCBI taxonomy): Eukaryota > Metazoa > Arthropoda > Malacostraca > Isopoda > Cirolanidae > Bathynomus > Bathynomus jamesi. The sequence continues at coordinate 436,398 of JAJOZX010001232.1, read as the reverse complement.
TAAACACAGACCGTGCATGGAACAAGGAACTCTTCTTGGAAATTACATCCACTATAGTTCGAATAAGTAATGATAAATTTCAAATACTATAGTTTTTTTTTTTTTTTCTTTTTCACGTTGGGCTTTCCAACATGAAAAAGAAAAACTATAGTATTTGTCATTTATTATTACTTTTCAAACTATAGTGGATGTAATTTCCAAGAAGAGTTCCTTGTTCCATGCATGGTCTGTGTTTAACACATATATATATGACATATTATGAAACAACTGAATTGCTTTCTATTTTCATTGAATTTTACAGTGACTTCTCAAACAATTCATCAGACATTCTGTTTCTCTTTGAAGTAAAGAGATTTCCAGCTATGCTAAAAAGTCTCTCAACCGGAGCGCCTGATGACAGTGTAGTGTTGTATTTTATGGACAGTTCTTTTATAAAAGGATACATGTGTAATTGTTGAATGTCTGATGAATTATTCGCTAAATAATTAGATAATTCTTGACGAGGTTTGTTCACTGACTGAGTCTATGAAAAAGTATCGCGTTACTGACACTTATTTGTATAGTATCTTTCGATACGATACAAATAATAAAAAATGTATCACGATAATATGCCACCCTGTATATATATATATATATATTATATACATATATACACGAGGGTGGGCTGAAAAGTCATGCTTCCACTCAAATAAATTTTGAACGAGTTGAGGGATTTTATCGAAACAAAAGCAGATACATACCTTAGAGTTTATTCTTCAAAACGAAACATTCATGTTTCTGTAAAAACACTCTCTACCTCGATACATTTACGACAACGATAAATAAGTTTTTAAAATCCATCCCGGTTAAATTCGGAGCTTTGACTACGAAACCAAAATTTCACAGCGGCCTTAACTTCTTCGTCAGACTCGTAGCGATTTCCAAGGAGATGTTCTTTAAGTTTAGGAAAGAGGTGAAAATCGCATGGTGGATGTGGCAAGACGGTGAATTGCAGATCCTCAATTGCTTCACGCGTTTAAACACTGGTTCAAACGCCGTGCGTTGTCGTGGTGAACAATGACTGCGTTTTTGCGGGTGCGAACTCTCCTGATCCGATTTTTCATCTTCTTCAGAGTTTCAATATAACGTGTGGAGGTGACTGCTGTTTCTCTTTCCGCAAAGTCTTCGAGAACACCATTGATATCCCAAAAAACAGTCATCACTTTTCCAGCCGAGTTTTGAACTTTGATTTTTTTTGGTTGCAGTGAATTTTTGTGCCGATATTCCATCGATTGCCATTTATTTTCAGGGTCATAATGGTGGAGGGCGGGTCATACTATGCACTTTTTTTAAATCAATGGAGAGGGGTGTTCAAATGACATATTTTGGTGTATGGAACACAATTCTGAAGAAAATATTTAATTCTGATAACCCTAACCTACATCATTTTGCAGTTGATTATTATTAAATTGTTGATTATTTTACTATTGTAGTTACCCCAGAATATGTCTTCTCACGTTTTCTATCATGGCTGCTCACGTTATCTCTCATAGAGCATTGTTCTAACTAATTCATATAAACACATATAATGTAATTCATATAATAATAATAATATTTAAATACTCAAATAAAAAGGTGTGCCATTCCACTTAATTGTAATTATCATACAGTTTGGTATATGAAATATTTTGACGGTTTTCTGGCGCGCATAAGGCCATTTCTGAGCCACCTTTCTCAGAGGCTAGAATGTAACGTTTCAGAACATTCTAAACGTTTTGTGAAATATTTGAAGTGACTCATGATTTATGAAGCTATTGGAGAAAAGTGGTGATGAAGATGAGTTTGTTCCTGAAGTTGAGCTCTTCCCTCAAACTGACTCAGAGCCAGCAGCTTCGGCAAAGGTACAGAAAAACTATGATGAGATTCAAAACATTGCCCTTGCTAGTGTAAGGCATGGCATAGGGCTGAGGCCAACTGCAGCGATAGCAACAGCAGCTCTGATTGACGCAGGAATCATCACAGAAGACAATACAAGTAAAGTGATTGATAAGAGCAAGGTCAAGAGAGCACAGGAGAAGTTGATGAGAGAGCTGGGGGAACAGTTCGAGAAGAAGTGCAGGGAGGAGGGGGGGATCTCTTGCATCCTCTTTGATGGGCGGATTGACCTGACCAATGTGATGATGGAAGCTGAGGGCAGTGACCAATCTTTTCCCGCAAAGATCAAGGAAGAACACTATAGTGTTGTTAGTGAGCCTGGCAGCTACTATCTGTTCCACTTTACCCCAGAGAAAGCAACTAAAGAGGAGTCACATGCGGAGAAGATTGCTAAGGTCCTGTTTGCCTGGCTGAAAGAGAGGGGTTATGATAAGACCTTGTTGGCCATTGGAGGAGACTCAACAAATGTCAACACTGGTGTGAAAGCTGAGTAATGCGGAAGCTGGAGCTGCACCTGGGGAGAAAGCTGGTCTGGTTGGTGTGCAACCTGCACACTGTTGAACTTCCCCTGCGCCATCTCATTGTTGACCTTGATGGCCCTACTCTGTCAGACAAAAAATTATCCGCGCCAATAGGAAAGCTCCTTGATTCTGCTACAGACTTTGATATCAATCCAAACTTCACCCGAATCTCTGTTGGCCCTCCACTGATCAAGCTTCCTGACAAGGTCATTCAGGATCTCTCAACTGATCAATACTATGGCTATAAAATTGTCTGTGCAGTCAGGGATGGAGTACTTCCTGCAGGGCTGGCTCTGTTAGAGATAGGACCAGTAAACCACAGCCGCTGGCTCACCACAGCGAACAGACTTCTTCTCAGGCTCTGGGTGTCAAAGCACGGACTTAAAGGAAAGAACCTGAAGATTCTGCAATTCATTGTGGAATTCATCATTGGAGTGTATTACCCATGTTGGTTCAACGTGAAGGTCAAGCACTCCTGGATCGAAGGGCCTAGGCACATCCTCTTTCAGCTGGACTGCCTCAAGTCCCAGAGAAAGGAGGTGCTGGATATTGTGATGCCAACTGTGAGAAGATCTGCTTGGTATGCCCACAGTGAAGTCATCCTCCAAACACTACTCTGCTCTGAGGATCAGAAGGAGAGGATTGAAGGGGTGGAGAGAATCCTGGCCATCAGGGGAGAGGGGGACCCGGACACTCAGCTGGAGGACTCCTCTGTTAGGAGCAGAAGGACACCTGACATCAATTGTGATGCTTCCAGCATCGGTGACTTGATCAGCTGGTCAGAAGGTGTGTCAGAGCCACCTCTCACCTGCTCTCTAAGCACCTCAAAGGTGAAAAACTTCATCAACACCCCATGGAGGTGCGCAACTGGCCTTGCCACACACAAAGCATTGAGAGGGTTGTTAAAATGGTGACTGAGGCTTCTGCTAAGTACTTCTCACAGGAAAAGAGGGATGGAGGGATCAGGGCTCAGGAGACCAGCAGGAAGCTGATGTCCAAGTCTGAGTCAAAGCAGGATTTGTGCAACCTGGCAAAGTTCAAGATGTCAGGAGAATGATCTTTGTAATTATATCCAGTGATATACATGCAGTTCACCTATTAATAAATATATGTAAAGTTGATTTGGCCTTGTCAATATAAATGATTTACCTTATATCTTTTAATATATTATAAAGGGGTTCAAAAGGGTAAAATTGGCAATTTAGAAATACAAAATGATGTAGGTTAGAGTTATCCTATCCAAAAAATAAGCTCATATTTGAATTCCCCATGTAAAAACACATAATTTAGACACCCTTGATGGTAGGATTTCCTTCAGATTCATGTTGTCACCTGAGTACGACCCCCCTAATGGTGGACCCACGTCTCTTCTCCTGTCCCAATGCTGCGCAGAAATTCATCTCCTTCATTTTCGAAGCGCTGCAGATTTTCTTAGCAAATGCGTAGTCTCTCAGTTTTCATCTCGGCAATGAGCATGCGAGGCACCCATCTGGCACAGACCTTCCTGTAACCGAGACTACTGATAATGTGTCCCACTCACTCTTTGGAGATCTCGAGCATTGCAGCAATTTCATTTTGTTTAATGCGATGATTTCCACGAATCAGTTCGTCAACGTAGTTCCGATGAGACTCGTCGGTTGCAGTTACAGGCCTTCCACTTCGCGGTTTGTCTCGCAAATCTTCTTGCTCTGCTTCTCGTTCTTTACACTGCCTCGCCCAACGTCGAACGGTACTCACATCAACACACTGTTTGCAGTACACAGCTTGCATTCGCCAATGAATGTCTATGGGAGCAACACTTTCCGCGGTCAAAAATTCAATTACGGCACGTTGCTTGAAGCGAACATCTTTACTCCTTTCTATTGTAATCGATACTGAACCAACGTGTGGAATAAGTGTAGGCTATATTAGGCTATAGCACAAAATCGGTTTTATCTGGTTACCTCTACACAATCTAGAATGGGGGGGATATCAAGTTACAACACAAAACCGGTTTTATCTGGCTACCTCTACACAATCCAGAATTATTCAAGTGGAGGCATTACTTTTTAGCCCACCCTCGTATATATATATATATAATATATATATATATATATATATCATATACAGGGTGTCCCAGAATTAACTATCTATTTCAATGAAATCGGACAAATTTAATAAAAACTGACATAATTTTGTGTTTATTACTAAATTATGATACAAAAACAAATAGATTTATAAATCATAAGTCAAAACTTTATTGAGAAGTTTCAACATGTGCACCGTCTGTATCTCTGCAAATTTCAAATCTATCCTCAGCGCTGCGAAACACATTTTGAAGCATTTCAGGTGTTATCTCCCGCACTGCCAACTGGATGCGTTCTTTAAGTTCAGCTAAACTATTGATCTTTTGGCGATAAACCTTTGTTTTTATGAAACCACATGCAAAGAAATCCAGGGGTGTCAAATCTGGAGAACGCGGAGGCCAAGGTCGAGGTCCTCCACATCCAATCCACCGATTCGGAAGGCGTCTGTTGAGGTATTCTCGACCAATTCGGAAGGCGTCTGTTGAGGAATTCTCGAACAATAATGACATGGTGCTCCATCTTGTTGAAACACAACATTATCAAGAATGCCATCATCAAGAAGCTGTGGTTCGAGAAACTGCTGAAGCATATCAAGGTAGACGGTACCTGTTACAGTTGCTTCCGCAAAGAAGAATGGGCCATAAATTTGGATTTGGTCATTCCAAGCCACACGTTAACTTTTGGAGAGTCTCTTTGCCATTCTAAAAATAAAACTATGAAAAACTATGAAAAAATTCTGAAAATAAAATTATGAAAAAAATTTAGAAATTTATACATTTTTAACACATATTAAACATGATAAACATAAATAAAAGTGTGTTTTTAAAAAATTTGTCCGATTTCATTGAAATAGATAGTTAATTCTGGGACACCCTGTATAAGTAACGTAATTCCCATAAAAAAGATGAACTATAACTCTAAAATACACCTAAAGGTTCGCATTTCAGGATATTTGAAACTGAAGAGGATATGTTGGTATTTTATTGATCATTTTAGCTCTGTTTTTTACTGTTGAAAATTTGAATAACTTTAATGTTAGGCAAGTGATTCATACAATAAAACTAAACTAAATTTTATCATAAAATCCTGCAAAATGCTAATCTCAAGGCAACTAATTAACATAAAACTATTTACAGAGCTACCGAAGTATCCTATATTTGCTAAAATATACACTAGCTATTTTCTTTGCTAGACCTATTAATTATACAAAGGTTCCTACTGAACAGAAATAGCAAATGCGGTACCTTTTGCATAAAGGGGAGTAAAAAGGAGGTAGGAAATTATGGGCTAATAGATAAACTTTCCTCTTAAAGCAAAAGTAATATCTAAAACAACAACCAATGGATCACACCAGCACTCACTGTGAGTATTACACGCAAATATACACTCTTTAAACTATGAAAAAATCACATTATTATCGAACAGACATACAAAAATTACTGTAACAAACTTAATGCAGATATTAAAAAAGCAAAAGCAGATCATTAGTCTTAAAAAATTGATGAACAAAAATCTAATCTAAAAAGGCTATGAAAATTTTGAAAGAGTTAATTAACACGAAGAAGGTTAAAACAAATCCTTTGTTCTCCCTCACACAAGGCGGAAATTCTTACAGTGACTCCAAAGACATCGCCAATTTATTAAACAACTTCTTGGCAAATATCGGCTCCAGTACTGTAGCCTCGATCTCACTTACAGACAATTACTACCAACAATACATGCCCCAACCAAATCCAAACTAATTTTTCTTTGATCCAATTCTACAATACGATATCTCTCTAGCGATAAAAAAAATCTGAAAAATAAAGATTCTGACATCAATACGATCCCCCTAAAAATATACAAATTAGTATCCGATAAAATTGCAATACCACTTAGTAAGCTAATGAATGGATCACTAACACTACGTATATTCATTGACAGTTTAAAGGAAGCCAGAGTATGATGCCCTTCATTTAAGTCGGGAAACCCAAACAATTATCGCCCTATTTCCGTATTGCCAACTTTAAGTAAAGTATTTGAAAAAACCGTGTACAATAAACTTACTAAATTCTTAATCAAATACGATATAAACACAATATGGGTTTAGAGGTGGACATAACAACGGAAGATGCCATGAACATGCTATTAGAAAATGAGTATGAGAACTTAAACAGCAAAATACACACTGCCGTGATCTTCCTCGACTTGTCAAAAGTTTGATACACTTTCGCATGAAATCTTATTAAATAAACTTTACATATCTGGCATAAGAGGAAATATCCTCGATTGGTTTAAATCATATTTGTGAAATCGCCATCAGTACATCAGATTAAAAGACAATTTATCCGACAAGGCGATGCTAAGTAGTGGAGTCCCACAAGGATCTATTCTTGGGCCATTACTATTTCTTATTCACGTCAACGATTTTGATCTTTATACCACATAAAATTCCGTGCAATGCGCAGATGATACCACACATACGAATCATACCGCAGACTTTCTGATTGATGAAATGAACAGGCAGTTGGAAAATGTGGATAAATGGATGTGTGCTAATAAACTTTTACTGAACCTGACAAAGTCATCTTATATGATTATTACCCCAAAACAAATTAATACAAACTGTCAAATAAAAATTGGGAATATTACTCTCGCAATGGTGAATAAGACTAAAGTACTTGGCATTAATTTAGACGAAAAACTAAATTTCAAAAGTCATGTACAACATATCAAATCCAAAATATCAACATTTCTCTTCATATTATTTAAATTAAAAGGACCCTTCCTCAACACGCACTCCTTACCATATATTATTCCTTCATCCATCCACATTTATTATATTGCATTATAGCATCGAGTATCTCAAAGAAATATATAAAACATCCTTTGGAAGTAATTCATAGCGAATGTCTGAGAATTCTCGCGAATAATGACAACACAAAGACACACTTTCCCAATGTTTAAAGAGCTAAATATTTTAAAACTTAATGACATACAAATTCAGTGTTGCTGTCAATATGTTCAAGGTTATCAACAAAAATCGACGTACATCACTCATTCAAAGATTCAAAGAGCAATCACCCCCCCCCCCCTATCAAATACACCATCGTTATAATACCAGACTGCTGAGTGAATTTATACACAAACCTAAATATAGAATAGAAACTGCAGAAAATGTACTCTCTTTCAAAGAAGCAGATGTGGAATGCAATTTCCGTGCATATCAGGCAGGCTTTATCTCTAAATGTATTTAGCAAATCACTAAAAAAGCACTTCATTAGTTCCTACCGATGTATAAGTTTACTACCGCCAATTTTACCATAGTAATCAACTAATTAAAATATGCTAATTTCTTTAATCACCTTTCGTAATCTATTCTTTTTCTATATTGTTTTAATTAAGCATCATTTATTTTCTTGTAAATATACAATAAATCATTTAATTTAAAATTATGAAACATTTTGTAAACTTTGTAAACTTTAAATAAAATAAATAGTCAAAGTTCACAATTATTTATGTCATTGTAAATTGTTAAAGTTCTGAATTTCTTTTATCAATAAAGGTTGTTCAGTATTCAACATTTACTATTATTGTTGATGCTATTGTTATTATTTTTGTTGTCAATACTACTATTACTTGCCACTCTCACTGTTTTATGTAATATTTTCTAATATATGTACAATATATCATTTAATGTAGAATCATGTAACATTTTGTAAACTTATATTGTATTTATTATTATTATGTTTTGTTGTCTCAATTACTATTACCTGCTACTTTCACTATCTTATGCAATGAATTATTGAATGCCATTAATTGTGCCTAAAAAACCTCCATGCTTCCAAGGGCATATTCAGTACAATATAAACCTTGGCCTTTTCAGTGTTGAACTCTTTAATTATTATTATTATTATTATTATTATTATATATATATATATATATAATATATATATTATATATATATATATATATATATATATATATATTTCTAGTGAGCTTACCAAATGCCATATTTCTGTTTCATTTCGTCCAGAATGTTGATCAGAACTCCTTTCATTTGATTCTTTACTTTGTAGAGGTGTGGCGCAGCCTGCAAGCAAAGATAATATATATATATATATATATATATATATATATATATATATATTAGGGCGGTTCAAATAAATGAAAATTAAAAATTCAAGCAAGCATGTACTTTTTTTTATTAGACTTAAGAACATAAAACTCTGAGACGAATTTGAGTGGAATCCGAGAGTATTTACTCGGTGCTCAAGCATTAGAATATGTACAGTGGGTGAATTGGATAAATAACATTTAGATAACCAATGAATTCGCGCAATATAACGTTCAGTGATGGCACAAATGCATTGATATCAGCTTAATATCATACATGAAATCTAGTCGCCTGAACATTTACCGGTGGCCAATGTCGACTTATTCTGGTCAGGAAATTAATGCCGGTGCATTTCCACTACGTGTAAGAGGAACTGCTTTTGAGTCTCAGCTTTGGTAATGGTTGCATTGAAATTCTTTATCATGGACACGCCCCTTTCAGTACTGTCTTTGATAACATTGAATCTTTACATGGATAGGAGGGATCGTCTATCGTCTTGGTGATTTTTTCACTCATCAGGAAATAACTTGAATGACGCTGAAATCGACAAAGTCTGAGAGATCCATCCTCTCAACTGAAACGTTTCCTTTGTATTTTCTCCGATCTTTCTTTAGTGTTCCTCTTTGTAATAAATTTGCTGCCTCAACCATTTTCATCTTTGTTTTCCAACAAGGTTTCATACGAAACAAAGCCAAACCAGGAGAAGATTGTAGACACCAATCGACCAGGGAAGTACATGACCGTAAATTTCCCTCAATCGTCGCGCTCAGAAACTTTAAATACCAGAAACACCATACGACAAATCAGCAATCTAGGAGTAATCGAACATGAGCTTGAGCACCCACTAAAAGTTTTGCTACGAAGTAGAAATTTGCCATGAAGGATTTTGTAAACAAGTAGAATTAAAAAATCCACATGCTCAGTGACTTACCTGCAATAAAATTTGTACCCCTATTACATGAACCGCCCTAATATATATATACAGTATATATATATATATATATATATATATATATATATATATATATATATATATATATATATATATGTTATAGAATGACGTTCCTTTCCCGGAGGGGGCGTATCGCCGCATTCAGTACACACGACGCGAATAATGCCAAGCCATAAAGGCGTGGGTCCAGTGCGCATGCGCGAGACTCGAAGGTATAAAAGCTTGAGTCGAGCCGCATCCTGAAGGATTCTTCTACTTGTTATAACTGATGCTATACGCATAAACCCGTTGCCGTTAGGTCGGTTCATTTACTTCCATTAGTTATCATATTAAAGAGTCATGTAAGCTATCATCTATAATTCATCCCTCAAACGGCTGGCGTGGGTTCGAATCCCACTTCTGACACCAATTATTTTAAATTTGCGCCGCTTCTGACACCAGCTGTTTTATATTTGATTTGTTTGTTCTTGGTTCTAGTTATCGAAAATCGATCTTGGCGTCGTTGTGGGTTTGGTGGTGACGCTGATTTATTGGCGGGGTTCGGAACCACTGGCCTTGGGGTATCTGGGTAGCCCTTATAATCACTCGGGCATCAGGATGGCATCGATGTAATTATTTATGTCATTGTAAATTGTTAAAAGTTTTGTATTTCTTTTATCAGTAAAGGTTGTTCACCATTCAACAGTTACTATTATTATTGCTGCTAATATTATTATTTTTGTTCTCAATGCTACTATTAATTGCCACTTTCATTGTTTTATCTAATTTTTTCAACTAAATAACCAATATTCATTTAATTTAAAATCACGTAACATTTGGTAACCGTCATATTGTATTTATTATTAATATTATTATTATTATTATTTTTATTGCTATTATTATTATTATTATTTGTTGTCTCTATTATTATAACTTGCCACTTTCACTATTTTTATGTAATAGATAAGGTAAATTTCATTAATTTTGCCTAAAAAGCCTTTATGATTCCAAGAGCATATTCAGATGAGAGTACTGTGAATATATTAATGTCATAACAAATGTCTAAAAATTGTAAAACTCTGTCACTTGTATTCTTTTCTGAATAAAGTTTGAATGTGATTTTGAAAAAAAAAACAGGAACACGCAAATACTGTATTTGTCATAAAATGTTTCAAATTTGGGTTATTTGGAAAATAAATTAATTAATACACGATATAAATATATGATTCAATTGTCGATTTGGAAGATTAGTATTTGTTTCATGATTGCATTTCTCTAAATGCACTTCATCAATTCATTGGCTTTGTAAGAGTATTCGAAGAACACCTATTTTTGATAATTCAAATCAACGACGAAAACAACTATTTCAGTGAAGTCGAATAATGATGTTTCCGTTCAGTGTTCAAACTTGATTAAAAGTTTAAGAATCGAATTCTTGAGGAATGATCATGTATACGTCATTCAATCATTGAAAGATTATTAATGATATATAAGCAGAGGCCCGTAGAACATTTTCAGTCAAACTAGTATCTTTATTTCAACATTACTTCTTTAAATACACGATTTATCGTTATTCTTCAACATAATCAAAACTTTTCACTCTAGACAAAGCTACATCAAGCTGTCCATTTGTAAAAAAAACAGGTTTAACACTAAAAATACAAAACATATGCTGTCAAATTTGTATCTTTATCAAGGCAACCAGGGAGCAATGTAGAATTATCAAGAAGATGTGGCAATTGTAAGCAAATTTGGGGAGCCAGATATATTTATTACTTTTACTCGCAATCCAAGAGGGACTGAAACCGCTGAAAGCATTGAAACTTATCAAAGATAAGAATGTAAGCCAGATATTGCTGCAGAGGTTTTTCACATGAAAGTAAAAGAGCTGCTTCATGATTTATAAAAATAAATATACTCGGAAAGCCAAGTGCATTTTTGTATGCAGTTCATACACCACGGGTGGAAGATTTCCATATGCCCCACACCTTCTACATCACCCCTACACCACTCCCCCTCCACCCTCCACCTAAACAAGCCAAAGGGGATATTTTTTCTTCTATGAACATTACCACCCAAGGTCATCGAAGGAGGGGTAACATAGTCTAGGAATCATCTTAGTAGCCCGTCGCTGCACTCTCTCTCCATTCTGTCTCTGTACTGTCGTAAATACGGAGACTAGAATTGAACGCAGTATTCCAGGTGGGGGAGTACTAAGGAATTATATAATATCAGCAGTTTTCTTCGACTTAAATTCACACGATCTACCAATAAATCCGAAGATTCTATTTGCTTTTCTGACTGCTTCGATACATTGCTTTCTCAATTTACGAATGTCGGCAACAATAATACCTTAATCTTTCTCTTCTGTAACACTTGTTAGTGCCTTGTCACACACAAAATACTTTTCATTAACATCGTTTCTAACAACATGCAACGTTGTACATTTATTTATATTTAAGTTCATTTGTCAGATTTCCACGCACTAGAGTAATTTATTAATATCTTCTTCAATCTGCAAACGTTCTGCGCTGATTTTGTTCGTCCCCCTAGTTTGGTATCATCCACAAATTTTGAAATTATACTCTAATTCCCAAGTTGATGTCACTGATATAAATAATAAAAAGAACTGGTTCCAAAACTGATCCCTGAGGCACGATGCCAGTTACACATTTCCAGTGAGACGCTTTGGCATTAATGACCACTCTTTATTTACGTCTACTAAGCCAATTTTCGATCCATTTGAGAACATTACCATCAATTCCATTAGAATGAAGTTTAGATAATAATCTTCTATGTGACACTTTATCAAACGCTTTATGAAAATCGAAATACATAATATCTACTGTTTTGCTCTCGTCATACGTATATATTTAAAATATCATTTATATATAACTTATATATATATATATATACACACACACACACATATATATATATATATATATATATATATATATATATATATATATATACATATATACACACACATATTATATATATATATATATATATATACGCACAGTATATAATATATATATATATATATATATATATATATATATATATATATATACTGTATATATGCATACACAGTATGTATATATATATATATTAGACCGTTTCACGATTATATGGTAATTTTTCAAATTGAATTTTGATAAACGCACACACTTTTATTTTTTTATATAAAGGAAGAAAAACAAATAGACAAAATATCATTTTATTTGGATGATAAAAAGGCACCCCTCAGATGGCACTTCTTTTACATTAATGGATAATTAGAGCAAATATAAGACTGAACGAAAAATATGTTTTAAAACAAAGCGACTTAAATTCTATTTAAGACATATATTGATTAAGAATATAGGGATTTCAGTGGCTGAGGGACCTCCTTTCTCTGATTTTCAATGATTTGAAAGGCCAGTTGTCTCTCTTCCTCACTCTTTGTGAGCTTCTCATTAAACTCTGTAGCCAGTTTGACTCCTCGTTCAGCACAGTCGTTGATTACTTTGACTGCCATGACCCGATTACGGTGCTCCTCAATGTCTTCAAGTTTCTTGGGAATTTCTATTTTCAAACACTTGAAGAAGTCGTGTTTGAGTTGTGACAAAACTGGTAATCTTTAAGTTATTGGGGTTTTGCAACATTCGGGGGTCCACCTTTCTTGCCCTCACTTTTCGAGGAGGCGCGTGGTGAAGGTTGTGGAGCATTAGAACCTTATCATCTTCAGTCACGAGGTTTGAGAAAAAGCCAAATCCTACAAGATCCTCACTCAAGTACCAACCATGGTTCTGAAGTTTTTTGAGGGCTGTAGCACCCACTTCCTTATCAACCTGGATCTTGTAGATATGTAGCATCTTGAGGAGGGCAAAATCATTTGCTGGAGCATCAATTCCAACTGGAGATGTATACCAAGCTTGAAGATAAACTGTCACTGAAAAGGCGTTTATTCGTATCAGAGCTTGTTTTTCATGAGGGGTGAGAAGGAATTGGTTCCTAAATAAGTAAATTTTTAAGGAATAGATGCCCTTTCCCATCCATCTAGCTCTGCTGTAAGCTCCTGGGTAGTGGAATCTGCTATCAGAGCCTTTATTTGTTTTAGGCATTGGACAACCAAGGAAGATAAGTGCAAGTTCTAAGTATTCCCTGTAGTCACCTCGAGTGTGACCCTCTTGAAGTTTGGAGTTGATGAAAGAAATAAGCTTGTCTCTGTGCTTCAAGATCCAATGATCTAAAGATTCTGAGGTGAGATCATTGGGTTCATAGGGCTTGTAATTCTGCTGATCAATGTTATCCCAACAATCTCTGAATCGATTGAATAAGGGAATTTGTGGACCCGAAGAAGAGAAAAACATGTCAAAAACTGCAGTGATAAGAAGCTAGTGGATATGGTGGCGGCATGCCAGAAAAAGGAGTGATCTCTGAAGGGCCTTTTGGATGATGGTACAAGCCCCAGCATGGATACCTGTATTGCTTGCAGTAGTATCAAAACAAAGGCCTGCTACCCACTCATTTACTTGTGGCCATTGCTTCAAGACATCTAAAACTGCTCTCCCCATTTCTTCTCCCGTTCCAGAAATAAGCTTTGGAATAGACAGTAATTTTTCTAATTCGCCTGCACCAGTCACAACAATGGGCATTACATCAATCTTACCCCCATGCATGGATGGAAGAAGCTTTCCATCAAAATGAATTATTAAAGGGGTATTTGGTTGGAAACTGGCTTTAATGTCTTCTCCCATCTGCATCCGTGTTGATCGCCGAGACCTGTAGATAGAGGATGATGAAAGTGTGATCTCTTCAATTTCCACTCCAGCAGCTGAAAGGGCAGGTGCCACAATGTGCATAGCAGCTCTTGCAGATGTTCCAGTGCGGTCCAGAGCAGCCAAGAACTTTTTATCCCTAACAATTACACCTGGTTCAAGCTTCTCCTTTTTTGAAGATGATGATGAGAGTGCTCTGTAGAACAATTCATCACCAGATGATTCTTCACTTCCTCCTGAACCGGAATTTTCACATTGGTTGAGATCCACAACCTTTGTCAATTGCCTCATTTCTTCCTTTGATTTCCTGCGAAGTTTTTCCATTCTTTCCATGCTTATCTGTCGTGGTTTTGCCTTTCTTGAAAACTCCTTGTCTTCTGGACCCATAATCATTTTCCGATCGTTCCTTTGATCCTTAAGAAAATCTTTATCCTCCTGCAATTTTATTTCTGTTTCCACTTCTGAATGAGCTACATCGAAAAGCTTCTTTAAGCTGGTGACAAATTCTGCTTCATTCTTCTCTTGGGTAGGAGTTCGTCGAGTTCGGTTCTTGACCAGCCCTTCATGCTTATTGTAAAGCCTTTTAAGCTTTGAGACAATATAAGGCTTCTGGGATGTAATTAAGGAGGCTTTTTCCCACATAGCAATAACTTCGTTGGCTACAGTTGCGCAAGCTACAGAGACATTTTGCTTTCCCACCTTAATGTGATAAAAAGACGTTTAAGGACATCACTGTTAGTTGGAAGCTGCTTCTCAGAAAAACCCTCTTCCAGCACTTGTCCGACCAACCAGACTTCACACTTGTTTCTGGTTTTTGCCATAATTCTGAGGGAAAAAGTTTTACCACCTGTTAGTCTTAATAATAATATAATATAATCATTAATCACTCACCTAAATTATATTATGACTTGATTACTGTAAGAAAGTTGTAAAGTAACGTGAAGTAACCTTTCTAGAACAGTAAACTTGTGAAAATATCAGTAATTATAGATGAAAAAGCAAATAAACCATCATATAATCCATAAAGGGAAAAAATGGAAATTCTAGAATAGTTATCCTGAAGGAAGAATTTTCTAGAATTCTCTCTAAAGAATATAGGGGGGTTACTGGACCATTCCTGAAAATGACCTACTTATCTTCCAATTTTATTTATGAATTTTATATACCAAATTTAAGAGGACATCACAAAATAAATAAATATATTTGCCAGAAAAATGAAAATTTTCTCATGAGGGGTAAAATAGATATGCATTGAGGGGTGGGATAACAATAAGCTCTTGTCTTAATATTTTGCAAGAAGTCTTTATTCATGACATATTACTTTTTTAGTATGTGTGCGTTGAGCCATCATAAATTTCGATTTTTCGAAACGGCCTAATATATATATATACAGGGTGGCCCCAAAAAAATGGCACCAATTTTCAGAAGTGATATCTCAATAACCATTGCAGTTAGGGATTTTAGAAAACAACCAAATGAAAGATAATTCTTTTCTCTTTAAATACTTATTCAATAGCTTGATGGTTATAAACCCATGTAATGCCAAAAATTGGCTTATAAGAAAAATATACAAAAAAAAGTTGCGCATTTATATTTATTCCTTTTATTTTTTTCTAATTAATTATCTTCTAATTTACGGTCTTTAAACGAAGTTCTGTGGTTTTAAGTTAAACCTAATTTTCAATAAATGGCTCAATCTGCCCTCCATTATGGTCAACCACAGCCTGTAATCTCGCCCTCCATTTTGAAATTGCCTTTGAGATCGTCACTTGTGAGAGATTTTCCCATGCAGCCTGAATTCGTTCACGAAGATGGTTCACATCACGGATTTTCTGACCATGGTAGACTTCTCTCTCTAAGGCAGACCACACAAAGTAGTCAATGGGGTTTAGATCTGGCATGGTGGCCAATTATTTGGTTCGATAAAACCAGGACAATTACAGTATTATTGAGAAATGTTATTGTTTCCTTGGCTGTATGAGATGGGGCTCCATCTTGCATGAACACAAAATCAGTGCTCGTCTCCTTGATCTCTGACAACATTGGAGACAAAATGTCATTACAGTAGTAAATTGAGTTAATTTTAACGCCTCGCTGAATAAAAATGATGGATGTTTTGTTCTCAGATGACGCTGCAAGGGAAACCATTATCGAATCTGAAAAGTGTTTTTTTTCACGCAAAAGTCGTTTTGGGTCAACATGAGTTTTTGTCGCCACTGCTGCACGAACCGGATCATTTGGGTATTTCGTGGTGTTTCGACCGTAAATCGTTTCTCATCAGAAAACCAAATTTTTTTCAGACTCATTTGACCGAAATCTTCGCAATAGATTTTTACATCGATGGAAACGTCTTTCTTTCACAGGCTCCGATAAAGCAGTAACCTTCACCCTCTTAAATGTTTTCAACCCAAGATCTTTTCGAATTATTCGCTGTACTGATGAACGTGAAATCCCGGTTTCTTTCGCAACTTCACGTTCACTTTTACTTGTTCCCGATTGTTCCTCTTGATTTAAAACCATTTCATTTACTTTTTCAATGTTTTCTGGCGTTCTAATACTTTTTGGTCGACCACTTCCCGGACGCCGTTGACTGCTGCCGGTTTCTTTAAGTTTTTGTAAAAAATGTGCAACAGTTCTTTTTTTCCAATTTCTATTTGGAAATTCATAAAGGATTCTGTTTAATGAATATCCTTTTTCTTCACGTAGTGCTTGTATAATGTTCTTATCAGATTCTCTCAATCCCATCTTGAGGGGTCTGGAATAGAAAAATTTCATTTAAAATTAGGATCAAGGAATAAATATAAATGCGCTTTTTTTGTATATTTTATTTAGAAGCCAATTTTGGGCATTATATGGGCTTATAACCATCAAGCCATAGAATAAGTATTTCAAGAGAAAATAATTATCTTTCATTTCGTTGCTCTTTTAAGTCCCTAGCTGCAATGGTTATTCAGATATCACTTCTCAAAATTGGTGCCATTTGTTTTGGGCCACCCTGTATATATATATGTATGTACTGTACATATATATATATATATATATATATATACACACACTGTGTGTGTGTGTATATATATATATATATATACACATATACAGTATATATATATATATACATATATTACGTGTCTACAATGGCTAATAATAATGTACAGTTAGTTTGCAGGTGGAGCTCAAGCATGGAAGTCCTGAGGAACGAGTTAGAATGTGAGAGGGAGGCCAGAATGGGGCTTGAAGAAAGCGTGATGCTCCTGACGGCAAAATTAGAATCCCTTGAGACTCCAGTTACGACCCCTCCTGCCTCAGTTTCTACTAATAATATAAATAGTACTAATAGCACTCTCTCTTCCCCTAGTTCCCAACCCTTCGTTCATGTGCGTAATGGAGGCCCATTGAGAAAACCTAAGACTGTTTTAGGTTTCGAAGATGCTGATGAACCGGAAATACGACTCGTTGGCGATTCCATTGTTCGAGGGCAGCTCGAAGAATTCTGTGGGAGAAACCCTCGTCGTAGGCGCCGCTACTGCTACCCTGGTGTAAGGGCGGAGGATATAACTAATAGTGTTGACCATTTTACAGACGGAACCTCTGCGGACACAACATATGTTATTCATGTCAGTAATAATAACGTTTTAAATTCTAGATCGGAAGAGCTGCTGGCTAGGTACAGGGACTTACTAGAGCGACTAAAGGAAAAAACTAATAAGATTGTTTTAACAGGTATACTTCCTCGTATTATCCAACCTAGCGATTTTTACAGCAAGGCGACCTATATCAACAATAACCTAAAGTCTCTTTGCCAATAGGAAGGAGTAAATTTTTCGAATTTTTGGGACAGTTTCTACGGCAAGAGGGACTTGTTCCTTGGAGATGGACTTCATCTTAATGACGTTGGAGCTGCGTGTTTAGGAAGACTATTTCATTATACTGTCTCTTCTTTTAAGGCTGCCGTAACTCGAACGGTCCCAGCGTTATTTCTTCAAATTTCACCTGCGCTCGCGAAGGTCGTGACCGGAAAATTCGCCGTAAACATTTTCGCCGTAGGAAAATTCGCCGTAAACATTTTCGCCGTAAACATTTTCGCCGTAAGACAAATTCGCCGTAAGGACATTTCGCCGTAAATAAAATAAAATTAAAATTAAAAAAAAAGTTTAACTGAACCCTTATAATAGCCGGTGCTGGTTAAGTGTGCGGTCTACCTAGCTTCGAGCAGTCTACCACAATTAAAATTCTTTATACTGTACGGCATTGACGATTGGTTAGGTTAAGTCGTGATAGTTTGGTTAAATAAATTTCTTAAATAAATTCCTTATCTTACTTTGAAACTCACTGTACGGCATTGACGATTGGTTAGGTTAAGTCGTGATAGTTTGGTTAAATAAATTTCTTAAATAAATTCCTTATCTTACTTTGAAACTCACTGTACGGCATTGACGATTGGTTAGGTTAAGTCGTGATAGTTTGGTTAAATAAATTTCTTAAATAAATTCCTTATCTTACTTTGAAACTCACTGTACGGCATTGGCGATTGGTTAGGTTAAGTCGTGATAGTTTGGTTAAATAAATTTCTTAAATAAATTCCTTATCTTACTTTGAAACTCACTGTACGGCATTGACGATTGGTTAGGTTAAGTCGTGATAGTTTGGTTAAATAAATTTCTTAAATAAATTCCTTATCTTACTTTGAAACTCACTGTACGGCATTGACGATTGGTTAGGTTAAGTCGTGATAGTTTGGTTAAATAAATTTCTTAAATAATCATCCATTGATTATTTTTTTAAAATTTTACGGCGAAATGTCCTTACGGCGAATTTGTCTTACGGCGAAAATGTTTACGGCGAAAATGTTTACGGCGAATTTTCCTACGGCGAAAATGTTTGCGGCGAAATTTCCTAGAACCCGCGAAGGTGTCGCAATTGCAAACAATTTGAAGGTTCTATCCTTAAATGCTCGTAGCCTACGAAATAAAATAAACGAATTTTTTTCTTTAATTGCTTGTAAAGACTATGATTCAAGACTATGATTCAAGGGGAGTATCAAATTAGAGGTTATAGACTTTTTGTTAAAAACAGAATAGGTAGGCGAGGAGGCGGTGTTATGTTGTATATTAAAGATAATATTGCGAGCGTTATAGAAGTAAAGCACACAATTCCAGAACCGATAGATTCGACTATAGCAGAACTTAAATTGAACGATTTCAAACTTGTTGTTGCGGTTACCGTATATGTAGGCCCCCTAATCAAACAGCTGATACGGACGAAGCGTTATATCGTGAACTAAAGAGGATAATAGGTAGTGAGCAGGCCTTAGTTATGGGTGACTTTAATTGCGCCAACGTGAATTACGATACAATGCAGGGAGAAGCGGAAGCTTATCGTTTAGTTAATTTTCTCGAGGATAGCTTTCTTATTCAAAAAGTTGGGGAACCTACAAGGTTGGACAGTATTTTAGATTTAGTAATAACTACGGACGATAGGCTAATCACTGATCTTCAAGTAATAGAACCATTAAGCAATAGCGATCACAATATGGTAGAGTTTGTTACCAAAGACAGCACAGTAACATCCTTTGCGGATGACACAAAGATCAGTAGAAAAATAAGAAACCCAGAAGATATAGGATCTCTACAAACCGACATAAGCAGAAACTACAAGTGGACGGAAGACAACAATATGAAGTTCAACACCGAGAAATTTCAGCTGTTACGGTACGGAAAAAGAGAAGACCTAAAATCCATGGAATATTATACCCCAAATGGACTGGAAATTCAGAGAAATTCCAGAGCAAAAGATTTAGGGGGTTGTAATGACAGATGATGCGAAATTTGAAACACAAAATAAGATAGCAGTAAATAGAGCAGAGAATAACGGGACAGATATTGAGAACCTTTAAACGAAGGGATAGGAATTTAATGATTCCTCTACTGAAAACCCTGATCGTACCCAAATTGGAATACTGCTCGATCCTAACATCCCCATATAAAAAAGAAGACATCAAACAGCTGGAAGGGATCCAGAGAAGCTTCACAGCCAAGATGAACGGGTGCAAAGAACTAAATTACTGGGAAAGGTTACGAGAACTAGACCTATATTCACTGGAAAGGAGAAGAGAGAGATACACCATTATTTACACTTGGAAAATAATGGAGAAACTAGTCCCTAATCTTACTCTAAACCCTATAACTCCCCAAACAACAGTGGAAAGTAGAAACGGTAGATTGTGTCGTATTCCCAAATTGAAGGCGAGACAGGGAACATCCTTAACCCTGAAAGAAAATAGTTTTGTGGTGAGAGGACCAAAACTGTTTAATCAGCTGCCCAAAGACATAAGAAACACGAAGG
This sequence comes from Bathynomus jamesi, assembly GCA_023014485.1. Lineage (NCBI taxonomy): Eukaryota > Metazoa > Arthropoda > Malacostraca > Isopoda > Cirolanidae > Bathynomus > Bathynomus jamesi. The sequence continues at coordinate 415,762 of JAJOZX010001232.1, read as the reverse complement.
GAGTTGCAGTGGACATCTTCAAAAGAAGACTAGACACCTGGCTCAGAACAATCCCCGATGAGCCTGGCGTACCTGGCTATGTGAGGTGGAGAGCACAAGAAACCAACTCACTGTTTCACCAGGCCAACTTGAGAGGAGGGGCGACAAGCTTGACCTTCCTGAAGTGAGGAATCATCACGCGGAACCTTTGTAAGGTTGTAAGGTAAGGTAAGGTTTATATATATATATACACACACAGTATATATATATATATATGTATATATATAATATAAATGTATATATATATATACATATATATACACACACACACACACACAGTATATATATATTATATATATATATACATATGATGCAAACCCACAAGGAAAAAGAAAAACGATTCCAAGGCCTCTCTTGTATTCAGAGCTAAACCTCGTCAGGGGGACGAGGTGACGAAGTGAAGGTGTAGCTCTGAATACACGAAAGGTCTTGGAATCGTTTTTCGTTTTCCATGTCGGTTTGCATCATTCATTTCACATGTTTAATTGTTAAATTCATCCCATATATATATATATATATATATATATATATATATATATATTATATATATATATGTCGGAAATGACTGAGTGATATTTTCCTGAGTAGCGGCAATGAAGTTTATACTGCTGACGTCCACAGTTCTTCTTTTCAACTTTACTTTATCTGACTGCGAGTTACGGAAAAAACACTTTATACCCATGCTCAATGGCGTGTTCCTCAATCCGTCGTGGGAGTGGAGTGTTTATAAATCTCACGTGGAAGGATATAAATGACGTGTTACCCTTTTCAGTCTTTATTTCACAAGGATAGATAACTTTTAAGATATTAGATTTCTTTTACAATGCACAGTAATTAGAAAATAAAATCCTTACACGACACTTGCTTAGAGAGAGTCTAAACAAAGGAAAACTCAATTGGGTGACTTACCACTCAAAGGGGGAGGCACGAACTCCAGAGGAGTGAGGCGTCGACTCTCTGCCCGAAGGCCGAGGCCCCGACTGCCTCTTTCAAGGTGATTGCCCTCGAGGAGCTCCCGTGGTGCCACGTTTATAAAAGATTATTAAACTTGCAAAGTCCTACTCAAATAATGATATTAACAAAATAATTTATATAATTGTGGTTTTACACTTAACTCTTTTATGTGATTTATATTAGCCGAAAAGAACATTTAGAATTTAGGAATCTCTGTTTAAGATTATAGATGTGGCAACACTGGAGTCGTTAGGGTTAAGAAAATGTAAGCAATGTACTGGGCATCGAGGCACTTTATACAATATTAAAAATTTAACGGATTCATATTTTAATTTATACGAACAGAATAATAGCTTTTAAAGGATTAATACATTAATTTATACAAACAGAATATTTTTAAATTGAAAAAAAATATTTTCCTGTGGAAAACCTTTTATATATAATATATATATATATATATATATATATATATATATATATATGGGATGAATTTAACTCTGCCATGGGGAATGACATCTGGAATCCCATGCCGGTCTCAAGCCCGGATAAAGAGGAGGGTTGCCACGACAGGCATAGCAAGCCGGTGGTGTAAAAACCTTACTGCTCGAGAAACTCAAGAACCAGCCTCGGAACCAGGATTGATAAACAGATCACGGACAAGGAAACGAAACTGGACACGAAAAATGGACACACTCAGGATTAGATGCGGAACGATTAACATAGCAACTTATAGGGGGAAAGAAGATGAAATTTTGGACATTATGAGAGAACGGAAAATCGACATCTTGGGTGGGAATGGCAGAAACAAGGCATATGGGTGGAGAACTGGTAAGGGACTTGGGGGATGGATATGTGCTCATGTACAGAGGAGTGGAGGAGGGTTGGAGGAGGATACACGGAGTGGCAATGATTATTGGACCGAGATTCTCCCCAAACACACAGACTGTAGAATTAATAAGCGAAAGACTAATGAAATGTAAGTTGAGAATTAGGAATAAAACATATATTCTCTACCAGGTTTATGTGCCACAACAGGGGCATAGTGAAGAGAAGACCAACTTCATGGAACTATTAGATGACAATTATGAAGTTGGAGGAGAGGAGGTGGGACTGCTTATGGGAGAGTTCAATGGTAGAGTGGGAATGGAGAGGGAGGGAGTGGAGCAGATAATTGGACCTTTCGGAGAACAGAACCGAAATGCAGAGGGAGAGAAACTAATAGGAACGAACTAAAGATCATGAACGGATTTTTCAAACACCAGGAGACCCATAAGTTTACGAGATGCAGGTGGAACCAAGTGACAGGAAACTTTGACCAAAAATCCACCATAGATTACTTTATATGCTCCGATAAGAGAATGGTTGGAAACGTCAAGGTGATACCTGGGGTTACGTTAGACTCCGACTGCAGATTACTGATAGCAGATTTGAAAATGCAGAAAATAGTAGCAACAAAAGAGGAGAAGAGGAAGGTAATTAAGACAAAGAAACTGCAAGATGAGAACATTTAAGTCAGATTCAGGGAGGAACTTGAAAGAAATATAGCTGAGATGGAGGAAAACAATGAATGGGAAACCGTGAAAGATTGTGCTAAGAGGGTTCCGGAGGAGATTTTGGGAACTGAGTGAGTGGGGGGAGGAAGAAGAAGACATACACCATGGTGGGCAGATATAGTGAGAGGCGTAGTAAAACAGAAAACTATAAAACATAGGAAGTGGTTGAGGCAACGTACACAGGAATCAAGACGGGAATATGTGCAAGCAAGAAATGAAGCTGAGAGGGAGAAAAGGGCAAAACAAATGGCAATGAGGGAATTGAGAGAAAAGTTGAGAGAGGATGAGAAAGGAAACAAAAAACTGATTTATAGCCTTGCTAAATCTTATAGGAAGGAAAAGAAAAAAGGACACAGTGATAGTGGTACCTGGAGCAATTAATAGACGATGGTCATATTATTTTAAAGATCTCTTGAATAGAGATCCAGAAGAAGTGGAGGAAGCGGATGGAATATACCAGGAATTAGCAGAACAGGTAATTATTACCAGAGAAGAAATGGAAGGGCAGTTAATAAAATGAAGAATGGAAAGTCAACGGGAGTGGAAGAGTTTCCGATTGAACTTATAAAGTTGGGAGGCGAAGCCATGAAAGAAAAAATTCGAAACCTGTTGAATAAATATTGGAGAGAAGGTCAAGTCCCCGGTGATTGGGGAAAAACAATCATCGTTGCAATATATAAAGGAAAGGGTGACTCAGGTAGATGTGAGAATTATAGGGGAATATCGCTTATTAATCTTATAACAAAACTTTATGAAAGAATAATAGAAAAAAGAGCAAGGCAAATAATTGAAGCAAGGTTGGGACAGGAACAACATGGTTATCGAAAAGATAGAAGTACGGTAGATCTTATTTTTGGCCTGAGTTCTGTTATAGAAAAGGCATGGGAATTTAATACTAACATCTATGTAATATTCATAGATCTTAAAAAAACATTCGATACAGTGCCCAGAGGAAGAATGTGATGTTTGGATGAGATTTACCGGGTAAGGGGGACACTTCTTAGGGCTTTGAAAAGTTTGTATCAAGTTGGCGAATGCAAAGTAAGGACTGGACAAAAAAATGATGAGTGGTTTGAAGTTAGAACATGGGTGAAGCAGGGCAGTGTTATATCACCACTCCTGTTTATAGCCTAAATGGACACAGTCATTGCAAGTTTCAAGCGACGTCATGAAATGAATAATAATAATGGAATAATGGCATATGCGGATGACATAGCATTCTGGACGACAGAGAGAGAGGATATAGAACAAGCGTTAATTGATTGGAATGAATGTTTGAAGGAGGCGGGTACGGAAGTGAATGTAGAAAAGAGAAATATTAAGTGTATGTCGAAGAGAAGGAGAATTTGGCGTTCAAATAGGAGATAAGGAAATAAGAAATGTTGAAAAATTTAAATATTTAGGGAGTAAGAAAATAATCTTCCAAACAGTTTTAACACCAATACTGATTTATGGGTCGGAACACAGGAAAATGCGCATGGCGGATCGAAGTAGAATTCAGACGGCAGAAATGAGACCGCTGAGGACTATTCTGAGAAAGACGCGAAGAGATAGGATAAGAAATGAAGAAATAAGAGCCAATGTGGGAGTAACGCCGATTTTGAGAAAAATCGACGCTACCAAATTGAGATGGTTGGGCCACTTGGAAAGAATGGAAGAGGGGAGAACTGCGAGGAGCTGCTGGGAGTGGAGACCAGGGAATGGCAGAAGACCGCGGGGGAGACCGAGAAGGAGATGGAGGGACGAAGTGGAGGAGAGCTTGCGAAGATACGACTTGCCAAGCATGCAAGAGCTCGGGCAAACGGGAGTGCTGCTCGACAGGACGGAGTGACGTAGGAGGCTGGCTCCACTGACAGGCTAACTAACCTACCTGGGAGCTGAAGTATGAAGTATGAAGTATAATAAGTATTCACAATTAATCACGTGAAATGAATGAATGATGTAAACCCACAAGGAAATCGAAAAATGATTCCAAGGGCTTTCGTGTATTCAGAAGTACACCTCGTCACCTCCCTGACGAAGTGTACTTCTGAATACACGAAAAGCCTTGGAATCATTTTTCTTTTTCCTTGTGGGTTTGCATAAAACATATATATATATATATATATATATATATATATATATATATATGATACACACAGACCGTGCATGGAACAAGGAACTCTTCTAGGATAATTAAATCCTCTATAGTCCGAATAAGTAATGGTAAATAACAAATACCATAGTTTTTCTTTTCCATGATGCTAGCCCGACGCGGGCAACGGGTCACTCGCAAAGAGGTCCCAAAAGTATAGCTTCCCTCACCAGCTATCTGCAAAGCAGATAGGTTCCAGCTTTGGGACAGGATCTAGGGTTTAAAGCAGCCTAGCCCAGCTACTGTACATTTAGAACCTCAATATAAGCAAAAGATTCGCTGCCTTCACGTCAGAGTGAATACATCAAAGAAAAAAGGGTAACTATTATATTTAGCCAAAAACCAAAACTTAAACCTCAACTGGCAGAATTGAGCATCCACTTTTCAAGGCACATAACCTATCCGTTTCAAGATGGGAATAAACTCAGAATGGTTCCCTGAAGTTTTTTATGATACACAGAGACCATGCATGGAACAAGGAACTTTTCTAGGATAATTAAATCCTCTATATTCCGAATAAGTAATGGTAAATGACAACTCCCATAGTTTTTCTTTTTCATGATGCTAGCCTGACGCGGGCAATGGGTCACTCGCAAAGCGGTCCCAAAAATCTAGCTTCCCTCACCAGCTATCTGAAAAGCAGATAGGATCCAACTTTGGGACAAAACTAGAGTTTAAAGCAGCCTAGCCCAGCTACATTTACAACCTCAATATAAGCAAAAGACTCGCTGCCTTCACGTCAGATTGAATACATCAAAGAAAAAGGGGTAACTATTATATTTTTAGCCAAAGAGTTCCTTGTTCCATGCACGGTCTGTGTGTATTATAAAAAACTTCAGGGAACCATTCTGAGTTCATTTCCATATATATATATATATATATATATATATATATATGCCTGGTTAGGTCAACTGAATGCCGATTAGATTAATTGAATGCCTGGTTAGGTTAATTGTACGCTCTTGACGGTTGGTTACTTCGTGATATTTTCTTTAGTTTTAACGAAAATATCACGACTTAACCTAACCAATCGTCAAGGGCGTACAGTTGACCTAACCATTCAATTAACTTAACCGGGCATTCAATAATTTTACCGTAGGTTTCGATATATATATATATATATATATATATATGCCCGGTTAGGTCAACTGAATACCCAGTTTGGATAAGTGAATGCCCAGTTAGGTCAACTGAATTCCCGATTAGATTAATTGAATGCCCGGTTTAGTTAATTGTACACCCTTGACGACTGGTTTGGTTAAGTCGTGATGTTTTCGTTAGTTTTAACGAAAATATCACGACTTAACCTAACCAATCGTCAAGGGCGTACAGTTGACCTAACCATTCAATTAACCTAACCGGGCATTCAATAATTTTACCGTAGGTTTCGATATATATATTTATATGCCCGGTTAGGTCAACTGAATTTCCGATTAGATTAATTGAATGCCCGGTTTGGTTAATTGTACGCCCTTGACGATTGGTTTGCTTAAGTCGTGATATTTTCGTTAGTTTTAATGAAAATATGACGACTTAACCTAACCACTCGTCAAGGGCGTACAGTTGACTTAACCATGTATTCAATTAACCTAACCGGACATTCAATAATTTTACCATAGAATTCGACATATATATAATATATAAAACCTCGGAGGCCGACGTTACATAGTCTATGTTCTTATATATATATATATATATGCTGGAGCTCCGCCCATTTTATGTCACTATCTTTTATGAAGTGTCTATGATGTCACTATCTTTCAACCAATCCGGAATACAGAGGCCTCTAGCGCCCTCAAATGACCTCGGAGGCCGACGCCACATAGCCTCTGTTCTTCCCTGGGCTCAGTTACCCCTATCCCCCAAGTAGGATGGCCAGACGTCCGGCTTTAGGCGGACAGTCCGCCTTTTGAGCACTCTGTCCTTTGGGTGGCCATTTCCAAATTTCCAAAAAGGAGGACACTGCGTATGTGGCCGTACGTTAACATATATATATATATATATATATATATATATATATATATATATATATATGTTAACGTACAGCCACATACGCAGTGTCCTCCTTTTTAAATGGCCACCCTACCCCCAAGTCTCATAAAAATCTGGCCAGTGGTTTGGCCGGCCATAAGAGACAAAGAAAAAAGTTCGCAGTTCGACCGTCACAATTATTAGTATAGATACTCGTACATGTGAAAGGAGGGACTATTGCGCAGTTTACTTCTTTAAGTACCCTACGGTAGAACTTATCTGGACCGGGAGTTTTATTAGGATTAATTTTACCTATGGCTGAGAGTACTTCGCTTTTACTAATGGTAAAATCGTGAAGCTTTAAATAATCATCAGTGAACATGCTTAAAGGAACACGAATGTTATTCATGTTTTCGTCAGTGAAGGCGGAAGAGAAGAAGTTATTTAGAACTTCCGTCATTTGTAAGTCATCGTAAGTTTTTTAGTTGTTTTCAAAAATGATGGACCAATAGTCTGCAAAGCTACTTTTTTATTTTTAACATAATTATAGAATTTCATCGGACTCGATTTAATTTGGTTCACTACATATAGCTCATAGTTGCGCTTACTTTTTCCAATATGCTTTTTACTTTCTGACAGCTTGTAAGCATTTTCATCGGACAAATTATTTGATTCTTTAAATTTAAAATACTCGTTCCTTTTTAACGTTAAGCTACTTTTAATTTCAGCATTCCACCATTTAGGTTTAACAGACTTCGCTAATCTCTTTTTACGTAATGGGATATTACTTGATACGTTTAAAATAATTATAAAAAGAAATCCATGTGCCATTAAATATCATCATGCGATAGAGCCTCATCCCAATTATGGGTCGAAAGTTGCACTTTCATGTCACGAAATTTAGTTTTTTAAAAATCCAAAACGTATTCCAGACTCTCCGAATTATGAACACTAGGCCGGGTACCCGGCGTTGCCCGGGTTAAGGTTAGCTACCCTCCGGGTACCTAAACCCCCCTTTATTCAACTTAGGAGCTAACCCCGTCCCCCATTACCCCCACTCCTCCCCATTACCCCCACCCTTTTACCATTACTTCCAGGGATAAATTTCACAAACAGACAAACAGACAAACAGACAGGCTAAACTACAGAAAAGAACGCAGCCGTGAAAATTTTGAGCTTCACATTGTGTCAAGATTTCTGAATCTGATTAGATATCCCCCAAAACTCCCCTGACCAAATAATTGAACTCCCGTAATTTCTGAAAGTTGTTGTTGTTGTTGTTTAGCCGATCAGCCCACCCTGATCGAGCAAGCCGGCGGCACGCAGGTAACCGACGCCCTCTTCGGAGTGGACCAGAGGTTCAGCGCACTAGTGATGTTGTGTTGTGTTCGTTGTTGTGCTAGAGTGGTACAGTCTGTCATAATGTGTTCAATTGTTTGTGGTGTGTCCTGGCACAGGTGGCAGGTGTCGTCTATGGAGTTGTCTAGTCTGTGTTTATATGTTAGTAAGTTGGGGTGATGTCCACATCGGAATCGTGCTAAGTTAACTCGATCCGATCTGCTCAGGCTGATCTCTGACCTGTTAATGGGTGGCGGCTTCGCACCTAGGACCGCATTCGGACCGAGTCGTGTCAGTGCTTTGTGGGTTAGGTGTGTGTGTATGTGTTTTCTGTACTGTGTGATGTCTGTGAGGCGTGGTATGGAATGGAGTATTTGCTTATAATGTCTCTCTGGTGTTACCTTAATGGTGCGAGGTGTCGGTGCGTGATTGTACAAGTAGTGGCAAGGGTGTTGTGGGTTAGTTGTCGCTGCTGCCATGAATTGTGTTCCCCTCATGTCTAAATGTTCCCTAACTTTCAGTATTTTTGTTTCTGTGTGCAGGTGTTCTATTGGTGTTGTTTGAGTGCATCCTGTAATGATACGAAGTGCGTTGTTTTGTATTGTCTGTAAGGTGTTTATGTGTGTGTTTGAGATAATGGGTGCCCAGCATTGGCTAGCATAGTCCATAACTGAGCGAATATATTGTTTGTATATGAGTGATGTTGTTTCCTGCTGGTGTCCAAAGTTTGTGCCTGTTAGTACCCTAAGCGTGTTAAGTCTTGACGTACATTTGTTTTTAATATCCTGAATGTGGTTCGCAAAAGATAATGATGTATTGTATGTGACCCCAAGTATTTTGGTCCTGTGATTGTGTGGAATGTTGATGTTGTTTAGTGTAAGCTACGGAATTACCTGGTGTTCTTTTGTGTTGCTTGTAAGCAAGGTGATGGTTGATTTTGTGGGCGCTACTTTGAGTCTATTGTGTGTGAGCCAGTCTTGTATACTGTTTATATATGTTTGAAGGTTATTTGTAGCGGTGTCGATGTTGTTGTGGGTGGATGTTAGAGTGATGTCATCTGCATATGATGATAAGGTAAGCTTGTTATCTATGGGTGTTGGAATGTTATGCATGTATAAGTTGAAGAGTGTTGGTGAGAGAACAGAGCCTTGAGGGACCCCGTTCGGAAAAAGCTTGTTTTTGGATGACTTGCCATTAAATGTGACATGTGAGTATCTTCCTGAAAGATAGTTGCTCAGCCACCTTTTGGTGTTATTGTGCAAGTTTGTGTTGAGTATTTTGTTTATGAGAGGGAAGCGTGGTATAGCATCAAATGCTTTACTAATGTCTATTGTTGCTAATAGTGTACGTTGAGCTGGTCGTCTGGAGTTGATGCCATCCACGATGTGCTGCGTGAGGTTAGTGAGTAATGTCGTGGTTGAGTGGTGAGGTCTGAATCCATGTTGAGTAGGCGATAGTGGAATGTGTGGGTTGGTGATTTGTAAGATTAGTCTTTCTGTTACTTTGGAAGGTGTGCATAGTAAAGTAATGGGTCTATAGGAAGGTGGTTCTGTTGGATTTTTGTTTGGTTTGAGTAGTGTAATAATTTTACCTTGTTTCCATATGTCAGGAATAATACAGTGTTGGTATGAATATTTGCTGATATTTGTGAGAGCTAGTATTCCTTGTGGGCCCAAGTGTTTAAGGTGTATGTTAGATATGTTGTCTGGTCCAGTAGCCTTCGAATTCTTAATGTTTTTGATGATCTTGGTGGTCTGGTCTGTATTGAAGGGTGTAATGGTTGTGTCGAGTCTGTAGGTTTTCTTGTGTCTGGCTGTTTGTCTGTCTGCATGTTTCTGGTTGTTGTCTCTGTTTAAGTGACTTATCTTTGCGTAGTGATTAACTAGAATGTTAGCTTGTTGTGTGTATGTTGGGATATTATTTTGGCTGCGACAGATAGCCGCGTGTGAGGTGTGAATGCCGCTGTTAGAGTGGGTAATGCCGTTTATAGTCTTGTATAGCCTGGATGTATCTGTGGAGTGGTTTAATGTTGTTGTGAATTCCCTGAATGTTTCTGTTTGTTTTTCTTTGAGTTTGTTGTTTATTTCTGTGTTGAGCTGTTGTATCTGCTGTTTTATGGCTTCTGTGTATGGGGTTTGTGTGTTATATTTGAGGTTGTTACGTTGCCTTATGAGGTGGGCTATTTCTCTAGTGTAATTTGGGTTGTATTTCCTAATGTTGCCCTTCGGTATGTATTTGTTTGCATTATTGATGATCTGATTAAATGTCTTGAGTGTTGTATTGATGTTTATGATGGATGTGCTGTTTAATGTGGTGAATTGTTCCTCAGTCTGTATTTTGAACTGTTCCCAATCAGCTTTCTTGTAATTTCTGCAAGTGTGCCTAAGGCTGTTGGGGCAGAGTGTAGAATGTGTTGTAATGATGATGGGCAGGTGGTCTGATGATAGTTGTTTTTCTGTTCTCCATTGTGTATGTGTTGCTAGTGAGGGGGAACAGAACGTTATGTCTGGGGAGGAGTTTGAGTATCCTGCTTGATGTGGTATGTGTGTATGTTCTTCTGTATTGTTAAGAATGAAGAGGCTGTTTAGTTGTGTGGCTTTGTTGGCGCCTCTGGTGTTGCTTTGGTTGTGCAGGTACCAACTAGTGTCTTTGGCGTTGAAGTCTCCTCCTAAGATGACATTAGTGAGAGAGGCCAGATTGTGTAACTGTGGATTGTAATTGGCTGGCACCTGAGGTGAACTATCTGGTGGGATGTAAATGTTGATTAGTGTGGTGTTGTGTTTTGCGCGTTTTAATGTTAACTGCCTGTATTTCTATCGTGTTATCTACTTGGATTGTGTTTGTAATGTTTTGGGTAGCATCAGTGTAGCTAATGCTTTTACGTATGTAAGTGATGAGTCCACCCCCGTTACCCCCAGTACGATCTTGACGGATCGCCGTGAAGTCAGGGATGGTGGGTGTTTTGTGTGTGCGTTTTAGTTTTGTTTCTTGTATAAGTGCTATGTGAATGTTTTGTTTGTGTACGAATTCCCTAAGCTGCATGATTTTGTTTGTAAGGCCATCTACGTTGTACTGTAATATGTTAATATTATACTTCTGTATGTGTCTCATGGTGCTATTGTGTCTATGGCTTTGTGTATGGTGACATGTGTAAGTTGTAGTGGGGCCTGGATTAGTCTTAATGTCGCCAGAGAGTAAGAGTAGTTCGGGGAGCACGCAATTGCTCCCTGTAATTGAAAAAATAGCACGCTGAGAATAGGTCCGGCCCCTGGAGCCGATCGGCACTCTGACCGTGCCACGCATCAGGCCGTCGACTGCCAGTCTGGCCAACCGTAGACAGCCCCGATGCACGGAGATTTGAGGAAGTTTGGCCACCAGCGCTTTGATGTTTTGGTTTGACGTCGCCTCTTCTTCGCGTTGAAGTGTCCCGCGCTGGAGGATGCAGCCACTGTTAGAAGCTTCCTCGTCAGCTGCTAACACTTTTTTCAGGTTGTTCTAGCTACATTTCTGAAAGTGTGACGGACGGACGGACGGACGGACGGACGGACAGACAGACAGACGGACAGACGGACAGCTCTCTTATTATAGTATAGATTAATTTTATTTTTTTTCAAAAGTTATTTGCCTGTGATCACTAGTGGAGAAGTAGTCTCCGACAGAGATATTTTCAATTAAGTCTAGGTCTGTACTTAAAACTAAATCTAGAATATTGCGTCCTCTTGTAGGTTCCTTGACCATTTGAAAAAGTGAACTTTCGAGCAAACCCTCGTACAGTCGGTGACCAAAATTAGACTGAAAAGGTTAAGATCTCCCATAATTATTGCATCATATTCGCTACTTACGTCAAAAATTAGTTCCTGAAGCCAATTATCACTATCGACAGGCTGAGAGGGAGGCCTGTATACTGAACCTATAATGAATTTCTCTCGTGAGTTGTCTTTAATTTCAACAAATGTCGCATTTATATTATCAATTTTTGAAATGTTTTTAATTATGGGTTTTACAGTAAGTGTGATTGAACCACACTTTCTTTCTATTTTATCATTGTTAAACATCTCATAACCTGGGATATGATATTCTCCGAGGAAATCTCTACTCTTTGTATTTAACCAAGATTCAGTATTTGCTACAACCTCAAATTTTTGGTCAAGGACAATAATTAATAACTCATCAAATTTAAATCTTAAATTTTGAGCATTACATAAAATACATTTAAAAAAATCTTGAGTACCGCAGTAGAATCTCGAGGTTCTTCGAGGAGGCAACCGTTCGCTGGAAGGAAAATTTATGTTGGGTTGTTCGTTTCATAGGAGTTTCGCCGTTTTTTGACTGAAAAACCACCGTAGAGCCATGCAATAGTCTATCAAGACTAGCTGCTCCCAGGCCATTTATATGAGGACCATCACGTAAAAATAAATCCTTTTTATTATAAAAATGACTTCACAGATCGACGAATTCAACATTTTCCTGTTTGCAAAAGGCTTTAAGATTATTATTTATGTAGTTAGATCTGCTGAAAAAGTTGTCGGATCCTGCTATTCTTGGGACAATTCCTGAAAAAATTAATTTATTAGTCTTATCCTTTGGAGTCCGCACCAGCCGCAATTACTGTATAAATTTTATTATCTAACCTCACAATATGCGGTTATGAAAGAAAAACCAAAGTCAATTGTTTATATATATTATATATATATATATATATATATAAAATCACGGGGGATATGCAAACAAGGGGAGAGGGTGTTTAGCCCCAAGCTGCATAAAGGGGGAGAGGGGGTTGGTTCGGAAGAATGACCTTCCCCCAAAAGGGGTTCCTAACCTAGGAAGGTAACCTAAGAGAGAGGAGAGAGAAGAAAGAAGATATTTTCGCAGGCATATCTCGTCGCATACTAAAGTTCTTGGTAGCCTCAGCTGGCTTAGAAGTCTTAATCATCCAGTTGGCTTAATCTGGCTTTGAAGGCGTAATTGGCTTAGGAGGCTTAATCTGGTTTAGAAGGCGTAACCAGCCATTTGGCCTAGTGTATACATATATATGTTTATTGAAGCACACATGCATCGTTTATATATTCCCATCATCCCAGTTATTTCTATCGTTTAATATCGTTTATATATATATATTAATATATATATATATATATATAATATATATATATATATATATATATATTGTTGTGACGGCAATTTTGGCGTGCCGAAATCTTTTACGAAAATAAGAGCAGAACCTTTAGTTTTAAGATTTTTTGTTTAGATCTCCAAAGCAAGATGGTTTGGGTTATGACCTATTAATAAATAAATAAATGAAAATGTTTCAAATTGTTTAACGTTCGTTCGATTTTTATTTTTGTGTTCTCACGATGAGAGTATAAACCAAAACAGCCTTGTAGCCGAGATTTATGGCCGAGGTCAGACCGAGGCCCTAAACCCCAAGGGAAGAGGAAACAAGCTCGGGGCGGATTCAAATGTAAAATGGTTTGTTTCGCTTCGCTTCGGGGTGCGACGTTTGTGAGACAAACTCGAATCCACTTGTTAAAGTGGACCATGACGTTGGTCATAAAATTGGGAAATCAAGTGGCTTCGAAGGAATAACTTTAAATTAATTTCTTGGAAAAGGAGGAGTTTATGCTTGGGAGGAAGGACAGTATCCAATCAGGGGACAATGATTCGGGGAACACCCAGAAAAGGCTCCTTCTTTCCTTATGTATGGAGGAGAACCTTCGTAGGGACGACCTTATGTATTGAAATTGTTTTTATAGGTCATTTAGAATAGAGTAAGGCGGAGCCCTTGAAATGTTAAGGTGTATTTTAGAATTTTAAGTCAGTTGTATGTTCAAGTCCTCGACCGTTAACAGTGGCTTAAATAACTCTGTAAAACTTGTGGTGTAATAGAAAATTTCTAAGTTGAATTAGAACTGTCTCACGATTGTACTTAAAATTTGAATTGCCTTCGTTTACGCGAACTTGTGTATAAGAACTTATTGTTAGCGACCGGAAAAGAGAACTTAGATCTTAATTAATGTTAGCCAACAGACCAAGAATTTTGTGAATTTTCAATTAATTTAATTTGGTTCAAATTAAATGTTAAACTGCAAGTTTGTGACCTATTGTGCATGACCCGTTAATTATTTTGTGAAGGAATCTAATTTATTTGGCGGACTTTTTTTTTTGTTTTGTTCTGGAAATAAATCTGAGGGACTCGCGCAGCATTGTTGAGAGTAACTTTCCAAAATTTTTTGGAAGTAAACCAATTTTCCAACCTTTTCTTAGATTACGAAATTTGGATTTAGTGCTGTTGTTTTTTGTTACACGCAAATAAAAAACCACTCTGCATAAAGGATTTTTTGAGACTTAAATATTTGTAAACATTTTCTGTAAATGAACAATTTGATTTTTTTTCTTTTTAACAAAATTTGTAATCACACATCAGCTTATTTCTTTGAATGTATATACTAATTGAAGTGAAATTTAATAAACTTTATAAGAGGGAGTGTGTCGTTTCTATGCTACCTTGCAATAGGCCTCTCTTGTAAGCTGAGGGTAAATTAACGTTGAAAGTTTAAAATACAAATTGGGCTTCAAGTAAGCTGAGGGAAATTACGCGTATAAAATTAAAGAGCCATCCGAGAGGATAGGCAGAGTCATCCTGAACTAATCGAAAACGCGCGTAAGAAATAAGTGCAATTGAAAAAGGTGCGCACCACATAAATTAAAGGGTTGCTCACGAGAATGTATATATACACACACACACACACCAAAGAAAGCAATTGTTTCATTTAATATCGTTTAGTGAATAATAAAACACAACTATATCATTCTGTTTATTTAGTCGAATTATTTAACATGGAAATAATTTAATACATTTATTCGAAATATATAGGAGGTAAATATACAATCAAAAATAATAATAGTAAAAGAATTCTATACAGCAAAAACACACACACATACTGTATATATATATATATATATATATATATATATATATATATATATATATATATAAGTATACACAATCTTAAATAATAATAGTACAGTGAAAATCTATATACACGTTTAATATATGTACGCGCATCTACACACTTATATATAAGCATTAAAAATAATAACAGTATAGGAGAAATATATATACACGTTATATGTACGTTATATGTACGCGCAAATACACATTTATATATAAACTTCAAAATAGTGCAGGAGAATTCCAATACTTGGATAACATATACATCAAAATATACGTGCTTTATATTCTACTCCGCTTAATTAAAATATTAAACTCGAGTGTGATCGAGTCTAGAGTTACATCCTCGTTGCTTTGTACTATGCAATAAATACGATTTAACATTAATTTACCACTCAAAATATGCGGGTGTCTGTATTCGACGCAAAGGGCTTTCAGCTCGTTTAACACTATTTTTGTACCCACTTTACAATTTGGTGGCAAGTTATCACTCTCTTTAAACACGGATAGAATACATTCAAAAGCACGCACAAAGAGGGCATCGTTTGCCACAACGTCATTATTAAATTCAAGTTTATAAACAACCCTTTCCAAATGAGGGTTTATTCTTTCCAATCCGAGCATTTCAACCGTGAATTCTTCTTCACAACGCATATCGGCAATTGAAATAATCTAAGTTGTGCCGGCAACTGCTCGTTATATAAAGAAATAGCTCTTCAGGGTGAACAGTGTAGGTGAGCACAGCCCTGTATCGCTCAAGTCTTTTGTACCAAATACGCATCCAGTTCCAAGCCATTCTCGCCTTGTTCAGTCCTACACTCGGTAAATCCGTCGAGCAGAGTGGTGTATGCGTATTCAAGAACCGTGTTAAAATAAAGCATATCGGCAACACGCACGTCTAATATAGGCTTTAGCTTGCGGAAACCGACGATTTCAAACATTTTGTCGAGGATGAAGCGGTTTCGCTTGGGGACAAGGACGTTATTATCAGACGTATTCTTCCACATCAAGCGTATATCAATGCATGGCTGGTCTCGATTTATACACAACGTACAAATAATAGTATATGAGGGTGCATCACTAATCTGCTCTCTTCTTGTGCCTACACCTGCAAGTATTTTTTAACGATCCTCGCCCCATTTCTAACTATCACGATAATTCTGTTCATCTCCTCAACACTTAAATAAATAAATGACATTCCGTTTACCAGAGTTTGTTTGTCTACCACACGTTTCAAGTACATAATTAACAGCGCCGGTTTTACGCCTGAACACACGCACTGACTTCGTCACAGACACGTCGTAAACGGCATTGAGGATACTGTTCATCCCCAAGCTCCATCGCTTTATAGTGAGAGGAGTGTACCTCCAGTCGGGTCATGCTCTGAGGTGACTATGAGCCGCAGGTGTGCGGTTTGGCTCGGTGGGAGGTGTGGGGAACGAGTCACATGGACGCGTCATGGCAAGCGTTAGTGATTCGTGCACGGGGTTGTTCCAACATGAAAGAATCATGTGAATACTTGTATCTCATTATGCAGGGCAATTAGAATTTTTCTGATACATTAAGTAATATCGGCTTTAACGTTTTATCGAACCCGTACATCTTCGTTCATTTTTTTCTCACATTAACACTCCGGCGCTCTATTTGAGAGAAACATGTGCCCGTCTCTGTCCTTTTTGCTTAGCAAGCGATACTCATCCTTAAACTCTATTAAAAAGTTGCACAAGCCACTATCAACAACCTCACTGTGAACCTCATCATGATATATATGAACGTAATGATAAAAATACTTTAGGCTGTCCATGATAACAAGATTTATTTTCTCAGACACAGGGTATGCATAATCGGTAGGATGTAACATGACATAATACTGCTTGTCATACCATTCGTCAAAAAGGCTCACAACCCATACCCGTTGCTTCTCTTCTGCACGTGATTCTTCTTTCACTTCACGGTGTATATGCGCCTTCACGCAGTTTAGTCTTATGACGTAGACCATCACATCGTTTAAGCCACGAAAGCTCGCGCTGCTCTCGCTAGAATAACCGTAGAGTATTTGGACCTCCTGCTCCTCACGCTTCGCTCGGTTCAATATGGCCTTAAAAGTCTCAAAGGAGGGAGGACTAGAGATTCTTTGAGTGTTCACCACATGTAAACTTTATCGAATACCACTTCATGAATGTCGAACACGCAATATCAAAGGTAGCCATCGCTATTTTCCGTCTACTTGAGAATTCTTCAAAATACACGTCTGAGCTCCACGGCTTGTTGAGGTCAACTGAGGACGCTGGGCAGATATATGACCAAATAGTGGCATGAGTCACATGATCCCCTTTGATTGGGCATACAGTGGGGGGTGCTTAGCTTTATTACTGCACATACTCAAACACACACACACACACACCACACACACACACACACACACAGGAGAAAATTAAACGCTAATTGAAACATGATTTATTTTAAATAAATAAACACATCGTCAACAAGTAATTAGTCTCTAATTCACTGCATATATTCAAATACACGTAATAAATAAAAAAACATATCGTCAACAATAATTAGACAGACATATACATTAGGGTGGATCGATTTCACATTTTTTTCGATTTCCATATTCTAATAGAGACAAAAACTTGCGCATGCATGAGAAAATAGCCTCTGCAAAATCTTAGCTTCATAGGTAATCATCTGCCCCCGGCAGAGCGATGAAAATCATATTTTAGTAGTCAAAAACGTATTTTTCTTATAATTTTTAAAATATTTCAATATGCATCAAAATTATTCCTAATAACTATAAAGTCGATGAAAAAGACCTCATATGATCGTTTTTCCAAGCGCGTTGTCCTACGTTAATATCTTTTGCCCCCGGCAACAACGTCAAATGTTGAAAAAATAGGTAATTTATATACATATTTTCAGATCGGCTCTTTGTCTTAAATAATGCATTTATATATTTCCCATAGCATTTATATCGTTGCTTAGGCATGAAATAACACACACGCATAATTTTGATGCATATTGAAATATTTTAAAAATTATAAGAAAAATACGTTTTTGACTACTAAAATATGATTTTCATCGCTCTGCCGGGGGCAGAAGATGATTACCTATTAAGCTAAGATTTTGCAGAGGGTATTTTCTCATGCATGCGCAAGTTTTTGTCTCTATTAGAATATGGAAATCGAAAAAAATGTAAAATCGATCCACCCTAATATACATACATACATATATATAACAAAACACTCAAGGGCTATGGTACCCAAAGGGCATGATATCGTAGGTGCCAGGCACCTGGTAGCGTTTCCTATATGTGTTACGACACTCCTTTCTCCCCTAAGCTCCCCCAGTTTCTGTGCTTGAAAATTGTGCGTCCCTACAATCAGTTGGGATGGCTGGTCACCCTCATCTTTTAAGCCCACTAGCTCCTTCAGCGAATCAAAGTTAACAATCCGCCGGTTCGCCTGGTTAAGTGTGATGCCGTTAGCTTTCACGATATATCTCACATCCTCCCCACCCTCACCCGTACCCGAAAAGTTTTTGGACCTGCTGAGACAAAAGATATCTCCATACTCATCCTTGATCTCATCAGTCAGCTCTCCGAGGAAATCCCCAATAGGTGACATGTAATCACCTTCCCTCTCCGTGAATATCACACTGTCTATGTCTGCGTACAGAACCCTCCGGCTGAGAGAATGCAGTAGACCCCAAAGTTTGATGCGAGCATACGCTGTGGTGAAGCTGGATACGGGTATGTCTGTAACACGTGAAGTATCTGTAGCCAATTCTGTAATGTTCTACTTTATTATGTATGCATTATCCACATTCACGATCTCGATGACCTCTTTATCGGGAGCGTTGGCATAATCCCACACCTCGTTATAACTTTGGGATAGATGGACATTCCCCTTGCCTGTATTCTGAGCAAATTTCCCGCAAAGACTAATTAGGCACAACATTGCACTAAAGCGCTTGCCTGGGTTCTTTACAATTTGGGTCCAGTCGCGCTGTATCCCTTCACGATCACGGTAGCGCTGATTATACGCCGATTTTTCATTTTCGGTCTCAACTCCTCGCGGATAACCTGATGGTTTTACCTTATTCTTCAAAATGTGTTTATCTTTGGTGTGAAGAGGTTGGGGAGCTTCTGAAACCTTTACATCTCATATATCTTCAATATTCTCTAACCGTGGCGAACGGCTAGGGACAGCTCAGGACTTGTATATATACACCTCGGATCTTCCGCTGGCTGGTTGTGTGATAACATGCCCCATTGTTCTCCTCTGCGCACTTGTCGCACAGGGAAAACATGAGTTTCTGGTCTATAACGAGGGGTAAGATTGGCATCCATAAGTCGCGAGGGGGAAGCACATCTACGAAAGAAAGACTGAAATAGTTCTCGTTCAGATTAGATGAAAACGCTTCGATGGTGGTTAGGGCGGGTCTCACCATTTTTTCAGGTGCTCCTACGGGGTACGGATTGTTCTTTATCACGTAGGGGTATAAAGAACAGAATTCATAGTAATGGAGTTTCACGCCCTCCGCAGGTGGAAAGTATAGCTTGAAGGGATTTGTACGTCCATCGAACAAGCTGTAGCCGCATTTGAAAGGATCCAACACCATCGAACGTTTGATGGTTTATTTCTTCGCGTACTGCCCATCTGTTTCCATCCGTGCATAATATTCGTGTTCCCAGAAGACCTTGTGAGTCAACTGGAACCCTATAAGCTGATCGCGGGTGCGGGTCCATCCAAGACTGTCGGCAAGAGATCTACCATGGAGATCTCCTAGGATTCCACACTCAGGACGTGGGCATCCATGCCACCAGCAACCATTAAAGGAGTACACAGTCTTCTCACCAGTGACAGTCTTCGATTAGACCATCCACCGGTCTGTTGCTGTAAGTGTATGAGCCAGTAAATAGCCTTATGCCCATAACTGCGTGGGATGTTTCTGTGAATGACGGCTAGTGTGTCTTTAGGTATGAAATTCTTCTTGAACACCGTAAAGCACAATGAGGCGACCGTGGTTGCAACTTGTAGGGGATCGCAGTTGAATCGGTCTATGTACATCCTTCTAAAGGCCTGGAAACGTACTCTAAGCACACGAACATCATTCACGCAATAACGCTCACATTCATTCGCTATATTGTAAGGATTATCTTCATTAAAACTGTTATAGTAGCGGTTATAATCTTCACGCTCACGATCACTCATGTTGGCACAGTTAAAGTAATGTTTGGGGAGAGGTAGGACTACGTAATTTAAAGTGTCGCTAATGAGGAAAGTGTAAGGGAAATATCTTTTGAAACTTCGGTAGCTAAGCCCATCACCTTGGGTAGTTTGGCTAATTTACAAGATGTGAATAATAGTGTCTTTAATCTGAACAGTACCTCTTATTTGCATCTGTATAAGTTTGTTTCCTATTTTCAAGGGATCGCCTGTAAAAATCTCCGATGACTCGTGTTCAAGTAGTTCCTTATAAAGGAATTGTGTGTCAAATTTTTCCCTGTTATGGGCAAGAATATACACCGTAATTTTCTCGGACTTGTTCCCTAACTTGACAATATAGGACAAAAAGTTTCACAGGGCTGTCGTGTGTGATCGTTTCAAAAACGTTTGTTCGTTTACGACATTTGTGACACTCATCACACTCGATTTCCATGCACTCATCGCTGATAGTCTGGCTTACAAGTAGATGTGGGATAACCTCTTTGGTTTCAGCATCCGTTGTTTCTATATCGTTATACACAATTATACAAGGTTTACTTTTAAGCTTAGCCATATAACATACATGCTTTATACCATCTGAGTTATATTTCTCATCGCATGTAGAACAGTGACTTTCATCACACTTATGTGTGAATTATTCATCATATGAAACATACTACATTCACAGATTCTCATTCTCCTGCACGTGCCAATTAACTTATAGAGCTCATAGCATTTATTATTGAAAAATTTGCGTCTACACACATTACAGTCCCTCTTCTCAGCTTCAACTAAACGACATTCACATTTGGAGCTTTTACACTGTTCACATATCATGTGGCAATCCTTACAATGTTTCAATATATCATCCGCAAACTCGAGACATCCTTACACAAATCAAGATGTCTTCCATATTTTCGAATTTTATCATAGCTCGCGTAAATTGTCCTTATATTACGGATGGGGAGATACGATGCCCCTGACAGCCCTAAAATAAGTAGGTGTCTTGTACGTTCTCTCAGACTACTTTTAAAAACAGTCCTACGACAATCATCCATCCCAAATATAACTGTACGAACATTCATTTCCTGCTCTACCCTTCTCAGCTCTTCAGAACCCATATTACAGGCAAACTCGAGCCAGTTTTATAAGGGCACGCTGCACAACCGTAGGCAACCAAATTTTTTGGGTCTGTTCATTTAGTACAGTAAACGTATGGGCCAAGACTACTGCTATAAAGCCACAACCACGCTCAGAGTTTATATGCCGTCTGTAAATAGCCTGAGAATTGAAGTGAAGAGTATAAGGTGTGGCCATATGTTCCGTAACATGGAATACCCGGTCAAAATCTATCGTAAAGTTTTCGATGTTGAAGGTTGTACTACTTTGAGAGGCTTGCAATATACGGCCGAAAATATAATCTATGTCCACTGCAACCAAGCGTCTGTATGGTATTACTACCCAAAAATCTTCTACATCCCCATCATCTGACCCGAACCCAAAGGAAAGCCGCGTTCTGACTTCACGTCCGTCGCTGTTCTGAAGGGCAAACTCCAAAATACGCTCAACTACGCGCTTCAGTCCGTGTTCAGCGCCATTGCTATACATGGTTCGCGGGTCGACCCTAACCACGTACCGGTTTCTAGTCAGGGTTGGGGTGGGGGTAGCGGTGCGCTCCAGCTCGAATTTTATACTACTCTCTGCAGAACGAGAAGCTGCTGCTGTGGATTGTATGATCTGAATTGAACAGGAATAAGGGGGCACATTTTTATTTGTGGAAGGAACTAATGTGGGGGGGTGGTGTTATAAGACGTAGAGGGCTGGGGTTCCATTACTGGGGGTCTAACAACCGGTGCACTCGTGGCACGCTTTATACCTGACGTGGAAGGTGAATCATCATCAACTTCATCATGCCCCCGCTTTCTCATCGAATTTTCGCCTGGGGGTGCTACAGCTGGCGTTGCTCGGGGTTCGCTAGCTGGGGTGGAACCTGTATCCACAACTACACTTTCATCGGAATCATCTGTAATATCGATGATGAGGCCATGTTGCTGGCGCAGGGCCTCATCCTCATTCACGGTTTTGAGGAAGAAGAGGAAAAACAAGACCAGAATATAAGGAGCATCACTTAAAATTGTATTATATTTTGTAAATGTTCCAGTTAGGAGTGTGACGTGTTAGAGATAGATTCTCTAGAAAAATTCAGGTTCACGAACACCTCCACATGTATTATATGTGGCCCTACAGGCTGTGGTAAAACTGTGTTTATGCTTAAAATCATTAAAGACAAGGGGGAGATGTTCAAATTTGTGCATAAAGTCATATGGTGCTGTTCGACATACCAGTCGGTATTCAACAAGTACCAAGATGATATTTTTTTCCACAAAGGTGTATATGACGTTAATTCGTTAAAGGGAAATGAACATACGGCCATTGTAATTGACGATCTCATGCTAAAATGGATAAAACGTTTGCCGAGACATTTACAGTTTTCTCCCAACATCTTAACATAAGCGTATTCTTCATCAATCAGAATTTATTTTTAAAAATAGATACCTGCGCGATGTATCACTGAATACTTAATATCTAGTCTTATTCGCACAACGTAGAGATGTGTCACAAATTGGGGTAATAGCCAATCAAATGTTCCTGAATCAGCGTAAAGAGTTTTTGGAAGTTTATGAAGAAGCTACAAGTCAACGTAACGGATATTTGCTTTGTGACCTTCAGCGAAACACGTTTACGGTACTTCTAAGAACGAATATATTCACAAACGAGGATGAAACGGTGTATATCCCAGAATGACAAAGAGGTTAAGGAAATAAAGTGAATTAATAAAAATCTATCATCGATTCCCACGGGCACTGCAACAGATGTTTGTTAGAAATATTGACTCCGACTTTTCAAATTGCATCTATGAAATTTGTCTTAACGTTATAAAATGTAAAGTACCAATTAAATCCCCTCAGAAGGCTCGCCTACGCCGTTACAAGAAGAAAAAACGAATTATTGTACAAAGAAAGGGTTCATTCCTCTCGATCTTATTTTCAGTTTTCGGGCCTTTACTGTCTAATTTAATATAATGAAGAAAGTATTCGTGATTCCACACGAGGTGTATGCTTCACTACAAAGCTCAAAGAGTCCAGATACGGTTCTAGATCCCCGTAAAAGCAGGCTTAAGAGAGTGGAAGGTGAATTGTTAGACCTATTAAAACAGTGAAAAGTCACCTGACGAGAAATTATTCTTATACAAAGAAGCTCTGCAGAAATTTCTTCATGAGTACGAAAATTATAAGAATCCGACAGAGGTCCCCGTAGTTAGTAGGCACAGCGCAGACGACGCTGAACATGGAGGCATAGGACCTGGGGTCGCGGCTAGAGATGATCAGTCAAAGAATAACGAATCGATCCCACAACATACCGAGCATGTATTAAAAAGCAGTCTCCCACATACATTGAGGAATAAAGGCTTAAGTCTTTATAACCTATTGACCGAGGATCCCATTACACAATGGACCGATACAGGTGAGGTCATTGTTGAAGGAACAAAGGTACAGGGCTCGAATATCGTTGACATCGTCCATGACCTGGTGAAAAAGTGGGATAGGCTCTCACCATCAGGATCGAAGCATATTAAACCAAGACTACAACAAATAAATGTCCACAAAACATTGATAGGAAATCTGAACAGGATAAAAAGACTTGGAGCAAGCCTCGCATGTGCCACAACTGAGTACGCCATCACCCACATCGGTAGCATCTCTGAAGAGGAGAAAGACGAGACCAAACAACAACGGTCAACCCTCGTCGCGTGCCTCTAAAATACGCAAATGGCCAACATATTAAAAAAACGTTAATATGACATTTCTAACCCAACCTCCGATGGTATGTTTGATAGACTGTACAGAGGTGTTTATTATGAGGGAGAAGGGAAAAAAGATGCTGAGAGGTTTTTGCGGGAGCAGGATGCTTATACACTTCATAAGCCGGTGAGAAAAAGGTTTAAAACAGCCAAGACAATAGCAGACTCGATTGATTCTATTTGGCAGGCGGATTTAACAGACATGCAAAGATATTCACTGTATAATGATGGCTATCGCTATATCCTATTCATAATAGATGTATTCTCTAGATATTTGTGGTTAATTCCCCTGAAAAATAAATCGCCTGAAACAGTTGCTAAAGCCACCAAAACGCTGATGCTGAAAGAAAACAGGATTCCTGGCTATTTTTGTACGGATATGGAGAAAGAATTTATACCGAGGTTTTCAGAGCATGTTGATAGAGTTTAATATCGGTTACTACACTAGCAATTCTATACATAAGGCCTCTTTAGCTGAAAGAGATCAACGTACCATAAAGGAACGCATGCATCGCTATTTCACACATAAAAACGCATACAGATATATAGACATTCTGGATTCGCTGGCCTCATCCTATAACCATTCACACCACCGTGCGATTGGTACAACACCTAACGAAATTTTGGAAAAGGTACGCACATAGAGTGTGAGGTGAGAAAATACACTCGTACAGTGCCACCACATTCTGCGCATTTCAAAACCAATGATTATATAAGGCTGTCGCGTTCGGGTAATAAATTCGCGAAGGGATTTGAGCAAGGTTGGACATGTGAGATTTTTAAAGTTAAGGCTATGAGACGTAAAGACGGGGTAATGTTGTATTATGTTGAAGATTTGAATCGAGAAGAAATTGCAGGAGGCTTTTACGGCGAGGCGGCGAGGCGCTGCAGAAAGTGACATTTAATTTAGGAAAAAAGTGTTTAAAATTGAAAAAAAAATTTAGGCAGCAAAGGTTCAAGAAAGAAAAATGTACCTGGTGAAATGGCTAGGGTACCTAGAATACTTCAACACCTATATAAAAGCTGATGCAATCATGAAGCTTAAATAGTATGTAACATGGCGCCTAAACACTTCTACGTCACAGTCCCGTCTTCTCTGTCTGTCCATCCTGGCAACACCGTGGCCAACTTTGTAACAGAACTCCATGGACCCAGCGAATTTGGTCGTGAATCATATGAGGTCAGAATATGCGAAATTCAATTGTCTACCAAATTTTTAAGTAGTGATAATAAAGATTCTGTTTTTACGGTTCTTAGAAACCGTGATGAGTGTGAAAAGGCTGGTGTAACTCTGGACGAAACCATGCGTGTCGCCAGGAGTGAGGAGCCACAGTTCTACACTACAGTAGTAACACTAGGCCAGGGTCATTATAGCGCAGTCGAGGATGTTGTGAGAGACTTAAATGGTAGTATGTAAAAGATAAAATCTTACGGATGATTTAGTATACGAAATCTTAAACAAAGATACCCCGTCATATACTCTGACTCTAAAATGAGAGGCTAACAGAAATATTAAAGGAAAAGGGCTGTTCAAAATTATAACCTAGGGTCGATATGGAGCAGCCCTCCAAAGATATACCTTTCACGAAACACATCATGACTTGTGCAGCCTAATGTATCAGTTGAAATTGGAGAAATTTAACGATGGCTACCCTTACGCAGACATGTGCTATATTTACAGCAACATCGTGGAACATCAGTTTGTTGGGGATACCCAGGCGCGGCTGCTGCGCATCGCTCACACCCCCAATCATAGATGAAGGAGCTTGAGCATTACATATGACAAGCCTCATTATGTCAATGTCGCAACTAATCTATTAACCAATATCTCAAAATATATATGAACGATTGATGGTAAAAGTTTTCCATTCGGTGACGGGAGGTTAACAGTGAAGCTGCACTTTCGTCGCACTGTGATATAATGACTGGTAGGCCTTTCACATTCTATCGAGTGGTGAGATACCAGCGCGGGAGTGGGATTGGATCCATTTTTTCAACCATACCGCGTACGGCTGTCCTCTTGCTGAAGAGTGATGCTAGATATCTCGGCAGGAAAGCGTTACAATCAGGTCTTAATATACTAGAAGACATAATGGTGGGGACTAAGCTTAAAGAAGCTCTAAAAAAGCACTTAAAGTGTACAAGGAATGAAATCATCAAAGATGCAAAGAGTAAAATGCGTGGTGGTGGGAAGAAGAAGAAGAGGGCTCTCCGGAAGAAGAAGTAGGGGATACCAGCACGTGGCGTTAAACGTAAAAGAACAAAAAAAGAATTGCTCTAAGCGACTGAAAACTATGGTTGACCATTTTATAACTGATATAAGTTGAGACATTGCTTTTATGAATCATAGGTTGTTTACAACTTGTCGAGAGAGGTGCCACTATTTCGGGATCGCCATGGCGCGTTTCATCCATCCGTGTAGTTCACAGTGTTGTAAATCGGATCTGGCCCTCTTTGACATGCCCCCAACTCAAGTTTCTATTGAGCAATGTGACTTTATTACAATTAACCCGTTAAACCCCATAAGTTCACGGAATGCTCCTATAGAGTTCGTGATCCCAAGCTCAGGCCCATACTTTTTGATCCAAGCTGTGTGCACATGTACGCTAAACTGCGAATAGCACATTCAGATGGAACGGATTGCGAAGACAAATTCGTTGTATTCCCTGAAACAAACTTTCTACACTCCATATTTAGTTAGTGTGACGTGTATTTAAACCAAGTCAACATCTCGGGAGGAACTGGTTACTATCACCTGCCTATCTGGAAAATGTCCTCAACTTTTCAAAGGGAGCGAAGGACACCTATTTAACTTCCAAAGGCTATTACCAAACTAAAGATGAAAGCAGTATAAAGGAAAAGTTTAATAATTCTAAAAAGATATATGAATGCTTCGGTCGCCTTCCCACAGACTTCACATTCCAGGAGAAACTGCTTGTGAATAGGATAAATATGAAAATAAAGTTCACTCGTACGAATCCTGAGATTTGTTTAAATCTGGGGGCTGGCCAATAAGAGAGCTCAAAACCTTTGGTGGTTCATGTTATGGAGATATATCTCCACGTGCGCCGAGTGAAATTAAGCTCGGCTAAACAAATAAAAATTGAAAAAAAATTACTACACGCCACAGTAAAATACTCAATTAACAGAGTACATAAACTATATACGGTTCCCTCTGAGCTAACGTCGGAACAGATAGGAAACGTTGCCCTTGGATTCACGTTCCTGTGGATGGAAAATATAAAAAGAGCGCTTTTAATTTCGAAAATTTCGGCCTTAAAAATATCCCCCTATACGTCACTGGAGTCACCTTTGGGGGACATTAGAAACGGATTATTGAACAGAAGCCTTGTTCCCGCTTTGCTCGAGATCTTATAGTAATCTTACACATTGCCGGCACTTTCAACGAATTAGGTTAACTCTTACCCGTTTGCCATCACCGCTCACTTATCTGCTAGTGTAAACACGCACATAAGTCCACAGCAGAGTGGAAACATTTCAGTCAGACTGGAATTCGCCAAGCCGATAGACGCCCCTATTAGTGTACTAGCATACCTCGAATCACAAGCTCTAATAGAGATCGATAGGTTTAGAGACGTAGTCACAGACTTTTAAAATGGAAGCGAATACACTCCAGAGAGTAATGAATAGTGCCCGAATCACTCGCTCCAAATTTGTGGGTGTGTTTGCGAAGAATGGAGCTTCCAGCTACCAGCGGCGCACTTATTCTAAATACGGATGTTAGCGGAGGCGAAGAGATTCATTGGCTATCAGTTTATTTTAAAAATAGGGAGCGAATGTGCTATTTTAATTCATTGGGGATCCATCCTTGAAATGACGCTATTATTGTAAAATTTCTCGAGAAATTGCACATTCCCCAAATTGTCTGGAACCCTTACCAATTCCAGGGCTACTATAGCAATACTTGCGTCATGCACTGCCTTTCGTTTCCCAGGCATATGGCCCGCGGGAAAGAATTTACAAATTTTTTAAACTTATTCGATTTGTGCGAAACTGAACCGAATGATTGTAGCAACAGTGTGTAAAATTATAAAATGTCCGGAATAATATTAGTTTGTGTAGCGTTTAAGGACGAGGCTTATGTTCTGTAGGTTATTTAAAAATGTAATGGATGCTAATTCTGTAAATAAATTAAGTTCGATAATATATATAATGTATAAAAAATTGATACCAATGTCACTCATGTATGTGTGAGAAACATTGAAAATGTGTTTTATACAGTAAATGCTATTATGTATTAATTTATAAAACAATCCTCATAGTTTTATCATTTAATAAAATGTTGAAAATCCAAGGCTTATTCTTATCCAGAAATATGCACAAGAAAAAGAAAAAACTCGCATTACTTCTTCGACGACCTGGCATTCGTTGGATCGAGTGTCCAGTAAACGTCAACCCCCATGCTCAAATCCCCGTCGGATATTTCGGTTTCTTCAAAGCTATTACGAAAAGATTATACAATACGTTCCAGTTCTGACCGCGTCCTTTAAAAAAAAATGTCAGTTGTAGACAGAAAATTTTAAATTATTTTATGGCCAGTTCATATATTTTTTCGGAAGGAAGTTAACGGGGCTCTGAATTATGAATATTTATTTATCCGCTTCAGATATAATCAATGTTCAGTCGTATTTTATATACCCATGGTACCCCATTTATCTGCTAACCACTTTCTTTATTGTGCGGAACGATGATCAACTGGTGTTTACTGTGCTCCGCCTGCCGGTCGTCACCGGGTCTCGAGTCTAGACCCTGGCCCGATGGATTCTTAGTCAGCAGCGCTAACCACTACAGCACCAAGGCGCATATGTGTACATATATATATATATATATAGTGGGCCTAGATTTAGCCGTTTGAGGTGATAATGATTAATTTAATGTTAGTGCTTAATTGATGCAAATTGATTGTTATACTGACAGGCTGGGTTAACAATTTATGATGTCATACAGTATCACCGGTTGAAAGTGGCTAATGGAGTAGGCCTACTATAATATTTCCGAGTGATACGAATTGCTTCGAGGTCACCAGCTTGGATTACACCCAAGCAAATATAGTTAAGGTTATGAAAGTCACCGTATTGTTTATTAAGAAAATAAATCGGTTATTTGTTCACATTGAATAACAATGACAAACAATAATTATAGTGCTTAACAATTATATAACGGCATTTATATTATGAAAAAGTCTGACTGAGGATTAGTAAATGAGAAAAAGAATTATACAGATCAATTGTTAAGAAGTACGCTCGTTTATGAGAGGCTAATGGTATGCTAAAATGGGACACAGCATGAAATATGAAAACTAGTGATTACAGAAATTCTGCATACACGTTATGATACAACAAATAGATTATGTAACACGCTGACTATGACTAAACACAGAATAAATGATGCAGCCTAAGAATTATGGAAATTAGTGACGTGCGTTTATGGTGCTCTTTAGGTCACGTATTACACTGCTTATGTAGGCCAGAGTTACGCAGCAATGGAATACTAAACAAGATGCTGTAGCCTAATGACAATTGGGAAAAATGCTATGACAATGATTATACGAGTATCATTTATATAAACGTAATTATATGATGCTAAGTGATTACACATAAATGGAACATACAAACAAGATGCTGGGGCCTAATGATAATTGGAAGGGATGTACTAAATTGGTACACCGTAAATGAATTAGGCCTTCAGTAAGAGAATACTTGAATCTATCACATAAATAAACGGATGTGAAGTATTTATGGATGATATGAATCAACACAATAGCAGGATGCTACACGGAATTACGGTACGTACTGGAACGGCACTCAGATTAGGACATCGGCCTAACGCGTTTTAACGAGAGTTGGTTTGACCGAATTATAAAACACTTGCGTTTGTAGCCTACTCTGCGGTTCACTGGGTAGGCTTTACGTTATTGTTTTTAAGAAAAGAGACAAGGCTTACCAGTAAGAGTTACAAGGAGTTACAAGGAAAAAAAGTACCTCAAAAGGCCTTGCGGCCCATACCGAGGAGGTACCAATGGCAACGGGTGCCAGGGAAAATTTTGTCTTTCAAACTATGCTAGCAGTAGTAGAAAACTGGATAGAAAAGTAGAAGGCTCTCTCCCCACCCTCCGCTCCCTCCCCGCCAGAGGCAGGTACGGAAAAAGGTTGAAGAAAATACCTTGACCCTGGAAAAGTAGCCAAGGAAATTTTACAGGAAAGTGGAGAATATATAAATAGCTCTATATTTAGCTTGCTCACAGAGACACCGAGCAAGCGAACTCCTGCAGAGTTTTCTGAGGTTTTAATCTTAAACTATGAGTGTGTTCTGTACTTTGTCTAGCCTATTTTTAAACAGATTTACACTTTGACTGGAAACATCCTCTGAGGGAAGTTGGTTCCAGATATCAACTATTTTACAGGAAAAGAAATTTCCGCAGACTGAGATCCTAAATGCCTTTACACACTCAAATAGTGTGCAAGATTTCGTCTAACCTTTTCTTGAACTGATCCACAGAGGAACTGTTCACAACTTCCGAAGGTAACCTGTTCCATGTGTCACAGATCTTATACGTAACGTAATTCCCACACACGCTAGTCCTAAACCGTTTCAAATCCAACTTCCAACCATTGTTGCGAGTTGGGTTATCATTTAAACTAAACATACTTCTAAAATCGACATCGTTGAACCCTCGTAAGAGCTTGAAAACCTCGATCAGTTGACCGCGCAGCCTCCGAGTTTCAAGCGAAAACAAGTTCAGGGCGCGTAACCGTCGATTGTAGCCCATATGCCTAACGGAAGGGATCAACTTTGTGGCCCTCGCCTGCACTCGCTCCAGCCTCTCAATATCTTTCCTGAGGGTGGGCGACCAGAACTGCACAGCATACTCCAGGTACGGCCGAACAAGGGAATTGTACAGTGAGAGCACAATCTCCTTGTTCCGAAACTGAAATTGCCTCCTGATATAACCCAATAGTTTCTGGGCTTTCTTTTCCATCTCTACACACTGTTTCGTAAACTTAAGGTCGCTGCTAATTAGCACACCCAAGTCCTTTTCTAAATCAGTCACCTCGATATTACTGCCCAACATCGAGTAGTCCGACTTGGGATTGGCGTAGCCAATGTGCATCACTTTGCATTTACCCAAGTTAAACGGCATTTGCCATTTTTCGGACCACTCTCCTATCCTACCTAGGTCCGCACGCAGTTCCTCGATCGCTTCGGGCGTCCCAACATTGGCCCCAAGTTTGGTGTCATCAGCGAATTTGGCGATCCGACTGACGATGCCACCGTCGATATCATTTATGTAAATGGTAAACAACAGTGGCCCCAAAACGGAACCCTGAGGAACCCCACTAGTGACCGAGGGTGATACCTCTAGGTTGACGAGTTGCTTGGAGGTTGGCCTGTTGAACTAACTGGCTCGAAGTGTTGTTGACTGCCCGATTGAAGATGTTGAACGGGCGCCGGTCGCCTGTTGTTGCCTCTTGAGATGCAAGATGGGCCTGAAGGTTGATCTTTCAGAACGTAGGCCCGGGGTTCTTATGACCGCCACTTGGAAGTTTGTTCCGTTAGTCAAGGTCTTCACTGTGAAGTGTTGACAGGCCTAATGGATTCTCGTTAACGGCCGTTTTTCGTAAAGCGGTGAAAGCTGAACCGATATGAAGTGATTTGGGTTTGTAGCTTCGTCGTCGAGTCACGTAATGTGTCCACTTTGAGGATGTTTTCTCGTAGCGTGTTGAGCTTTGCCGGTGCTCTCGAGGGTGATTGTTAACCAGTTGAAGTGTGATGAAAAAGGCCAATGAAAACGCCTACAGCGGGAAAGACTTAGCTTACTTCGAGTGATGATGCGTTCTTGGGTGAAAATTGTTGAAGTGGGCCTTGAAGGGAGCCGGCTAAAGCTGAGGCTGTAACGGCATGTAGGATGAACTTACGAGAGGGACGCACGAAAGGAGTGAAAGCGAATATGAGCTGACTGCGCCTTTTATAACCATAGGAACATTCGAATTACGTGGTTTGAGGCTAGCGTCATTGTTTTTCTTTTATTGCTAGAAACAGCGTGTCTTCTGAGTTTATTCCTTGATACCACGTGTGTCTTCTAAGGATGTTTTGGAGATAACAGGGAAAAGAATTCCTATGGCTTTTCTTTGTCTGAAGTTGTCTATTCCGCTACATATATATATATATATATATATAAAAATATAAAGACAAGAGATACGACTCTCAACATTTATTGGCCAAACGTTCCGGTCCATTCATGGGCCATCTTCAGTGACTACATGAAAACAAAAAAAAATCAATAATATAACTAAATAAACAAAAGTAAATACAAGTGTCAGATAAATATATTGTACACAGTAATAAAACCGAATAAAATAAGCAAAAAATAGCTTGAAAAAAATTATCTGGATAGTAAGACAATAAAACAAAAGTTAAACCCATTAAAAATAAAACAATAAAATAAAATTTAAATTTAATTTTTCTTTTTAAAGTTTAAAAGGATTAACCTGGATAGTAAGAGTTGCAAATGACAACTGGAGAGAACTAACGCACTAACTTAGGTTTTTACTCTTTTCCTTTCTCTCTCTCTTGCAGCCATAAATACTCCAAGTTATAACCTCGCAAGATTTTTGGTCCCAATCATAAACCCTCTCACATGTAGTCAGTTTACTTTGCGAGATTCTTTTGAGTTTGTTGATTGTGTCACCAAGTTGAAATTCAACGATTGTTTTATGGGTTCTTTTGATGTTCAGTCTTTGTTTACCAATGTACCTGTATTAGAAACTTGTGATATCATTATAAATTCTTTGTTTGGCTCCACTAATGACATTTTTGGATTAAGCAAACAATTATTTTCAAAATTTTTAAAGTTATCAGTCCAGGATACTATTTTCTTTTTTAATAAAGAACTTTTCCACCAGCACGAGGGAATGGCAATGGGTTCTCCCCTTGTCCGTCTTTTGCTAATAGTTTTCTTTGCTTTCACGAAGAAAAGTGGCTGAAGGGTTGTCCGCATGACTTTATACCTATTTTATTTAAACGTTATGTACACGACTGTTTTGTCATTTTTAAGCATAACGATCATGCCCCTTTGTTTTTAAATTACATTAATACTAAGCATCCTAATATTAAGTTCTCTATGGAAATAAAACACAAGAAAATTTCGTTTCTTGATGTTACCGTAAATAAACATAGTACAGGCTTCTCAACACAAGTATACAGAAAACCAACTACCACCCAACTCGGTACTAATTTTTTCAGTAATATCCCTCTTAATTTTAAATTAGTTAGTATTAGAAGTCGTATTTTTAGAGCCTATCACCTCTGTTCAAGTTGGTCTTCATTTAACTTAGAAATTCAGTATCTTAAGAGATTTTTTTAACTATAATTTTTATTGCACTTGAACTATTGAGACATTAATTTCAAAATTTTTAAATAACCTATATTCTCCCCAAGTAATTCGGTCCTCGGTTTCGAAACAGAAAGTTTATCTAAAGCTTCCATTTTTAGACCAACTGACTTTCCAACTTAATAAAGATGTCCACTCTATTTTGGACAGACACTTCCATCAATGCGATTTTATAATTATTATTTCTAATCCTAATTCACTACAATCCTTTTTTCGCCATAAAGATCACCTCCCCGTGCTTTTGAGGTCCTTTGTAATTTATCTATACACATGTGCGACCTGCCAAAGTCGCTATGTAGTGCAGACTGCCCTGCAGTTAAAACTTAGGATTTCGAAGCATTTGGGTTTTTTTAATCGAATTCTCGCCCTCTTTCCACTCCTGATTCCTCTGCTATTCGGCATCATTCAGAGACCCATGACCACCCGTACCCCCAGGACTCCTGTACGATTTTGTCGTCTGCTTCTAATTCGCTTGACCTCAAAATTTTAGAATCCCTTTTTATCAAGAAATTAAATCCAGAATTAAATATAGCCTTTCCTCGATAAAATTACATACTTCATAATCAACAACTAACACACTAACTTAGGTTCTTACTCTTTTCCTTTCTCCCCTGTTGTCATTTGCAACTCTTACTATCCAGGTTAATCCTTTTAAACTTTTAAACATTTTAAAATTTAAATTTTAGTTTATTCTGTTTTGTTTTTAATGGATTTAACTTTTATTTTATTGTCTTACTATCCAGATAATTTTTTCAAGCTATTTTTTGCTTATTTTATTAGGTTTTATTACTATGTACAGTATATTTATCTAACATTTGTATTTACTTTTGTTTATTTAGTTATATTATTGATATTTTTTGGATGTTTTCATGTAGTCACTGAATATGGCACCTGAATGGACCGAAACGTTTGGCCAATAAATGTTGAGAGTCGTATCTCTTGTCTTTATATTCCTATTGAGGATAAGATTCCCTAAGAATCGGCATGTCTGTATAAATAATGAACACCTGAAGCGAAAAATAATACATTATAGGGACATTCATAAAAGCATTATTCGTCTTCAGCATTAGTATCCCCTTAAATATTCCGACAGAAGGAAATGAAAGAAAACGGGGAAAATTCATGAATTTATTACTATTAAAAGGATGATCAATTTTTGTAGTTCGACACAAGATTCGACTGAAATCAGAACTTCGCCCAAAGGAAAAGTTGGGGTTAGATTAGCTTCGCGATTAAATTAGAATTGACGGAAAAATTATGTCCGCTCTATGACCCCAACTTAATTCCCTTTCAACATTTTTTACTTTTTTTAATTATTTTGCACCACACACACACACACACACACACACAATATATATATATATATATATATATATATATATATACAGGGCGTCCCAAAAAAATTTATACACACTTTAAATACTTATAAAGGCAGTGTTTATTAAAATACATTTCATTTTCAAAATGTAATAGAATCTACAGACATTATTTAATTGTTTTGTCAACGCCTGTTTTCAAACTGACGTCCGTTCTGGTCCAGGCACTGCTGATAACGCGAAGCAATGGAATCGCAAACATCACGAAACATTTCGTTTGGTATTTGTGTGCATTCTCGTTCAATGGCTGCTCTCAATTCAGCGACTGTTGCAGGTTTTATAGTGTAGACTTTGTCTTTTAAGTATCCCCATAAAAAAAAGTCTAGTGGTGTGAGGTCTGGTGAACGTGGAGGGTATTCTACG
Source organism: Bathynomus jamesi (assembly GCA_023014485.1). NCBI lineage: Eukaryota > Metazoa > Arthropoda > Malacostraca > Isopoda > Cirolanidae > Bathynomus > Bathynomus jamesi. The sequence continues at coordinate 380,598 of JAJOZX010001232.1, read as the reverse complement.
AAACCCCTTCGTCCAATCCACATCCACATCGTGCCAAGTACCACTCGCAATACTCCACTCTTCGGTCCGGATCATCTTCATTAATAGCATGGACTAATTTTGGAATGTAACTTTTCCATTGACAGCGCTTCAAAATGCGTTGGACAGACGATTCTGAAATTCCTACCTCACGACTCGCTTGCCGCACAGATTTTCTTGGACTTTGGTGATACGTTTCCAGTACTCTTTCTTGCTTTGTGGGGCTTGTCGATGTCCGTGGTCTTCCGGAACGCTTCTTGTGGACATTCTGAACAGTTCCATCGGCTTCAAACTTATCTCTAATTCGAGTGATGGTAAGTCGCGTTGGTGGATCTGTTTGAAACTCCCTCCTAAACTGTCTTTGCACTTCAACTGCGTTTTCACACTTCCAGTAGCATTTTAGAATGAATTTCCTTTGTTCAAAGCTTAGTCTGACTGCCATTATTAATTCTAATGGGTTTAACTTGGAAAGAAAGAAACATCAATTGAGCTATCAGCTGTTAAAGTGTGTATACATTTTTTTGGGACGCCCTGTATATAAGAAGAGAGAGAGAGTTACAAGGTGCTGCAAGGAGTTACAAGGACAAGGTAAAGCATCAAAAACCTTTCGAGCCACTCAGAGAGGTTCGTGTTATTGAACTGGTTCATTTTAAACCTAATCTCTCTCTGCGGGAGAGAGATAGAGAGAAAGATAGACGCTGAAACAGCCAGGGTACCCGAACAAATAATAAACCATAAAGAATTTACGCACCTAGGTCATTCACATATACCTTGATACACTCTTTGTATGGTGTCTGGTAAAAGTTGTTTAAAATTATTCGAGATCTATGGGAAAATTATTGAGTGTCCGGTTAGGTTAATTGATTCCCCGGCTAGATCAATTGAATGTGTATGACAAAGGGATAGGTTAAATCGTAATAAGCTCGGGTAAACAAATAGAAATTGAAAAAAATTTAGGTACTTTTGCATTATCCTCCCAACACTATTTTTTTTTATAATGGAAGGAAAATAAAGTACGTTGGCAAAACACTTTTAATTTTTAATCGTACATCATTAGTTATATGAATAAATATTCTTAACTTAACCTAACCTAACCTAACTTGAAGCCGGCTAACTACAGCTAACGACTGCGGCGGGCTGTTTTTAACCTAACCTAACCTAACCTAACCAAACCTAACCTAACCTAACCTAATCCCAACACTAATTTTTTTTATAATGGAAAGAAAATAAAGTACCATAACCAAAACCAAACCAACATTATATAAAAAAATTAGTGTTGGGAGGATAATGCAAAAGAACCAAAATTTATTACATACCACATTTTAATTCTATTAAAAAGTAAAAATATGAATACAGATCTTAACTTTAAAAAAGAAATATTCACTTGCATTTACGAAGCTAGTTTGCATGATTTACAGCCATTCGTAATTTGTTTATCATTTGATCGGTACCTGTATTTCCCCCAAAGCTTTTTTTATCTCTCTCTCTCTCTCTCTCTCTCTCTCTCTCTCTCTCTCTATATATATATATATATATATATATATATATATATATATAGAGAGAGAGAGAGAGAGAGAGAGAGAGAGAGAGAGAGAATGTAAAAAAAAAAGCTTTGGTGGAAATACAGGTACATAATTTTCCTACTTACATTTCGGACGTGTTTATGTCCATTCTTTCAACCCTGTCAGCTTCACAAATGTTGGCCACATCCTGCTACTAAAACAAATCTGCCCGGTAAACTGCGTTGAAAAGTAACATCGTAACTCCCGCACTATGGAGCAACAGTACAAAATACCACCACCATGGATATATATATATATATATATATATATATATTAATATTATATAATATATATATAAATAAACAAATATGTGTATATACTCATTTCATTTCGCGAATGTAATTTACGTAATGTGGCCAAATTCAAACAGCTGTGGTAAGGAAGAGAGTTTTGTTTGACTGTATTCATTACGAACCCAACTCGAAGGCTTTCTGATTGGCGTATAACGGCTCTGTAGGCGTTGCTATGTCGCATGTATGCGAGTTTTGAACCAATCAAAATGTCGTAGGCTCGATCTCAGAGCCCATTCGTCAGCTCGAGAATTTCTAATTGCCCGACGCCGTTTCTGATGTCGTGCTTTTTGTCAAAATTGATTTGAACAGTCCTCAGATTTTTTAATTGCTTTCAGAGAGGACAAAAGTATGTAAATTTAAATGATTGGTTGAATTAGTCCTTATTTTGTAAATAAAAACTTATTTATTTGCTTGAATATCAACATAAAAATTTAACATTGATTATTTATTTAGCATGTATTTAAAGAAATTTTTAAAACGTAAACTCAATGTTAATAAATCTCCACTGAAAAAATTTAAGTTTTACCTAAATTGATTTATATTAAAGTGAAGACTTTAGATCTCTTTTTAAAATGTTTGAAAAGTAATTTGAAAATTTTTGATTATTTTTATTAAAATTCGCGAGGTTTTTGTAGGATTAAACTCTTTTAACGTCTAAAAAGTTGAAAATTTTAATTTTTTTACCTTTTAAGTTTTAAAATTTTAGGCCCTTTAAAGGAAATCTTTAATAAGTAAGTGCATACCTTTTTCGTTCACGCAAAGGCAAAATTAACAAGTGTTAGGTGTTTGCGCAAAGAAATGATTTTAGCATACGGGTGTGTATATATATATATATATAATATATACTGTGTGTATATATGTATATATATATATATATATATATATATACATATATACACACAGTATATATATATATATATATATATATATATATATATGTGTGTATATATATATATCTATATATATGTGTATATATATATATATATATATGTGTGTGTTTATATATATATACACACCTGTGTGTGTATATATATATATATATATACAAGGAGAATGTGATGTTTCAGAAAGAGATTTTGAGTTTTAATGCACATAGTCTCGGATTAAGATTTTGGCGAATGGCATTAGCGTCGGGAGAGTCGAAATTTTACCTGTCGCCCATCCAATTCAGGTGGGTTAATGGAGTAAAACCCACCTACATCATGAATTAATTTTCACGTGTTCGGACAATCTAAAATTCCATCTCTAAATTATAATTTAGCCCTCCAGTAAACCATTATCATTAAGTTCTTCAAGGTATACATTTCTTTTATTAGTAAAAAATCATGAAATCTGTTTTACTGGTATTTGTGAAGAGTTTATTAGTAGTCAACTATTTCATTACACTGACGAAATCTTAGTGAGAGAGAGAGAGAGAGAGAGAGAGAGAGAGAGAGAGAGTTGTTCAGAAGTAAATTTTGAGTATTAATGTACATAATCTCAGATTAGAACCTCTACGAATGGTATTAGTGTTCGGTCGTGTCGAAATTTTACCTGTCACCCCATCCAGTGCAGGTGAGTTTTACTCCATTAACCAGTGCTGGATCCAGAGCGCCCAGCTGTATCATGAATTAATTTTCAAGTGTTCGGGGCGTCCGTCTGTCGCCAATGCAGTCTAAAATTCCGTCGCTAAAACAAATGTTTCAAATAGGTTATTCCGTTTGTTTAAATTTCTCTCATGGGCTCACGTATATACATATTTTAAAAAAAAATTTTGGGGACCAGCATATTATTTGATTTAATTATTCTACCCCAAAATCATCGGCTTTACAAAAGTTATATATATACACGGTGAACCAAAAGTAGGTGGACAGTTGGTTGAATACGGTTTGTGTTATATTATATTATAACTATGGTGTTCATTATAACTATGGTGTTTGTGTTTTATTATATTAAATATTATAACTAAATTTATTTAAATTTTATTTTGTATTATACTATACAAAAAAATTAAATATGTATTCTCAAAATAAACGTTATCATTTACTGTCCACCTACATTTGGTTCACCCTATATATATCTACATTCTTGGCCGATTGGAGCTGTCAAGAACTTCATTATAAGGAGAACATCGCCTCTCCGTTAATTAATATACAAATTATTTAAATAGCGCAATCTTGCAACTATTCTTATGGATAGATAGATAGATAGATAGATGGATGGAGGCCATATATTTATTTTATTTTTTACTTTGTGGATTTGTGCGCCCGGTTAGGCTACCTCTTGGGGTTCATATACATATATATAAAAGAAACTTTTCTATACACTAAAATACACATATATATTATATTTATTTATGTTATTTTATTTTTTAAATATAGTAATAATAATTCTTAATGAAAATACGAGCATGATATAGAGAAAGTTAGTAATATGATAATAAGTAGACGCTCAGTAGAACAATTCTTCTTTGCATGCAGCTGTTTATATACGATGTGTGTGTGTGTGTGTGTGTGTGTGTGTGTGTTGTGTGTTTAATTCAATATATATTTTATAGGACAAGCATCTATTCCATTAATATATATATACTCCTTTCTAGACAAGCTTTTTACGCCTTCTAAGCCAGATTAAGCCAACTGCCTGATTAAGCCGACTGCCTGATTAAGGCTTCTAAGCCAGCTGCTGAGGTCGAGAGCTTTATTATGCGACGAGATATGCCTGCGAAAAGATGTTCTCCCCCTTAGGTTACCTTCCTAGGTTAGGCTTGGGGGTAGTAAAACCCCACTTCCCCCTTCATGCAGCTTGGGGGCTAAACACCCTCCACCTTGCTTGCATATTCCATCCCCCCATAAGTGCCAACCTACGGGCTGGCACCTTTGCAACAATTGATCAACATTGCAATTGATTTGCACTCTCCCATTTTGTGGTCATTGTACTATATATAAACTGAGCGCAGAAAAATCGGCCCACTTGAAAGATCGCGGAAAGCAAAAAAGTGGGCAAGCTTCTGTTTATAAAAGTTTTAAAACTCGAAAATATAGTCTATGAGGCAACCAAATAACGAGACAAAACAACGTCAGCTGCGAACACACTAGCTGAAACGAATTTTCAACTTCTTTAAAGAATTCGACAGTCTGACATTCAGTTGCTCTTAGCCTGCTAGTGCCACTGTTTTCTTCCACTAGTGGGAGTAGGCATTTGCGTTTAGTAACAGATAGACTTCAAATTCTTTTCGATTTCAGAATTGGACATTTACAATGGATTTGAGGTCCGTGAACGTCGAAAGAGTCGTCGCCCTAATTGAAGATGGTCGGAGCCAGCGTTACGTCGCCGATGCGCTGGAAATTCCAACAACAACGGTTCGACGTGTCCACCAACGTTATGTGGAGACAGGAGAGTACACCCGAAGACCAGGATCTGGAAGATTGCGCTGCACATCTGCCCGTGACGATCGTTTCATCGTCTTGAGTGTTTTGCGAGATCGTCGCTTGACTGCTACAAACGTCCGCAATGAGTTGGAAAGATCTCGAGACGTCAGTGTATCGGAGCGAACCGTTAGGAAACTTATGGAAAGTGGCTTACATACTAGACGTCCAGCAATGTGCCCGAAATTGCTCCCACACCACCGCAATGCTCGTCTTGCTTTCGCTCGTGAGCATGTCAATTGGACTATCGCCGAATGGGGACGAGTATTGTTCATGGACGAATCAAGATTTAATCTTCGAACATCCGATGGACGGGAAAGAGTGTGGAGAAGAACAGGAGAAAGATTCGCCCCGTGCAATTTTACAGAGAGGGTTGCTTTTGGAGGAGGCTCAGTCATGGGCTGGGGGGGGGGGTATCACTTCAAACTCGCGCACAGAGCTTGTCGTTATTAGTGGTGGTCATTGATGTCCACAAGATACGTGGAAGAAATCTTGCTAGACCCATGCGGCAAGAGCCGTTAGCGATTTCCTTGACGAAGCTGGACTTATCGAATCGAGTGGCCTCCCCGAAGTCCGGACCTGAACCTCATAGAACATCTCTGGAATACGATGGGACGGCGTCTTAGAGGTCGTCCAGTAGCCCCTAACACTCTACAGGAACTACAACAAGCTTTAACTGAAGAGTAGGAGGGAATCCCACAGGATGTGATTGCCGTTCTCATTCATGGGATGAATCGACGAATGGCTGCAGTCATTCAAGATAGGGGTGGCAACACCTCTTATTAACCCTGGATCAGAAGTTGTTGTTGTTTTTGTTGTTTTATTGTTTTTTTTCAATTTTTGGTTTTCTCGGAATCTGTTTTTTTTTAGTTAAAAATTTTTTTACAGTATTTTTTGATAATAAATTGTATTAAGCAGGTGTTTGAAGATTTTTATTGTCCTCATAGACTAAATTTTTTAATTTTAAAACTTTTATAAACAGAAGCTTGCCCACCTTTTGGCTTTTCGCGATATTCCAAGTGGGCCGATTTTTCTGCCGCTCAGTATATATACAGTATATATATATATATATATATATATATATATATATATATATATATATATATATATATATATATATTATATGTGTGTATATATATATATATATATATATATATATATATATATATATAATATATATATATATATATATATATATATATATATATATATATATATATCAACCGGGTGTTTCCTAACATGTAGGACGCACTTTCAAGATGGATTCAGAACCTGAAGACAATGAAAAAAGTTTATATAAACATATGCCCGAAATCGCTTTGTTTCCGAGTTACAGCCCGTTTTGTATTCCAGCCATTCTTTCCGCAAACTGTTTACAAACACTGCTTGCCGACAATGTTTGTGAGTGTGTACGAGACTTATTTCTTGTATGGCTTTGCCGATTGTAATGTTTCGTACACTCTATGACATGTTTCAATATCGTTGAGTGTAAAGCCATCAGTCAGTCAGAGGTGCATCGCGGTGTTTCACTCTTCGTATTCGTAACTTTTTACCGTGAATAAGTGCAGTCCAGTGGAAAAGAAATCAAAGTTTTTGTGCTATTCAGTGGTAGTGTGCATTTGAAGTGAGAATGGAGACTTATTCAAACAGAGAAATGGCAGACATGCATCTCGTGTATGGACTTGCTGAGTGTAATGCGGCCGCACAAGACGTCTGTATACGGAAAGGTTTTCGAATCGCCGTCTGCCAGATAAGAAGACCTTTTAGAGAATAGACGAGCGTCTTGGTGATACAGGATCATTCAACAAGCGAGTTTCAGATGGTGGTAGACCAGTCAGCGCCAGAAATGTTGAGATGGAGGAGCGGGTCCTGAATCGCGTGGAGGAACATCCTGGTGTCAGCACCCGAAGGATAGCAGCAGCAGAGGGTGTAAGATACACAACTTTGTGGAGAATTTTACGAGAACAACAGCTTTAGCCATATCACATTCAAAGAGTACAAGGCCCTACTGAAGCTGATTTCCCACCATGAGAGGCTTTTTGTACTTGGTTCCTTCAACAGTGTGCTCGCGATCCTCTTTTTTTATCCTCCATGTTGTTTTCTGATGAAGCTGCCTTCACAAGAAATGGCGTGATCAATTTTCACAGCACTTATCACTGGGCCGAAGAGAATCCGCATGCCATCATCCAGTCGAGGGACCAACAACAATTTAGTATCAATGTATGGTCAGGACTTATTGCCGACAACTTAATCGATCCTTTGGTTTTGCCTGGAAGATTAACAGGAGAATCCTATTCCAATTTTTAAGGAATGATTTAAGCGATTTACTAAATAAAGTTCCTCTTGGTGTCCGACGTCGCATGTGGTTTATGCATGACGGCGCTCCGCCTGATTTTAGTCGAGTATCCAGAGACTATTTGAATGACCATTTCCCTGATAAATGGATAGGCCGTGGAGGACCCATTGCGTGGCCTGCTCGCTCCCCGGACCTGAATCCACTCAATTTTTACCTGTGGGGTTGTCTGAAATCCATCGTTTACGTGACACCCATTCACAATGTTGAAATGCTTCGCCAACGTGTAGAACAAGGATGCCAGAAAATCCGAGCAATACCTTGAATGTTTGGACGCGTCAGGCAATCTATATCGAGGCGTGTTCAGGCGTGAATTCAAGCGCAAGGCGATCATTTTGAGCACTTCCTTTAAAGGTAAGGCGGATACTTGCTGGAACACATAACGGGCTGTAACTCGAAAACAAAGCGATTTCGGGCATATGTTTATATAAACTTTTTTCATTGTTTTCAGGTCCTGAATCCATCCTGAAAGTGCGTCCCACATGTTATGAAATACTCTGTATATATATATACCATCAGTGATTGAATTGTAAAATTTTAACAAGGGGGATGGTGATGAGAGTGTGTTGGGTAGTGGGGTCCGGGGGCGTGCCTCCGAGAAAATTTAAAAAATTGTAACTGCACAGTGCTACATTCTGATGACTGTTCAGGGAATGATGTGCAGGAAAATCATTAGTTTAGTGAAACGTTTTTTAGTGATTTCCATATTTTTTTCTGAAAGAAAATTATGACACCTGACTCGGAACTTGTATTTTGAAATGCCATGATAAAATCCATTTTAATCACAATCAACCCCCTGTTCCCTTCTCTTAATCATAACACATTATATATCCATAGAATATTTATTTTAAACAATTTAAATCACATAAAACATATAAATATATTAGTCTTTCAATAAACCAAAAAAGTAATACGGAGATACTGTATTTTATTTTACTTTCTGTGCTTTAGTCGGAATTAGGGTGTTGTTAAAGTGTATTTTATTTAGATAACAAGGCGAATGGTTATTTGATTTTGAGTTAACGAGGGGGATGCCATCCCCGCCTCAATTCGAGCCCTGCTTACCGTAATTCCAACTACTTCGTAGCAGAGTGGATTTTGTGTGTCGTTCATTCTTCCTACGAATGGAAGGAAAAGACAAAATAATTAATATACAAAAAGTTTTGAAAACACTTTTAATTATCATTTTAAATGTAAAAGTTTAAAGCCATTCAATAAAATCATTGAAAGATTTATACTAAAAAAAATGACATTAAATTGATCCGATGTTTTGAATCGTCATCCTCTGCGAACGATTCGGAATGTGTCGCCATTTGGAATTCTTGTTTCGCTTTTCTATTTTAATCCCTTTTAGCATCTATCAAAAACAAAACGTTCAACCCAATAATGAATAAATAATTATTATTAATAATAAAGGAGCAAATTTTTGTCCAATAATAATGTGTTCTTTCACCCAAAGCGGGTAAAATAATTTATAGAACGTATAATTATCAATAATTATCATAATAATTGATGTGTCACTTATGCAAAAATTTTAAACGAAAACATATAATTAGTCAATGTTTAATAACTAATAATTAACTCAATGCGACCCCTATAGTCCAGGCAATCTAGAGCAAAAATAGCTTCAACCTGGGCAAAATTGCTTCAGAAGCTTTCTAAACTGTTTCCAGCTCAGGAACCATTGCAGAATAATATATCCAAAATCCGACAAAATTGGACCCCGGGAACACCCCCAAAAATGAAATTCAAAATGGCGGACTGGCAGTTTCCTACGAAATACAATAAATTTTAATTTCGCTTTGTAGAGAGAGTTATGACGTTTTTCTTGATCAGTAAAATGTTTTAAAACACATTTTCGTTTCTAAATTAACCTATATGACACTAAAAATTGTATTAGGCGGCTAGTATTAAACTATGACGTCACGTAATGTAAATAAAATATACTGTATGGAGTGTATGTGAGAATGGACATTGCTACATCTTTATAAACTTATATTATATACAACTCTTTAATTCCTACTACCCACTATCAAATCTGCGTATTTGTGCTTGTCATTTTCTTTAAAACTGTTATTATGTGCTCCTTTTAAATACTGCAACACAGTTTATTAATTTGTGTTTTCTGTTTCAGACTGACTCGGTGTACGGCTGACTCGGTGTGCGTCCGCCTTCAAGAATGCAGACCCCTGAAGAATTGTGCGTGATTTGTAAGGAGAAATTGGACAGCGGACAGGAAGTGGTTCACATCTCGCAAAAAGGAGCAGATGGTATAAATGCATCCAGCCGCAGCCGTGGAAGCGATGTTGTTGCAACAGCTGGAATAAGTGTTCACGTTGTATGTAGGAAAAGGTTTACGGATAAAAAGACCATTGAAATAAAGAAGCGACAGACCGCAGCCGAGGCAATACCAAGGAAAAGTGCTCGTTTTCATGAATACGCATTTTCCAGTGCTACTCACTGTTTGTTTTGTGATACCTTTGTGGACTTTCTTTCCAAACACAAACCAAAATCAGAGCATGTCAAAATAAGAACTACAGAGTTCTCCGAAACCATAAAAAGGTGCTGTGAAAGCCGCTGCGATGAATGGTCGTTTAATGTAAAAGGCCGTCTGGAGTATTATCTTCGTGATCTTCCTCCTGCAGATTGTGTCTACCATCACACCTGCAGCGTAAATTTTCGAAGTGGAAAAAACATTCCTCGCGCATACTCCTCCGACGATCATGATTCGAAGAAAGGGAGACCAACTAATGAAGAGCAACACCAAGCATTCCTTCAGACCTGTGCTTACCTGGAAGAGAATGATGATGAACAACTGTTGATTGGAGACCTAATTTCCAAATGGAGGAATATCTTCAAGGAAGTCAGAGCTCTGTCTACGAACGCAGGCACATGAAGAGAAAGCTTTTAGAACGTTACGGAGACAAGATCATAATATCAGGTGAAAGTGGGAAGGCAGATGTAGTAACACTACGAGAGACAATCTATAAGAATTTCATTAGCTATCACAAAAAGTCGAAAGAATGTGATATAGATATAGAGCTACAGAAGATTTACCTAGTAGAAGCTGCTGCAAAAATAATCAGAAGTGATATCAAGTCTGTCGACTCGCCTAGAAAAGATGTGTATCCATCTCCAAATGACATCACTGCAGAAAGTGCTCTTGATTACATTCCCAACAGTCTGAAATTGCTATTATCAAAAGCATTTGCGGGACAGGATGCTTCAAGAAAAATAGGTGCAATTGGGCAGAGCATTATGCAAGCAACCCGTCCTAGAGGATTACTATGTCCACTACAGATCGGTTTGTCGGTTCAGCTACACCACAACTTTAGGTCAAGGTACGTTATTGACGTTCTCCATCAGCTGGGTTACTGTTCGTCGTATGCAGAAGTAACAAGATGCGAAAGAAACGCGGCGCTGGCAAGTGGGTCTGGCTCTTTTACTGTTGATGAAAACACTGCAGTCCTTCTAGCAGCAGATAACGTCGATCATGATGTCTGCACTTTGAATGGGAAGAATACCTTTCATGGAATGGGTATGATTGCCGCAATAACTCCGAAGATCAAGATCCACCCTTCTATTCACAGGCGTAATGTTGGTGACAATGACATTAAGAAGATTGCAACCGTTGACATTAGGGAATATAGACACGCGAGAAGCATGTTGAGGGACATCTCATTCCGCGAACTTCCAGTACCCACTGCCACCATAAGTCGACTTAGTCTTCTCTGGCAGATATCTTCAGCAGAAAGATCAGGTCCAAGTTGGTCCAGAACAATGCAGGCAATTCACGGTGGATCAAGTGTCTCACATCCAGGTGTGGCGTCGATCACGTTCCTTCCCATCATAGATATGTCGCCAACTGACATGACCTGCATATTTTCGACATTACTATATTTGAGCAAGATAGCACGCGATCAAAAAGTCCCGTGCATTATTACCTTTGATCAGCCTTTGTTCTGGAAAGCTTCCCAAATCATCAATGAACAGAGAGACCTGCAGGACATTGTTTTAATGCTGGGATCATTTCACACTCTGATGAATCTTTTGGGAGCAGTCGGTACTCTTATGAATGGTTCAGGATTGTCTGAAGTACTTCAAGAAATATACGACCAAATGCCGTGCAACACATGTCTGGAAAAGCTGTTTCAAGAGCGATACGTGGTCATATGATAGTAGATGCAGCTCTTAGTACCTTACTAGTCGCAGACGTTTTCCCTCGTAATGAAGATGGAACTCCTCATGACCTCCATAAGGAAGCTTGTGACCTGCTCGACGATGTTATGACCGCCAAACAATCAGTTGAGGATGTGGAATCTTCGAATGCATTGTCTCAGATTGCTACCACTTTGGATGCGAAGAAAACTGACCTACAATCTACTTCGCAAACAAGTCAACTCTGGTTGGAATATCAGCGAATGATCAACATTGCACGTTCCTTGATAACAGCAGACAGAACCGGCTCGTGGGATTTGCACTTGCAAGCTATGCTGGAGACCATCCCCATAATTGCAGCAGCCGGACATCACAATTACCTGAAATCGATATACCTGTACCTGGAGAAAATGTTAAGTTTGCCTTCTGAAAATCCAGCCGTTAACAAAATGTTCCAGGAAGGTAAGTTTGTGGTAAGAAGAAGCGACAGATTATGGGCCGGACTCGGCACAGACCTGGTGATAGAACAAGTACTAATGCGTTCCCTGAAAAGCAGAGGCGGACTGACACGCGGAAGTGGATTTACAGATATCCAAAGAACAACGTGGCTCTTTTCTATGCCTCTGTGTTCCACTTATAACTTAGCAATGCAGGAATACACCAGAGTTTTGTTGGAAAGTAGTGAAGAGCACAAGGAAATGAGGGGAAGTAGACAAATCAGGGACAGTAATGACATGAAGAAAGTACTTGAACGTCTGGAATCCTTATCCCCATTCCATTCTACCTCGGGTCTCTGCAACATTGTAACAGGGCTAACTGCCGATCCTGGAGTTAACGTTCATCAATTGCATTCAATCGGTACGAACATTGTCGTAAAAATGATTGGGAAACAAGCCTTTACATATTCTGCCAAAAGATCTGACAAAGTGAAACACTAGGATCTGCTTCTGCCGTTGTGATCACTGATGCTTCAGATATAGAAGTAGATCCTGCACTACTGTTTCAGAGAATGATGACTGTTGCCACTGGCGGAGACATGAATCTTGAAGATGTCATGGGTTACGAACTGTGTGCATATCCTCCTGCATTGTTCGAATCACGCAGTATCTTGAGGAAACCCGATAAGTCTCAGCTAGCTCATGCAATAATCAAATACACTGACACTTTACGCATGGAAGAAGTTCAAGAAATTCAGTGCACAGACCAGTACGTATTGGATGGTGGATCTCTACTACATCGTGTTTCCTGGCGTCAAGATGAAACATATGACAGCATCGCCAACTCATATGCCGATTTCACTCTGAAAACATATGGAAAATCAATCATTGTTTTTGATGGCTACAGCAGCTCTCCTACGATCAAGGACATGACCCACAGAAGACGCAGCACCAAGACAAGCAGAAATGTGAATCTCAGTCCAAGCATGAAGTTTGTTGGCCAGAAGGAACACTTCTTGGCTAATGAAAACAACAAGCAAGCATTTATTTCCCTCGTAGGTGAGATGTTGAAGAAGCACGGGTGTACTGTTCACAACGCAGATGGGGATGCTGATGTGGACATCGTTCGTGCAGCAGTTTCCTCATCAGAAAATGCAACTACAACTGTAATAGGGAAGACACCGACTTGCTGATTCTCCTTCTGTACCATGCCAAGGACAGTGGTTTTAAGTTGTACTATCGCAGCGATATAAGACGGGGACCATCTCCTAATCCTGTGTATGATATTCTCAGCATTCAATCATTGTTAGGCAATGACATCTGCAAGTATCTCCTGTTTGTGCATGCTTTCACGGGCTGTGATAGCACATCCAGAATTTTTTCGATCGGTAAAGCCAAAGCATTCGACACACTGATGAAGGTGGCTGAACTCCGTTCAGTTGCAAATACATTCTGTTCTGATTGTTGCCAACACTCTGACATTGAAGCCACTGGAAGAAAGGCAATGCTTCTGTTGTATGGCTGCAAAACACTTGAATCCACTAACGCACTACGTCATCGAATGTTAGTTGAAAAGGTAGCTACAGCTAAATCTTTTGTTACACCCGAACGTTTGCCACCTACCGATCAGTGGTTGCGATAACAACCCAAGTACCGGTAATCTATCCGATGATAGTGATGAAGAGGATTAATTTCTGTATGTTTGTGACCAGGTATCACTTCTTCTGTAATGAACATAACTTGAAACTGGGAAAAAAATAATTGTTGTATTATTGATTATAAAAATCTGTAAAAAGCTATATAACATTATATTTGCGTAATAACTGGTTGTGTTGTATATTGTTGAATTATTTAAAACATTACAACTGAAAGAAAAAGCATCAAATGTATCTCTATAAATAAAAGCGTAAATTATATATATTTTTTTTTTCGTAGGAAACATCCAGTCCGCCATTTTGAATTTCATTTTTGGGGGTGTTCCCGGGGTCCAATTTTGTCGGATTTTGGATATGTTATTCGGCAATGGTTCCTGAGCTGGAAACAGTTTAGAAAGCTTCTGAAGCAATTTTGCCCAGGTCTAACTACAAATTGCCTGGACTACTAACCTGACCTGACCAAAAATGAAGTCACCTCACCGCCGTACGCATCTGTCCATACAAGAATGGAAACTGTTGCACTCGTAACAATATTTATCGAATTACAAATTATAATTGTTTTTACAAATTATTAAATTGCAAATTCTTAACAAGTAATTCACGAGTTCTCAAGATAAATATTTTGCGCGAGTTATTTACAGGTTATTAATACCCATCTGAGAGAACATTCTCCGGCAAACCTGCGGCAAATGGTCCAAAAAAATAAGTTTTCGAATTGTTTGGGTGCTGCCACGCCATTTGATGACACTTGAATAAAAACATTTTGAATAAAATTTTAGCTTAATACAAATAAATTTAGAATCCATTAAAATTCTTATTTGTCTGAAAGTGAGTGAGGCATCCAGGCCCCACACGAAGGCGGGTATTAAACTTTATTCATTGTCAACTAGTTCCACTCAGTTCCTTCGCAGATACTTTGAAGCGTTTTCGGTGGATTTTGACTACTTGCCGGAGGAATTGCGCGTTTTTTTTTCTGTGGGGTGAAGTCTTCAGTAAGGGCCACGCCTCTTTCGGCAAAGTCACTGGCGTTTTTTTAGACTCGCATCCATGTTCCACGCTTCTCTAAGGGCTGCGAAATTTGTTCAGAGAAGCAGGACTTGTTCGAGAAAAGACGCACTGATCTCCAGCACCTCGAATAAGTGGGTGATCTACTTTGTCACGAAGTCTTCTTGGGATTTGATGTGTACATTTCGAAGACACCTCTTTGTCGCTTTTTGAATGGCTGTACTGGTTCTTTCCGAAGAGATTCTATCATCATCCTTCAGACCTTTGACACTTTGGGAATGAAGAATGTCAGCACAATGAGGTGTTCATTAAGATATTGTAAAATGTGCCTCTTTGCCGACTCTACAACATTTGCCACTTCCTCATTGACGGCTTTGAATTCCTCAATCTTCAAGAGGAACTTTAGTTTGGCTCTAGTGTAGAAAGGCATTGCTGGATGTAGAAGACCACAACGAAGAGAAGAGATTTTGGCTTTCTCCTTCTATGGGGGAGCGCTTCTGCAGGCGTTCGCCCATGGACCGTCCCTCCTCCATAAAAAAAATTCTCGGAGTGCTTTCTTCTTGTGAAGTGTCATTTTGAATTGGTTTTCGAAGAACCAGGTCTTCAAAGGATCTTTGGCATCCATCGTGAGTGGTGGAAAGCTCCAAGTGTATTATAATGGGTTCTACGTCTAGGGTTTCTACTGATTCTACGGCTTCTCAAGAATAAATATCAGGCCAATACAAGCACCTCTCTGTAATCAACGCTTGTGTGGGTCTATTGCAGGGCGCTTTTAATCAACATGATGGCTTCCTGAGTGAGGAAATTGCACTTCTGAAGTTTTTCATGAAGTAGTTCATCGTTCTTGACGAACGAATACTGCTTTTGATCAATGACGAACTATTTCTCTTTAAAATGTTTGAACAACTGAACTTTAGGCCAGACGATGCACTGAAATAAGCCTTGAAAACATCCGTAACAATGATTTCCACCATGTGATGACAACAAGAGAAGTTCAGCAGCTCTCGGCCGATTTCATTCTCAGTAAGAACGCAATACAAATACGTACCCTGGATGAGTTCCAGCAGGTTTCATTACTGGAATCTGGTAACAGTTGCATTTGCCATCGCTTCCCGTTCCATTCGGGAGGTTTGAGACACCCAGTAACCTCGGAACATTCCTGCCACTCACCACGATTGCGAGTCTGTCCACTGTTTCTTTTCCCATGATGTCAGGTGAAAGCTTTCTGTGCTATTGCATGAAGAGAGGCCTTTTAAGTTTGAAGTTGTACTTCACGACTTCTGCAAACTGTCCTCGATTTCGCATTCTTGCTCTTCGTGTTCTGCTCCTCGAAAGATTCGATTCTTCCACGTTGTATCCTCAGCTTTCAGTAGTATTTCAGTAGTATTTCAGTATTTCAGTCACTTAATTTGGTGAGCTTCTAGGGGAGAGGATTTTCAATGCGACTTTTCTTTTTCAGCTTGGGAGCACCTCACTATTGAGATGGATGACTTGCTGCTGCTGTCAGACACTATTAATCTTTCCTTTCTTCTTCATACCTCATTTTACATGCTTCTTGTCGCTTTTTGCTTGCTCATTTTTTTGCGCCACCCTCTCTCCTTTTTCCTGGTTGGATATCCACTGAAACCATACAGCCTTTTTGTTCTGTTCGTTAGTCAATCAAAAATTTCCGATCTTCCGTTGTGATAATTTCGAGTGCCTTGTCATGTGCAATGTCGTACGGGGTGGGCAGATCATTTTCAAAGACCTCTTATTTTGATTTGTTGCGGTCAGATGTCCTGTTTCGGTTTCTTTTTAGGAATTGGTATCTATTGAGCAGTTTCTCAAATTTGGAGATAGTATTTTCCTCCTGCGTCGTGGAGATTCGTGTCTGGTTCCAAAGTTTCCGAGCCTCTCTCACTACTGCAAGCGAGTTCTCACTGATAGACTTCTATAGATCCACAGAAGCTAAGGCTAACAAAGACCCAAAGACCCACTCTAAGGTTAGCCCGAGAGAAAGAAGAGAGTAGGGGGTTAAAAGAAGAGAATAGAGAGTTAAAAGAGAATAAGGGGTTAAGTAAGTGGCAAAACCTATCATTCGTGGGTTAACATTCATTCAAAAAAAGAGAGAGAAAGACTTAGCATCATTATCCGCCGGCCACTGCCGACAAGTGAGAAAAATAGTCGAAGAGAACAGGAAAGGGTGAAAGATGAAAAGAAGTAAAATAAGAATGCTTACAAACCATGCAAACATAGCCTTAACTCAAAGAAACACTGTCATACGATGCAAACTACAGACATGCAAGTAAAGAGAGGATGAGAAAAGAACAAAAAAAAGTATGAAGAGTATAACAAAAATTGGGTTAATTTACGCTACGAGCTACATAAAAGTTTGTGTTAGTTTAATTTTTTCTTTCTTTTTTAATAATATAAATTTAACGGTGGCATATCACAAGCTGGCATCAATAGCCAACAGACTCAAACCTTTACTATCACCCCCAAAGCTCCCGCTGCCAATTGTTTTATTATTTTAAACGATGATAATATTTTTAAAATGCCTATCTAAACGGTTTTTAAACATATTAACGCTGGTAGAGTTCACGACGGACGTGGGAAGATTATTCCATTTGTCAATTACTTTAAACGCCTACCACGTAATTTAAATCCGTTATTACGAGTATTGCTATTATCGAAAATGAACAATTTGTCAAAATTTATGTTATTGATTTTATTAACGATTTTGAAAACTTCAATAAGCTGCCCCCCTAGAGCTAGAGTAGCTCCATTACCAGAGGATCAAAACTCAGAAGTTTATGGCTTCCAGATGGCATCTGTTGATGTGAAGGAATCAGTGAAGCAGGTAAAGGCTGCTAAGAGGAAGGAGGAAGAACAGAAGGCAGCTGAGCTGAGAAGAGAAACAGAAAAGAGGAAGAAGAAAAGGAGCTACTGCTTAGAGCTGATGATGGTGATGATGATGAAAATGAGGTGACTTCCTTGCAAGAGTCTCCAGGCAGAGCAGCTCCTACTGCTGACACAGAATTTTCCAGTACTGCACCAGGCACAAGCTCCAGTGTCAACACTGGCAAAGTCTCCACCTCTGCCAGGAGGAACTACATGGATATCTCAAGCACTGCTGCTGCTGCAGTCAGGTTCAAGGCGGCAAACACTCCTGCAGCAGCCATTGCAACTGGTTTCTTGCAAGATCTCATCAAAGCTGACCATCTATCTGTTGATAAGGCATATCTAGCTGTTGACAGGATGAAGATGTGGAGGGGCAAGGAGTCTGTAAAAGGCGCCTCGGTGGAGGCCCTGGAGTAAAGGACAGAGGAAGAGGAGATCAAGGGAATTTTCTTTGATGGAAAACAAGATAAGAAGACAAAGATCATGAGGTACAATAAAGAAACTGGCCGCTTCCATCCTGATATTACAACTGAAGAGCACTATAGTGTTACCTGGGAACCTGAGGGGAAGTATCTCTTCCATTGTACACCAGAAGAACCAGACGGAAATGAGAAACCTGCACTGAAGATAGCTCAGGCCCTGTTTGAGTGGATTATTGCTCATGGTGCTAAAGATACTATTGTGGTCCTTGGTGGTGACTCCACTAACACAAACACAGGACCTGATGGAGGATCCATCGCTCACTTGGAGAGACTGCTAGGTCACAAGTGTCACTGGCTGATATGCCAGTTGCATATTAATGAACTCAGCCTCAGGCACATGATCATCAAACTTGATGGTCCCTACACGCACAAGTCTGGGTTCAGTGGCCCAATAGGAAAACTTTTGGAGAAGATCAATGACGTACCTGTCAACTTTAGCTTCAAGGCTCTGCCAGGAGAAGATATAATTGAACTGCCAGAAGACATTGTACAGAACTTTAGCACTGACCAGAAGAACTGCTACCTACTGATGAAAGCTCTCAAGACAGGAGATTTGAGCAAGGAAGTTGCTGGTCTGAAGTGTGGCCCACTGAATCAGTCACGCTGGCTGACTACAGGTGAGGCTCTGTTGATGCTGTGGATGAGGCAGCATGATCTGTAGGGGGAGGTGTTGAAGAAGCTGGAGGTGCTGCTGAACTTCTGCCTGGACTTCTACTTCAAGATGTATTTTGAGATCAAGGTGAAACACCACATGAGGTATGGACCTCACCATATTGTGACAGCTCTGGGACTGCTGAGAAGCCAGACCTCTGAAATCAGGAATATAATCACAGTAATAGTTCGTGGAGCATATCATTCTCACAGTGAGAACCTCATTGCCTCTCTCCTGTGCAGTGAGGATGAGGAGGAGAGGGCATGGGGGGTTGAGATGATAAAGTACTTTAGATCAGAGGTAAGTCTGAGTATGGAGACATGAGTCTGAGAACTCATAGAAACCCTAAACTCAATTTTGATGCCACTTCTCCAATTACTCTGATTAACTGGGATAAGGAGAAACTCTCAAGAGAAGTTGAGGAGATTCTGAGGTCTCCACTTGAAGTTGAGAACTTCTCAGTTCACACTCAAAGCTGTGAAAGAGCAGTCCAGGAAGTTTCAGCTGCAGCTCATGCAGTGTATGGGCAAGAGAGAAGAGATGGTTTTGTTCGTGCTAGGATCGATCACAGAGAATTGTTGCCAGTTTTAAAGTCAAAGCAAGACATTATGAACATGTTTTAGATCTCTACAAGACCTGCTAGACAAATCAAAATGCATTCAGAAGAAAAAATCTCAACATTCAGTTGACCAGCATATTATTACAAGCTGGGGGGTGGAGGAGGGACTTATACAAATATTAAAGAAGAAATGCAATTGCAAAAAAAAGTTTAAACGTCACAGCAGCTTGCGGAAAGGTGGGGGCAGCTGCCATCACACTCAGTGATGCCGAAAAGAAAATAAATAAAAATTGGTGCAGGCGTTTCTAAAAAAAGAAAATGCAAGACCAGGAAAGAAGAACACAAAGATTCTGCCTGATGAAGAGAACAGCCGCGAAATGTGGTGTATAGGAGACTAAAAATCACACAATTCCCTAGTTTTGGGCCATTTTGGGTGATTTTGGTTATTTTAGGGGTTATGAACCACTTTATCTGATCTTGAATGGGTCCAAGCCTGCCTCTAGAAATGCTTAAGGGTGTATGTGAACAATATGGAACATATGAAGGTCATTTGAGGCTACCAAGTCTTTGAAATTGGCCAAAAATCACATTTTTCGACAAAAAAAGTGCCATTTTGAACACTTAAATGCGATGTTTTGCAAAACTTGCACAAGACGAACCCCTCTTAAAATTCAATTTTACATAGGAAACATACTGCCAATCTTGAACTTCCAAGTTTTTCAATATTCGACCTGAGCATGATACACCCTACTGTATGTACATCGTCGTCATTCACGGTTCTGTGGAAGAAGAAAATCAAAATATAAGGAACAGCACTCAAAATCTTTAATATTTTGTAAACGACCCATTTAGGGGTGTGACGTGTTAGAGATGGAATCTGTAGAAAAATTCAGGTTCACAAGCCCCTCCACATTAGGGTGGATCGATTTTACATTTTTTTCGATTTCCATATTCTAATAGAGACAAAACTTGCGCATGCATGAGAAAATAGCCTCTGCAAAATCTTAGCTTAATAGGTAATCATCTTCTGCCCCCGGTAGAGCGATGAAAATCATATTTTAGTAGTCAAAAACGTATTTTTCTTATAATTTTTAAAATATTTCAATATGCATCAAATTATTCCTAATAACTATAAAGTCGATGAAAAAGACCTCATATGATCGTTTTTTCCAAGCGCGTTGTCCTACGTTAATATCTTTTGCCCCCGGCAACAACGTCAAATGTTGAAAAAATAGGTAATTTATATACATATTTTCAGATCGGCTCTTTGTCTTAAATAATGCATTTATATATTTCCCATAGCATTTATATCGTTGCTTAGGCATGAAATAACACACACGCAAAATTTTATGACTCTAGGCTAGGGTTTAAAGGTCATCTCTGGTGAGTGCTGCCAGCAGCAGCTGCCACTGACGCGCCAGTACGCACTGCGCAGTTCCCTCAGTTGCCTTTTGACAGCGTCGAAGGCAGGTGTGTATTTTGCAGCTGGCTCCTCGAGTCCTCAGTGTGTGTGTGTGTGTGTGTGTGTGGCTCCTCACTCAGAGTCCTCAGTGTGCTCAATCTCTCTGCTCATATCCTTGTTTTGTTTTTCTCATAACTCTGTTTTTTTCGATTTTATTGCGTAACAGAACAATACATTATTCTTTAATCTTTACAGGATGGCTACCGCTACAACTAGAAGATCGGTTACCTGTCCAATATTTGGTGCTGGGAAAGATTTGAATTTGCGATGTTTTCCCACATGTGAAGATGTGATGCAATACTACCATCATGTGAGAACTGAGTTGAGATCATCAAAGAAGGAACCTCCATTCAAAGACATCGCCGCTGTGGTCACGGAGAGACTGGAATACTTGTGGAAATTAGCTTCCATTCCAACAGTTTCGACAGCACGGATAAATCAAATGTTGAAAAGTTATCGTGATAAAATGGCTAACATCATCAAATCACTGAACGCGAAAAAGAAGAACGAATCGTTACAGAAAAATCTTGAGGCCTTCAAGAAATCAACTAAGACCACCTTATTTGACATATCGGCTTGTAAATGCCCTGATTTGACAAAATGCAGCTGCTCTCGTGAACGACGAGTACCACTGAAAGAGCAACAGTTTTTACTCGACCAAAGAAGTGATCGCAAAATGGCAATAGGAACTTTGGATGTTGAAACAACAAATAAAAACGAGATGACTCTTGCAAGAAGATTGGCGATATTGAAACTAGAAGGAATAGCAGAACATCAAGAGCCGTCGACTAGTAAACGACAAGAAACTTCTCAAGAACAACCTTCTTCGTCAGCCTCTAGTGAAACCGAGGATACATCTATAGAATCATCGTCATCGTATGAACTAACACCGAGAGATAAACATGACATGAAGGAAAAAACACGAATGAAACTCCAGGTACTTGCTGAAGCTTGTGATCGTACGTGCGTCTCAGACAGAGCTGCTTCATTTATTGCTTCTTCGTTGTTAGAGGATGTTGGCTGGATACGAGAAGATGATGTCAGTTCAGTGATTGATCGAAATAAGATAAGAAGAGCCAGAAAAAGTTCGTTCTGAGCATCAGCAAGATGACAAGATCACGCTACCATTACAGGGCATTTTCTTTGACGGACGTAAAGATAAAACAATGACACAAGAAGAAATAGACAATGTGAAGCATAGAAGGACTGTGGTAGAAGAGCATATAGTTTTAGTTCAAGAACCAGAATCCCAGTACATGGGGCATTTCACTCCTGCATCAGGTGTGTGTTATTTCATGCCTAAGCAACGATATAAATGCTATGGGAAATATATAAATGCATTATTTAAGACAAAGAGCCGATCTGAAAATATGTATATAAATTACCTATTTTTTCAACATTTGACGTTGTTGCCGGGGGCAAAAGATATTAACGTAGGACAACGCGCTTGGAAAAACGATCATATGAGGTCTTTTTCATCGACTTTATAGTTATTAGGAATAATTTTGATGCATATTGAAATATTTTAAAAATATAGAAAAATACGTTTTTGACTACTAAAATATGATTTTCATCGCTCTGCCGGGGGCAGAAGAGATTACCTATTAAGCTAAGATTTTGCAGAGGCTATTTTCTCATGCATGCGCAAGTTTTTGTCTCTATTAGAATATGGAAATCGAAAAAAATGTAAAATCGATCCACCCTACTCACATGTATTATATCTGGCCCTACAGGATGTGGAAATGTTTTATGCTTAAAATCATTAAAGATAAGGGAGATGTTCTCAAAATTTGTGCATAAAGTAATATGGTGCTATTCGACGTATCAGTCAGTGTTCAACGAGTACCAAGATGAAATTTTGTTCCACAAGGGTGTATATGACGTTAATTCGTTAAAAGGTAATGAGCATACAGTTATTGTAATTGACGATCTCATGTTGGAAATGGATAAAACGTTTGCCGAGACATTTACAGTGTTCTCCCACCATCTTAACATAAGCGTATTCTTCATCAACCAGAATCTATTTTTCAAAAATAGATACATGCGCGATGTGTCGCTAAATACACAATATCTAGTCTTATTCGCACAACGTAGAGATGTGTCACAAATTGGGGTATTAGCCAATCAAATGTTCCCGAATCAACGTAAGGAGTTTTTGGAGGTTTATAAAGAAGCCACAAGTCAGCGTTATGGATATTTGCTTTGTGACCTTCACCCGCGAAACACGTTTAGGGTGCTTCTAAGAACGAATATATTCCCAACGAACCTGAAACGGTGTATATTCCAGAATGACAAATAGGCTGAAGAAATATCGTGAATTAATAAAAATCTATCAACGATTGCCCCGGGCACTGCAACAGATGTTTGTTAAAAATATCGACTCCGACTTTTTAAAATGCATCTGTGAAATCTGTCTTAATGTTATAAAATGTAATGTGCCAATGAAACCCCTCAGAAGGCTCGCTTACGTCGTTACAAGAACATAATACGAGCGCTCGCTCATAAAAGTCAAACTGTGGGTAAGAAAAAGCGAATTATTGTACAAAGAGGAGGATCATTCCTACCCATCTTATTTTCAGTTTTGGGCCTTTACTGACTAGATTAATATAATGAAGAAGGTGTGTGATTCCGCACGAGGTGTATGCTTCATTGCAAAGTTCAAAGATTCCAGACTCTAGAACCCCGTAAAAGTAGGCTTAAAAGAATGGAAAGCGAGTTGCTAGCCCTATTAAACAGTGAAAAGTCACCTGATGAGAAAAGGATCTTGTACCAAGAGGCTTTGCAGAAATTTCTTCATGAGTACGAAGATTATAAGAATCCGACAGAGCTCCCCGTGGTTATTAGGCACAGCGCGAGCACGGAGCATGGCGACACAGGACCTGGGCCCGACGTTAGAGATGACCAACCAAAGAACAACGGAACACAACACATCGAACATGTGTTAAAAAACAGTCTCCCACATACATTGAGGAATAAAGGCTTAAGTCTTTATAATCTATTGAGTGAGGACCCCATCATACAGTGGGCCGATACAGGCGAGGTCATTGTTGAAGGAACAAGGGTACAAGGATCCAACATCGTTGATATTGTTCATGAACTGGTGAGAAAGTGGGATAGGCCCTCACCAACAGGATGGAAACATATTAAAGCAAGACTACAACAAATAAATGTCCCTAAAACATTGATAGGTAATCTGAATCGGTTAAAAGACCTGGATCAAGCCTCGCATGTGTCACAACTGAGTACGCCATCGCCCCCAGCAGTAGCGTCTCTGAAGAGGAGAAAGAAGAGAACAAACGGCCAACCTTATCCACGTCTCTCTAAAATACACAAATGGCTAACATATTAAGTAAGCACTATTATGACATTTCTAACCCCGCCTCCTATGGCGGCGTTAATAGAATGTACAGAGGTGTTTATGGAATAGGGAAAAAAGATGTTGAGAGGTTTTTGCGGGAGCAGGATGCCTATACACTTCATAAGCCGGTGAGAAAAAGGTTTAAAACGGCCAAGACAACAGCTTGGCAAGCGGATTTAACAGACATGCAAAGATATTCAATGTATAATGACGGATACCGCTACATCCTATTCATAATAGATGTATTCTCTAGATATCTGTGGCTAATTCCCCTGAAAAATAAATCGCCTGAAACAGTTGCTAAAGCGACCAAACGTTGATGTTAGAAGAAGATAGGGTTCCTGGCTATTTTTATACGGATATGGGGAAAGAATTTATAGGCCGCGCTTTTCAGAAACATACTGACAGAATTTAATATCAGTTGCTACACTAGCAGTTCTATACATAAGGCCTCTTTAGCTGAAAGAGTTCAACGTACCATAAAGGAACGCATGCATCACTAGTTTACACATAAAAACACATACAGATATATAAACGTTCTCGGGTCATTGGCTCATCATACAACCGTTCACACCACCGTACGATTGGCACAACACCTAACGAAGTTTTAGAAAGAGGTACGCTGCCAGAGGTGAGAAGAGATGGAGCACCGCCACCACACTCTACACATTTCAAAATCAATGATTATGTAAGGCTATCACGTTCGGGAAATAAATTCGCGAAGGGATTTGAGCAAGGATGGACACGTGAGATTTTTAAAGTTGCTATGAGACCTAAAGGAGATAATGATGTATTACGTTGAAGATTTGAATGGGGAAGAGATCGCTGGAGGCTTTTACCGCGAGGAGTTGCAGAAAGTGACATTTAATTTAGGAAAAAGTGTGTTTAAAATTGAAAAAATTTGGCAGCAAAGGTTCAGGAAAGAGAAAAATGTACCTGGTGAAATGGCTGGGTTACCCAGAAAGCTTCAACACCTATATAAAAGCTGCTGCAATAATGAAGCTTAATAGTATGCAACATGGCGCCTAGCCACTTCTATGTCACACTCCCGTCCTTCTTCTCTGTCTGTACATCCTAACAACACCCTCCCAACTTTGTGACAGAACTCCACGGACCCATTGAATTGGAGCGTGATTCGTATGAGGTGGGTTTATGTGAACTCCAGTTAGTCTCCAAATTTTTAACTCTTGAAAATGAGCAAATCATATTTCTGATCCTTAGAAGAATCGATGAGTGCGAAAAATTAGACATAACCTTAGACAATACTATGCGATCAGTCCTGTTCGGTGAGGTGCAGTACTATAGCACAAATGTATCGCTAGGAATCGGCATTATGATACAGCCATGGACATTGTGACGGGGTTAAACAAGAGTCTTGAAAAGTCGTACCTGACAAACGATTTACTTTTTGAAGTCGTAAACATAGACACGCCTGCATGCACATTGAAGTTAAAATCAACGCTTAGTAGAAATATTAAAGATAAAGAGCTGTTCACAATTGTGGCTGAGGGCCGATATAGCGCAGCTCTCCAAAGAGATACCTTTCACGAGGCACAGCATGACTTGTCCAGCTTAATGTATCAATTGAAGATGGAGAAATTGGGTGAAAGCTCTCCCATCCCAGACATGTGCTATATTTACAGCAATATCGTAGAGCACCAATTTGTTGGGGACACCCAGGCGCGCCTGCTGCGCATTGCACACATCCCCAACCATAGAGGGAAAAGTTTGAGCATTACATATGACAAGCCCCATTATGTGAATGTTGCGACTAATCTATTAACCAACATCTCGATATATATAAGAACGATTGAGGGAAAAAATTTCCCATTCGGTGATGGGAGCTTAACAGTGAAACTACACTTTCGTCGTTTATAATGACCCAAGGCCATTCACAGTCTATCGAGAGGGTGAGATACAGCGTGGGAGTGGGCTTGGATCCATTTTTTCATCCATACTACGCACCGCTGTCCCACTGTTGAAGAGGGTGCAGATACCTAGGGAGGAAGGCGTTACAAACAGGTTTTAACGCGGCAGAAGACATAATGGGTGGAACTAAGCCTAAAGAAGCTCTAAAAAACATTTAAAACGTACACGGGACGAAATCATCAAAGATGCAAAGAGAAAAATGCGTGGTGGCGGAAAGAAGAGAGCTGCCAGGAAGAAGGGGTTACCATCACGTGGCGCTAAACGTAAAAGGAAATAAAAAAAAGTGCTCTAAGCGTATGAAACCTATGGCTGATCATTTTTTTAACTGATATAAGCTGAGGACACTACTCTCACGAATCATAGGCTGATTACTACTTGTCGAGAGAGGTGGCACTATTTCTGACTCGTCATGGCGCGTTTCATCCATCCGTGTAGTTCACAATGCTGTAAATCGGAACTGTCCCTCTTTGATATGCCCCCTCAGGTCTCTATTGAGCATAGCGACTTTATTACAATTAACCCATTAAACACAATTAGTTCGCCGAGTGCCCCTATAGAATTCGTGATACCCAGCTCAGGCCCTTACTTTTTTGACCCGAGTTGCATGCACATGTACACTAAACTGCGTATAGCCCATTCAGATGGAACGGACTGCGATGATAGTTACTCAGCATACCCTGAAATCAACTTTTTACACTCCATATTCAGCCAATGTGAGGTGTATTTAAATCAGGTTAACATCTCGGCAGGAACGGGGTATTATCACCTACGAGCCTATCTGAAAAATGTCTAGAACTTTTCAAAAGAAGCGAAGGACACCTTTTTAACCGCCGAGGGCTTACAGACTAAAGATGAAAATGGTATAAAGGAAAAATTAAAAAATTCTAAAAAAAGATATACGAGTGTTTTGGACGGCTTCATTCAGATTTCACATTCCAGGAGAAACTGCTTGTGAATGGCATCGATCTGAAACTAAAGCTCAACCGCACGAGTCCTGAGATCTGCATAAATCTGTGGTCTGATCAAGAAGAGGGCGCGAAATCCGTTGTGATTCACATCATGGAGACGTATTTGCGTGTACGCCGAGTGAAATTAAGTTCGCCAAAACAAATAGAAATTGAGAAAGACTTACTAACTACACGCCACAGTAAAATACCCAATTAACAGGGTACAGGTCAAACTATACACGGTGCCCGCCGGGTTGGCCTCGAAGCAACTAGAAAACGTGGCCCTTGGAGTCCTACCTAAAGGATATTAATTGGAATGCAGGACCACCTGTGTGTTCCCGCTCTGCGCGAGAGCTTATAGTAGTCTGGCTCATAATGCAGGGGCATGTGAAGAGCTTGGGTTTGGCGTAACGCAGAAAGAATTTGCCGAAGAATTTAACATTTATTCATTTGATATTACCCCTGACTTGTCTGCTGGCGTAAATACACACTTAAGTCCACAACAGAGTGGGAATATCTCAGTCAGGTTGGAATTTGCCAAGCCTATAAACGCGCCTATTTGTGTACTCGTGTACCTCGAATGACAAGCACTAATAGAAGTTGACCTTTTCAGGAACGTGGTCACAGACTTTCAAAATGGACGCGAATACACTTCAGAGAGTAATGAAAAGTGATCGAATCACACGCTCCAAATTTATCGGTGTGTTTGCGAAGAATGAAATATTGAAATTGCCAACTACAGAAACTGGTACGGGATTATCGTGAACACCGACATTGTTGGGGGGTGAGGGGATTCATTGGTTTGAAATCTATTTTAAAAATAGGGAAAGAATGTACTATTTTGACTCAATCGGCACTCAGCCCTGGAATGATCCTGTGGTTGTACAATTTATCGAACAGATACATGTACCTGAGATTGTATGGAACCCGTATCGCTTTCAAGGATATTATAGTAACACGTTCGGCATGTACAGCCTCTTATTTCTCATGCACATGTCACGTGGGAAGGGATTTATAAATTTTTTAAATTATTCGATTTGTGCGACACTGAAATGAATGGCGAGTTGGTATGCAAACAAATAAAAAAATGTTTCCATATGTTAGCACCCACTATATTGTGTAAAGGCCTATTTGTCGCCATTAAGACTTATGTAATGGACACTGGTTCCGCTTTGTACATGTTTTCTACCATTTAATAAATTAAATGAAAATACAATGTGTTTTGTTCTTAAGCCCAAAAATACTTGCATTAGTTCCTCGATGACCTGGCATTCGTTGGACAGGATGTGTGCCAATACCTCGACCTCTGTGTTCAGGTCGCTGGGTTGGTTGTGCGGTAAAGCATCCATATCATTTATTCCCCTTTCATCAAAACAAAAAGTAGCTATAACACGATCAAGTTCCGCATCGGTCCTATAAGGAGAAGTTAATATGATTAGTTCATGCTGAATCAAATAAAGTTAAGTAAAAATAAATTAGTTTAATTAAAGAGATACAATAAGGGAAAATCCCGATTAGGACGCCTGGCAAATTGTAATCACAAAGCAGATATCCTGACAGTTTTCAAATGTAAGTAATCTTAAAAGTTTTTAATATTTTTAAAATCCTACCTGTACAACTTTCTGTAAATTTTTAAATTATCAAGAAATGTACAAATAAAACCACACCATATATATATATATATATGCCGAAATAACCACGAAGGAAACAGACAATAATTAAAAGCGAGTACGCTAATTTACGGCTAAAAGTAAGATTAGCTGGGTGTGTTACGCTTCGTTTGCCTGCAACGGGTCTCGAACCCCCAGACAGTTTTTAATAGTTTTTAATATTTCTATTGTATCTATATTGTGTAAAGGCGTGTATACACTTCCGCTTAAATCACAAACTAATTTTCAAAACATTTATTATGGCATTTATAAGTTAATTAACACTGAATAAGCCGCATAGCTCCACCATATATATATATATATATATATATATATATGACGAAATAACCGCAAAGGAGACAGAATGAGAATAATTAAAAGAGATACAATTAGGGAAACCCCGATTACGACGCCTGGTAAATTATGATCACAAAGCAGATATCTTTTCACTTCGCTTTATCACGAATTTTAAAAATTACTTAACACTGACTGAAACGACGTATAACATCTTGACAGTTTTCAAAAGTAAGCATCGGGATAATCTTAAAAGTTTTTAATATTTCTAAAATCCTGCCTGTAGAACTTTCTATAAATTATTGAGAAATGTGACCCGGTTAGGTTCAATTGTTTTAGGTTAGGTTGGGTTCAGTTGTGGTAGGTTAGGTTAGTTTATATTATTATAAACGTGAAAGAATCCTGTGAATAATTTTTCGTTGTAGAAAAACTCAGAATAAAGGTAGGTTAGGTTATATTATATCTGGTTAGGCCATGCTAGGTTAGCTCGATCTCTGGACAGATTTCCTTTCACTTCGCTTTATCACGAATTTTAAAAATTATTTAACACAATGAAAGCATATATGGTAAGAGATGAGTGACAAAACGCTGGGTGGTGGAATCCCCGTTAAACCGTAGGTCTAGGGTGGGGTGAAAAGTTTGACCTTCTGTGTTAGGTTAGGTTAGGTTATATTATACCCGGATAGGTTAGGTTACGTTATATTATATCCGGATAGGTAATGCTAAGTTAGGCTAGGTTAGGTTACATTATTATAAACGAGAAAGAACCCTGGGCCGATATATATATATATATATAGGCTAGGTTAGGTTATATTATTATAAACGAGAAAGAGTCCTGGGAATAATGTTTTCGTTGTAGTAAATCTCAGAATAAATCTAGGTTAAGTTAGGTTATATTATATCCGGTTAGGTAATGCTTGGTTAGGTTATATTATTATAAACGAGAAAGAGCCCTATATATAGGCTAGGTTAGGCTAGGATATATTATGTCCCGGTTAGGCTACGCTAGGGTAAGTTATATTACGATCGATATATATATATATATATATAATATATATATAGGTCGTCCGATAAGTGAGTGGCGATTCTATGTCAGTTAGCATAGTGTACTAATATCTTTGTTATCTAATAATTACTGCAAAATTAAAAATTTGGATTTCATGTGAAGCTAGCTTAACTGAAAAAAGCATAGACATTTATTAGATATCAAAGATATTAGTACACTATGCTAACTGACATAGAATCGCCACTCACTTATCGGACGACCTGTGTATATATATGGGAGAGTTGCAATAAGAGAAAACGCCTAGCAAATTATGATCACAAATCAGATGTCCTTTCACTTCGCTTTATCATGAATTTTAAAAATTATTTATCACTGAATGAAACGATGTATATAATTACTTACATTTCAAATGAGTTGTCCATTGGATCTTGCAATCTATCGCAACTTTCTGCGACAGTCTGCGTGGATAGAAGTTCATTCCGATCCACAGCGTTCAAAAGATAAATTGCAGAGAGTGATGGGACGTCTTCATCTTCAAACAATTCGGGGAGTTGTATAACTGACTCATGGTTGGTATTTCAAAAGCACGAAGCGAGAAAACTACTGAAATGAGGTCCTGAGATGAAAATGACCCCTTTTATAAACGGGATCGTGATCAACCTACAACACACGAAACGCGAGCTTACTATTGGCTATCAGTGAATTTTGGGCTTGACGCGTAGGCCCGCATAGCAACCAAACATAGGTTCTGGGCTCCGCCCACAGGGATGTGATTGGCTGCCCCGTGAAATCTGGGGCGTGTCAGAAATTCCCATTCGTAGAGAGAGAGAAATGCGTTGTTTTTGATCTTGTATTCTGCCCCGAGAGAGAGAGAGAGAGAGAGAGACGAGAAACTTGACGAGGATAGTTTGTGAATTTATTTATGGTGCCCTATCTAAAAATAGGATCGGAAAAAAATTATTGCCTCTGAAATATAAAACGTCTCAAACTGGAAGGAATTTACCCATGGAGGAAAAGGAAAAACAACCAGCGCACAAAGTTCTTCAGCCCTTCGAGACAATTCTCTCATCTGTGAAAGTTTATTGGGCCCAGATTTCGTGAATAATACAATAAATAAATTAAAAAATAACAAAAATGTGTGATGGATGCGGATCATTAAACGCCAAAGTTTATTTCGATATCATAAACCTCTGCGCCAAACACAATTTTCAGAATGGTGTTTAACATAATTGTGTATATATATATATATATATATATATATATATATATATATATATATAGCGAGAGAGAGAGAGAGAGAGAGAGGGAGAGAACTTTGTACATATATTGGATCACCTTTGCTTTCGATGGTTTCGGCCCGAATTGTTCATTCTGACGAAGGCAAAACTTTTCACCCAGCCCTAGACCAACTTTTTAACAGGGTATATATAAGAGTGAGAGAGAGAGAGAGAGTGAGAGAGAGAGAGAGAGAATTACAAGGAGTTACAAGGAAAAGAAGTACCTCAAAAGGCCTTGCGGCCCATACCGAGGAGGTACCAATGGCAACGGGTGCCAGGGAAAATTTTCTACACACTCAAATAGTGTGCAAGATTTGGTCTAACCTTTTCTTGAAATGATCCACAGAGGAACTGTTCACAACTTCTGAAGGTAAACTGTTCCACCGTGGCCGGTCGATTCGCCGACGGACGTTTTGCCGACAGACATTTTGCCGACGGACGTTTCGCCGAAGGGACGATTCGCCGAAGGCTGTTTCGCCAAAGGACGATTCGCCGAACGGACGATTCGCCGAACGGACGATTCGCCGAATGGACTGTCATTAATATTTCTATGACAAAATACACACGTTGCCTATCTTAACCTGGACACTCAATTCAAAAGACAAGGGTGTTTTAGCACTTGATGAACTTATTTTTATATTATATTACATTTCATTTGGAAGACATGAACCCACTTGGGTGAAGGGGTCTGTCAAGTTTATTCAAGGTTATTCAGTTGAACTCCAAATCTAAATTCCATACCTCTTTATTCGGAGCTATTGAAGAATAGGGACCCCAGCCTTCTTTAGTTAGGCTTATAAGGCTAACTAACGAAAATATCACAACCTAACCTAACCAATCGTTAGGTTAACTGTACGCCCTTGACGATTGGTTAGGTTAGGTCATGATATTTTCGTTAGTTAGCCTTATAAAGCTAACTAAAGAAGGCTGGGGTCCCTATTCTTCAATAGCTCCGAATAAAGAGTTATGGAATTTAGATTTGGAGTTCAACTGAATAACCTTGAATAAACTTGACAGACCCCTTCACCCAAGTGGGTACTTTTCATATTTTTACTTTTCAAATTTGTTTAAATGCTTTTCCTTCGTTCACTCCACAATACAGCATCAGAATTTGTTACTCATCTCCCGTAGCTGAAATGATGCCAAAAAGTTTTATTACTCAGTAAAATAAAAAAATGGATATATAATTTGGGTTTCTATAATTATTATTAAAATAAATCAACATAATAAGATGGTTTAATATATAAATTATAAAGTACAACAATATAGAATTATTATTAATATAGAGTAGGAGATGACAATAGTTTATAATATTTAGAGATTAGCTAGTTAGAGAAAATGTAAATTTATGCGTAACTTAACTTATTAAGCTTTGCCTTTTTCGTGCATGTAAAATATTTTCATAAAATTACACTTTGAAATGAATATAAATTATCATAGTGTTTTTTGTCTGTTCAGTTTCCCATAAATATAGATTTTGTTTTATAATGAAAACTTTAAAATTTCAAAGTATCGGTGAAAAGTCGGCTAAATTTGGCCGATGTCCCCAAAATGTGGCATTTATTTAATGGGTAAATAACCATCGTTGAAAGAGTTAAAATATTTTTATTGTTATTTTTTTATAGAAAAAATATTAAGAATTAAAAGTTAATTTAAAGACGACATCTTCCAAATTATGAAATAAATGTGGAGCCAATTTTTAAGAGATTAAACTCGCAAAATATATTTACATTTTTAAATAAATTATTTTCTGAAACACTCAGTGATGAAAGCATCCCTAAAAAACCATAAAAAAACGCCATTTACCACAGGCCATTTACCACAAGTTTACCGGTGTGTGTTTCTCGGATGAGTATTAAATAAAACTTGTAACCAACTCGTGCAAAACATACATTTTGATAAATCGTGAATTGATACAGACTCGGGAATATCTTAATCGTAGCTTTTATACTTTTACATTATTCATAATTTAATAAATTGTTAAGAATTTGCAATTTGATAACTTGTCAAAAAATTATAATTTGTAACTTGTAAAATATTGTTCCGCGTTCAAAAGTTTCCATTCTTGTATGGATGGATGCGTAACGGCGCAGAAGTCACTTTACTTTAGGTCAGGTCGAGTTAAGCGTCCCACTGATTACGGCATTAGCTTTAAGACTGAAATTTGTTATACCTGTCCGTTTAAAATATTTACATACTGATACATCATTTCTTATTGTAATTATTAGTGACTGTAAGTTTTTAAATTATTTTACCTCTTTTTGATGAAACAACAACAAAAACGGGTGAGAATAATGATAATTCATTATTGATAAATGCATATTGATTATCGGGTTAAGGAATTGCGTTTATAATGTGATTCAAGCAACAAAAATAGGAAAATTTTTGAAAGAGACACGAAGGAATAAAAATTAAAACATTAAATAAAAATATTTCAATTGAGAACACAATGAGAATCACACAAAAAGGATAACGATTCAAAATATGTTATCCATTTAATGACTTTAGTGTAAACCTTTTGCTATTTTTATTCTTTTTGACAATTTTTTAAATTTTACAGTTACGACGATGATTAAAAGCGTCGTCTTCAATACCTTGGATCGTAATCATTTTGTCCTTTCCTTCTATTCGCACCAAAAATGGACGATACAGGAAATTAATCCTGCTTCAAATATTTGGAGTTTTTGTAAGAATACCAGAAATTGATTTTAATTTTACATTAATAAACATTACAAATGGCGTGTCTAAACATGATGATGATCTACAGATCTAAAGAAGCTAAGGCTAACAAAGACTAAGATCCACTATAAGTTAGCCCGAGAGAAAGAAGAGAGTAGGGGTTAAAAGAACAGAATAGGGAGTTAAAAGAAGAAAATAAGGAGTTAAGTAAGTAGCAAAACCTATCATTCGTGGTCTAACATTCATTCAGAAAAATAGCGAGAAAGACTCACCATCATCATCCGCCGGCCACTGCCCACAAGTCGAAAAAATAGTCGAAGAGAAAAGAAAAGGGGTGAAAGATGAAAAGAAGTAAAATAAGAACGTTTACAAACCATGCAAACAGTCTTAACTCAAAGAAACACTGTCATACCATGCAAACTACAGACATGCGAGTAAAGAGAGGATGAGAAAAATATAACAAAAGGAGGGTTAGTTTACGCTAAGAGCTATATCTAAGTTCGTATTAGTCTATTTTTTTTTATAATATAAATTTAACGCTGGCATATCACACGCTGGCATGTCACAAGCTGGCATCCATCGTCAATAGACTCAAACCTCGACTATCACCCCCAAAGCTCCTGCTGCTAATTGTTTTATTATTTTAAACGACGTCAATATTTTTAAAATGCTTATCTAAACAGTTTTTAAACATATTAACGCTGGTACAGTTCACGACGGGCGAGGGAAGATTATTCCATTTATCAATTACTTTAAACGTAAAAAAGATTTAGGGATGTTAGAACTGAAACGTCTTCCACGTAATTTATATCCGTTATTACGAGTATTGCTATTATCGAAAATGAAAAATTTGTCAAAATTTACGTTATCGATTTTATTAACGATTTTGAAAACTTCAATAAGCTACCCCCTGAATCTCCTTGTCTCGAGTGAATGCAAGTCTAACTCTTTAATCCTATCTTGGTAAGACTTGCTACGTAGTGACGGAAATAATTTCGTGGTGCGTCGCTGAACCCTTTCCAACCTATCAATATCCTCACGAAAATACGGGCACCAAAACGGAACAGCATATTCTAAGTGAGACTTGACGAGGGACTTGTAAAAGGGCAATATAATATTCTTCGATTTAAATTCGAAATTACGCGCTATGAAGCCTAACATCCTATTAGCTTTTGCACAAAACTATAGGCACTTGTTCCTAACTTTCAAATCCTTAGATACGCGTACGCCTAAATCTACTTCCTCGTCAACGCTCGCTAACTGTCTATTGTTACGAGAACCTATATGCAAAATTTTACATTTGTCTACGTTAAATTGTATCTGCCACTTATATGTCCATTCCATAATCCTATTTACATTGTCTTGGAGCCTTTTTCTATCGTTCACGTTAAGAACTTTACCGCCTATTTTAGTATTATCCGCGAATTTTGACATGTTAAACACTGAACCCTGAGGGACACCGCTGCCTACATCCAGCCACCCCGATTCCCTGCCATTAACAACGACCCTCTGTTTCCTGGCACAAAGCCATTCGTCTAACCACTTAGTTACCTGACCGCGTATTCCGTGCGCTTTAACCTTCGCAATTAATCTTCTATGCGGAATTGTATCTAACGCTTTTTAGAAGTCTAAATAAATAATGTCATCCGCTCTATGCCTATTGTACTAGCGCACTATTTCATTATAAATCTCTAACAAATTAGTTAAACAAGATTTATGACTTCGAAACCCATGCTGACTACTATTAATCAAATCGCGACTTTCTAGGTGATCAACGATGCGATCCATAACTACGGATTCCAAAAGTTTACCAACAATTGACGTTGCGCTAATAGGCCTATAATTGCTCGCTACTGTGCGGTTGCCTTTTTTAAAAATGGGCGTAACATTAGCTAATTTGAAGTCTTCAGGAATAATACCCGCTTCCAATGACTTATTAAAACTTATTTTTAATTTTTAACGGACTTACGATAATGTCTTTCAAATCTTTCAAATGTCTAGGATAAAGCGTGTCAGGGCCTGGAGCCTTGCTAACTTTTAGCTTACCGATATAATGAGCAATCTCACCCTCGTAAACAGTTATTTCATTCAAAATAGTCTCGCTACTAAATGGAACGATATCCTCCACGTCGGGGACATTATTTACGTTTTCTACGGTAAAAGCTGTCGCAAAAAAGTTGTTAAAAATACCCGCCATCGCCTGAGTGTCGGAAGCCAAAGCGCCGTTAGCGTCCATTATAGTGTCTATGATATCTTTTATCGGGTTACGATTATTGACGTAGTCAAAAAACTCTTTCGGATTATGTTTACTATCCGCAGCCATGGACGTCGATTGCGGGGGGACGCAGGGGACATGTCCCCCCACTTTCGTGGAGGAATTGCTATAAATGCTAACTATTAATGGCACCTAATAAGACGTTATCTGTCGTATTATATGCATATGCAAATGTAATAGCAATATTATAAATTATTGTCATGAACACCAGTTTATATTTATCATGGAATTTAGCGGTCAGTTATTTGTTTTATGTTTTACGAACATATTTTGTTATCAGTTTATGTACATTGACCTCTGTTGTCTAAAGGTAATAAAATATTTATTTCGGTTAAACATATGTGTGATATTATGTTACAAGAAAGGTTAAATATTATAAATAGTTTGTATTGCGTTTCTTATTTCTGCAAAAAAAAATTTTAAATAAAGAAAGACATAAAATGATTAAATACAATTGAGTTTTTCAACATGCTGAGGAAAATACAAAAAACGGGTTAATGGTAAATTACGACATTGATATATTACACGCAACAGCTACTCAGAGTATTGTTCGATTCGCTTTATGAAGGCGAAGTGTCCCCCTCCCCCACTATTTTAGAGCAATCGACGCCCCTGTCCGGAGCTACAAGTATCTCAAAATTACGCTTAGCATTCCTAACAGATCTTTTAACCTGACGTCTAAGCTCGATATATCTATTAAAGTTAGTTACGGTGCCATTGCGCTTTTTAAGTCTATACGACCTGTTACGCTCGTTTATGAACTCACCTATTTCCCTAGTCCACCAGTTGATGATGATGATGATGATGATGATCTCTTTGAATATGAGGTCGCATCATAAACAATAGAATTTTGTGAAACTTTCACAGGGAAAGAGTTCTTCATATATAAAAAGGAATAAAATTTGTTGATAATTCGACCCCATTTTTTAAAGTCCTCCTCGCATATTATAAACTTACGAGGACTTTTTTCCTGAAAATCTTATCATGAATAATATTGTTTGAGTGAATGATGTATACGCGAACATTGTTCAAGAATTAGATTCTTAAATTGCAAATGAAGTTTTCACTCTGAATCAAAACATTATTATAATTAATTATCGATTTCGCTGCAATACTTATTGTCTTAAATACGTTCTCGTCCTTGATTTAAGT
The DNA here is from genome assembly GCA_023014485.1 of Bathynomus jamesi. Taxonomy (NCBI): domain Eukaryota; kingdom Metazoa; phylum Arthropoda; class Malacostraca; order Isopoda; family Cirolanidae; genus Bathynomus; species Bathynomus jamesi. The sequence continues at coordinate 343,112 of JAJOZX010001232.1, read as the reverse complement.
AATGAGAAATAATAATGGTTCCTCGAATAAAGACGTTTGAAGAATTATGCACTTGGTGAAATGAAGTCAAAAAAGAAGTACTTAAAATTTTCAAATGAATTAAGGTAACGTTGAACAGAAACATTAAAAACAATTCATCCAAATTACGCAACTCTTTCATAAATTAATATTATAAATAAATGTATTTCTTTTTAAAACATTCGATGAAAAATATGTCATTTGTAGATGACGTTGTTCGTCTGAATCTCAGTAACAATTTTTACATTTACTCAGTAAGCACAAAAGATATTAAATTTTTGTGCCCAACATATTCCTAAAAATACTACTAAAATCGAAAGAGGTTAGGTTAGGTTAATCTATATCCAATTTTTCTAACTTTTTGGGGCGTCACACGCAACTTTAATATATTGTACAAATTTGTATTGTTTCACAAATACTAGGGGCACTCAATATATTTTTCCCCACCCATTTTTCTTAGCTAAATAATAGGCCATGGGGCTGAAATGTCTTTTGGGCCGTAAGTTTCAACTTTCTGCGCGTCACATAACCGGATTTTTTCAGTTTGAACCTCCCCTCCTTGTATAAAACTGCTTTTAAACGACCTTCTATAAAACCGATGGTTATCACAGTTTCGAAAATGGCGTCTGACAGTCGTAAACAGAGAGCTGTTATCGAGTTCTTAACCGCAGAGAAGGAAACAGTTGGAAATATTCACAAACGTCTACAAAACGTTTACGGAGATGTTGTTGATCGAAGCACAGTTGGACGCGGGTCTAAACGTGTAAGATCATAGGAGAGAGGGAGAACCAGCCTCGATGATGAGCCACGCAGTGGTCGCCCTGCATCGGCTGTGACATCTGACACTGTGCAACGTGCTAACAGCATCATTCGATCAAATCGGCCCGTCACATACAAGGAGCTATCACTGGAGCTAGGAATTAGTGAAAGGAAGTGTGAATACGATAATTCAGCAACTGGGATACTCAGAAGTGTGTTCACCGTTTGTTCTTCGTGAACTGACTGAAGATCACAAAGTCCAAAGAAAAGAAATTGCTTCTGAGTCGTTGGTTCGATACGAGAATTGTGACTGGGGATGAGACATGGGTACACCACTTTGAACCTGAAACAAAACGCCAATCCATAGAGTGGCATCACGCAGACTCTCCACGCAATAAAAAGTTCAAAATGGCTTCCTCTGCATGAAAGGTTATAGCCACAATCTTCTGGGACATGAAAGGGGTGATTTTGGTGGACATTATGAAGAAAGGACAAACAATCAACTCGGAGGCATATATTGCTACCCTACAGAGACTCCAGAGACGTATAAAGCAAGTTCGACCGAAGAGAAAACTGGAAGACGTCCTTCTTTTGCACGATAACGCAAGACCACACAACAGTTTGCAAACAAGAGAGGCCATCACAAAAATGCGCTTGACTGTGTTACCCCACCCTCCATACAGCCCGGATCTGGCACCTTCAGATTTCCATTTGTTTGGGCCAATGAAGGATGCTATTCGTAGAAGAAAGTTTCAGAGTGACGATGAGGTTGTTGAGGAGGTTAAGAGATGGCTCCAGCGGAACCCAGCGGGCTTTTACCAGCACGGAATAAAGGCCCTTGTTTCAAGGTGGAGGAAAGCCGTAGAAAAGGATGGAGACTATGTGGAAAAATAAAAACGTGTAAAAAAGGTATGTAACTACTTGTGTACAAAAATTTATGGAACTTACAAGAAACTTGGAAAGAAAAAAAGGTGGGGCAAAATATATTGAGTGGCCTTCGTAAAATTCTTTTTTCTGTTATTTATTATTTTTCCTAATTTGTGAGTGAGTAGTGTGAGGTAGGGAAGCTGTTTTATGTTGATGTTCATCATTTCTGAACTTATATTGGATAATAAAGAATCGAAATAGAATCGGTAAATATTAAATCGAAATCGATAATAAGTCGATATCGCGAACGACTAAAAATTGAATCGAAAATAGAATCGAATTTCATTTTAATTCTTAGCCTTGCATTAAAGTAATTAGGAAATAGCAAGCTTCGTATTCATAACCCTTTTACGTAACACCTAAAAGATCCGCGTAACGTCAGTGGTACGTGTACTAATTAGAAATCACTAGTATAGAATTTAGAGGAAGCAATAGTGGCTTCCAAACATTTCTATGCATTTTCTTTGTATATCTTGCGTGGAAGTTTCTTCCAGAAATTAATCAATATACTTCAAGTATGAAGCGCGTCAGGGGCAAATGTGACAGGGACTGGTGAGGGGGACTGGTCTTTTCTTTTGAGTTTTATACTCTTCAAATGTGTTGATAACAAGTTTCCAGCAAAAATGCAGACTCTTTAATTGAAAAGTAAAAGGCTAATGTTAAATGTATTATTTTACCCCGAGAAGTAGTATGTATCTTTAGCAAAAGAATGAGCTTAGTTTATTTCGCCTTCTTAATCCTAATTTTGGATTAGGGCTTCATCTGACGAGGCAATATAGTGTCAGTCCCTCGAGAGCACAACCAAGAACCTCTCCATTTTATCGAAACGCTTACAACAATTTCAGTTAGATAGAAAATACTGACAAACAAACATATAAAAACGAATGACGCTCGCTTCCCGGTTGAAAAGATGTCGCGAAAAATAATTCGGGCTCTTTAACTGCGATAAAATATTATGAATATATATATATATATATATATCAGGTCATCCCATAAGTAATGTCGTTTTTTAGATCGGAATTTGAAGGACAAAAAAAACTCAACTGAAACGTTTTAATTTAGTATATATTTTCCATCGGAATCAATGACACTCTGCCAACGTCCTACAAGCTTTTCAATGCCATGTTTATAAAATTCAGGCGGTTTTGAGGCAAAAGACGTACAAAGACTGGTGTGCAGGTCATCTAAAGAAGTATACTGTTTCTCGTCAAGATAGTTTTGCAGACTCCTGAAGAGATGATAATCTGAAGGCGCAAGGTCTGGAGAATATGCAGGATGTGGAAGCTTTCCCACCCAAGCTCTTCAATTTTTGCAGAAATGATCCGAGCGGTATGAGGACGTGCGTTGTCGTGGTGGAACACGATTCCTTTCCGATTAACCAAAGGTCTCTTTTCATTTAGTGCAGTATTCAATCGATCTAGTTGTTGACAGTAGATTTGAGCGGTGATTGTTTGGTTGTGTGGTAAGGTTTCAAAGTGTATTACACCACCTTTATCCCACCAAACACTAAGCAACACCTTCCGAGGGCGAAGATTTGGTTTTGGCTGTGGTGTCGCTGGTTCCCCGGCACAAGCCCAGTGTCGAGGGCGCTTAATATTCTGGTACAGTATCCACGTTTCATCACCAGTCACTAAACGGTACAAAAACGGATCTTGGAGTTCACGGGAATGAAGAGCTGTGCTAATGTTTACCGGCACCCTCAGTTTGTCGACCGAAAATTCATGTGGCACCCATTTTCCTAACTTAGGCACTTTCCCGAGTTGTTGCAAATGTCGATGGATGGTGGACGGGGATGAATTGAGTTTCTGGGCCAATTCTTCGACCGTTGTTGAACAGACTTCTTCAAGTGCGGCTAACAGCAGGTCATCATCAAACTCAGCAGAGCGTCCAGAGCGTGCTGCATCTGTGAAATAGCAGTCACCATTCATAAACTTTTGAAACCATCTTTGACATTTCCTCACATGCAGAATATCGTTGCCATAAACGTCCTGAATGTTTCGCGTTGCTTCAGTAGCATTATTCCCGTTTTTGAACTCGTAAAGCATTATATGCCTGATATGCTCTTCTGATACCGCCATGTTTATGAGGGGTTCACATAAAGCAAAACACACGTCTTCACTGGTCAAGGTCTGTAAAGTATGTAGCGAAACACGATAGATCTCCTCTTAGATATAACCTTCGGAAAATTTATGCTTAAACCGAGTAGGACTAGTTTAAACTTAATCTATCGTAAAAAACGACATTACTTATGGGATCACCTGATATATTATTATATATATATATATATATATATATATATATATATATATATATATATATATATAATAAATATAGTATATATAATATATATATATATATATATTATATATATATATATATATATATATATATATTATATATATATATAAAGGGTGTTTCAGGAGGAAAGGTCAATACTTCGGGAAGTGATAGTATCGGTCATTGTGAGAAAAAAAGTTCATATGAACATGTGTCTAATTCTGAATGGCGACGGAGATAGAGCTGTTTGAATCTACAAATACAAAAGCATTGTTAATGGTAATCAAGAAAGAGAAACCAATTACTGTTTCTAACATTTAATGTTTAAACATTGGCATTTTGAATGGTATCAGATACAGAAATGACAAATTTGTTACAGTTTACAATACGTTTTCGAAAATCAAACCGTCAACCTTAATGCACTTTGCAACTTGTGTGCGAAGATCGCGTGTTGTTCGTCTGAGTTGATCTTGACTTTCCTTTATGCGGGCAGCAGCATCCAAAATGCGCGCGAGCAATTCGTCTCGTGTATCCACCTTTCTTTTGTAAACTTGACTTTTCATCCACCCCCACAAACAATAATCTAACGGAGAGAGGTCTGGAGACCTTGGTGGCCATTGAATGGGACCACCGCGGCCGATCCATCGACCAGGGAAAGTTTGATTTAGGTATTGCATCACCAGACGGGTAGAATGTGGAGGAGCTCCGTCATGCTGAAAGTACATACCAGCGCGTGTAGCCAAAGGAACATCCTCCAATAGTCCTGGCAATTCATTTTGCAGAAATTCTAGGTAACTTTGTCCTGTAAGACGATTCTCTAAAGTAACAAGGCCAATCAGCTGATCATCGATGATACCACACCACACATTGGCAGAGAAGCTATGTTGAAAATTTGTTTCCACAGTGGCATTTGGATTTTCGTCTGACCACCGATGAGAGTTACCAGTGTTGTTGATACCGTCACGGGTGAAAGTAGCTTCATCGCTGAACAGTATTAATCGAAGCAATCGGCGATTAGCATTTACCCAATGACAAAATTTCAGTCGCATGGCAGCTTCTCCAGGTTGAAGGTGTTGTACAAGCTGTACATGATATGGATGCAGGCCTTCCTCACGTAATGTGCGCCATGCTCTTGTGTGTGATACACCGAGACGTGTAGAAATTCTTTGTGAGTTAGTAGTAGAACTACGCTCTACCAACTGAAGAATGTTTTCCACTTCATCCACATCTTGTTGACCTTCACGTTCAGATGAAACATGAGCGCTGGGAAGTGTACCAATCTCACGCAATGTGTTGAAAACCCTGGTAAACACTCTTCGATCCGGAATTCTGCGGTTCGGAAACCGTCGACGGTATTCTGCAACAGCAGCTGTTGCACTTCCATCGCAAAAACCGTAGACATACACTATATCTGCATATTCAGCATGTGTGAAGGTGTGTGGCATTCTTAACACTGCTTCAAACACCAAACAATGTCACTCACAACAGTCAGCTGTCGATTGGCTTATGTTACATGCTTACATTGCAGCTTACATGGTTCAAGGTTATAGGGGAGGGAAGGGGTAGGAAGAGCTGCGCGCGCATCAGACTCAAACAGCTCTATCTCCGTAACCATCCAGAATTTGACACATGTTCATATGAACTTTTTTTCTCACAATGACCGATACTATCACCCCCGAATATTGACCTTTCCTCCTGAAACAACCGGTATATATATATATATGTGTATATATTCAAGATTATTATTTTCTTTGTTATCATTATCATTATTATCTTCATTATCGTTATCGCCATTGTCATTATCATTATAATTTGGGGAAGCGGATTACTACATCACGAAGTGAGGCACTTTAATCGCCGAAATTTGAAGTCCGAACCGAGACTTGAACCGAAGACTGCTCTACCATAAAACTATACTAATTGACAATTTGTGGCAAAATAAAACAAATATCATATACTTCCTAAAGGTACCGTTTCGCCGAGTTAAAAAGCAAATAAATTACTCGTTTCTTTTGAAGGTCAGTAGCTCGCCCTTCTAAGCCTTTTTCTTCCTTTGTCAGGAATAATAATATCATAGTAACGAACTTATCATTTGCCGCTTTTCCATGTTAAGCCGTTCTGGCTTTTGTAGACATCGCGCCATCATCAAGAATTTTTCCATTCGGCAATTCTTTGGAACGGGAATACGGACATTACCGCGATGGATTCATTACGAAAAAAAGATTAAACCAATGAAGTTGAATTTAGTGAAGTAGATGCTGTTCTATCCTACGCGAGTTAATTTTATTTCTGTTCGATTTTTTGATGGAAGATGCAGTTTTGACTTCATATTAAAAATGACTAACCTGAATTATACAGTTCATATCTTAAATAAAAAATTACCAAACTTAATAGGAATTAAAGAGACAAACTTAAGGTCGAGCTGTTTGTGCATGTTTAGTTTAGTACGCGGGTCGGCTTTCTTCCTCTGCACCAAATAATAATATATTGCCATCCTCGCGAGATTCACACTACTGTAATAAATTAATAAAAACAAACAGTAAAACTTACCGTTGATGGTATTACTTTACGGCAATCGTCCTTGTAATTAATAGAAGATATTCTGTTTCTTCTTTATTGTATTTTTCGATCGATCGTAACTCAACTGTTTAATTTAACGTTAAAGTACGAATGTTAATGTCGTATTTGGTGTAGCTGCGAAAGATAAAATAATATATATTTTTATATCAGTGATTAGCTGTAACTGAAATACTTCACAAAAATAAAATCGAGAAAAATTTTCGTTAAAAGAGGAAATGTAAATAAATATTTGGCTCTTTTCCGTTCTACCCGAGCAACAAAAAATGAAATTATATATTATTTTCTACTGTAGTTTTGCTTGCTGAATTCAATAATATATATCTTACTTTGGAGAAATTAATAACAAAAGAGTTATAGTCCGTTTATTTTATTTAAAAGTAGAGATTGCATTTAAGATTTCAATAAAAATATCCTTTCCTTTTCCTCTTCTCCTCCACAGAAATTCACATAAATAAGAATCTATCATATTTCTAGATGTTCCCCAATGTCTCTCGTTCCTTTGCTCAGCTAAATCAAATGTACGCCCTTGACGATTGGTTAGGTTAGGTCGTGATATTTTCGTTAGTTAGCCTTATAAGGTTAACTAAAGAAGGCTGGGGTAGAACGTTATTTCCTTAACTATGTTTATGAAATTCCATTTATCATCCATAACAATATCTACAAAAGAGAGAAAAAAATTAATACTTAATACTATAAACACCCAGGAATGTCTGTCAGTCTGTCACGCTCGAAAAGAGAAGAATTCTTGATATACGTATATGGGCGATATTTGTATTTTAATGCATTAGAAAAAGGCGTAATGAATTCTACTTTTAATTATAATTGTTTATAGTATTAATAACTAGAAAAATGAAAATTTGAAGCTAAATTTTGAGCAAGAAAATCAATAAGGAAAACTGTTGATTGGACCTTGGAGGTCCTTGGATTTTTTTTTTAATATAATGGAAGTAAGTGCGATATATATATATGTAACAAAAACTCCAAACTCGGAAGGATTTAACTGCGGAGCTACCTCGGTTATTGAAACTGGTTAAAATACCACCCACAAAAGAACGCAGCCATGAAAATCTTGAGCTTCACATTGTGTCAATATTTGTGAAGCTTAAGATTTTCATGACAATAGTTTTACTGACCAAATAATTGAACCCCCAATTACTGTCGGTTCAATTATTCGGTCAATAAAACTATAGAAAAGAACGCAGACATGAAAATCTTGAGCTTCACATTCGAGCTCATTGTATCAGATTTGTGAAGCTTTAGATTTTCATGTCTGCGTTCTTTTCTATAGTTTTATTGACCGAATAATTGGTTCGCCAGTAATTGGAGGGCCGCAGGCAACCCAATTACTGAGCGCCAAGGTGAGAGGAATAGGAGTGATATCCAGATAAAGGGCTACTGATGTTCAAAATAAAATACGCCGTAGGGCCACAATTCGGTTTGGGCCGAAGGCCCAAATATCGTAGATATAGCAAAATCGGCGCGTAGCGACGATCTTTTGCTAGTTATAACCATAATTAATTAAAGCACGAATACTTTCTCCAAAATAAAATATATATTATTGAATTCAGCAAGTAAAACTACACTAGAAATTGTTGCTGGGGTAGAACGGAAAAGATCCAAACATTTTTTACCAAGTTACCCCTTTTCATTACAAAATTAAAATTATTCCACGAAAGTTTCTCTTTTATTTAAACTTTCTCAATTTTAAGTCTTTAGATGAATATGACGAAGTAAAACCGGTCACTGGGAATACGAGGTTTTGCCCCCAACGGACGGCCAACGAAGTTTATTGAGCCTCAGCCTGTGTTTATCCAACAATAGTCTACGTGATTAAGTGTTTATTCGTTGTTACTTATTGTTTTCTTTCTCGTATACACTATGTACAGTTGTGCACAAAAGTCCTGACTCCAGTAACTTTTATTAAGACAGACTCGAAGGGACCAAACGTATATGACCGATTATAACCCCGAGATCTCGCGGTGTCCTGACTATATGGGACCAAATCTACTCAAAATATGAGGTACAGCGTAAGTCATTTCCGTAAAATGCGAGTGAACTTTAAAATATAAAAAATAATAAAACCTTTTTACTTCTCTGATTTACGAGTAATAATTATCTGTTAGTTATTTTAAATAAAAAAAATTCATGCATAGAAAATTTTGTGACGCTGTTGATGCTCTTTTGAAACTGTGACTCTTTTGCATAAATCATTGGTTACACACGATGTATTCCTAAATTTCACTGAAGCTCAAAGTATATAAAAAAGGAGCGGCGATATTGTCAGAAATTTTTCCAGGCATTCATTTTTCTCGATACTCACAACATTTATTGAAAATAATAAACAAATAATTACTGCATATAAAACACAAAAGTTAAAAAGGGTTATTTTTATAACATTTTAAAGTTCACTTTTTTATGGTATATTTTTCTGTAAAAAATGTTTAATATCAAACTGAAATTTTAGACTTGAAAATAAATTTAGTTTCATTTTATATCTGCTTATCCTTGACAAAGGTCAAAAGTTCGATTTGTTAAATACTACGATAAAATATTCTGAATATATATATATAATATATATATATTATACAGTAAACCCTCGTCCAACGCGGGGGTTAGGTTCCTCGAGAACGGCGCGTCAGGTAAATCTGCGTTGGGCAAACTTAATTACCTTATAAGATAAATGGGGATACGTGAACGCGGCCGCGTAAAGTCTTCAATTAATATTTAGATACGTAGATTTTTTAGTCACACACAAATGAATTTCCCTTCCTATATTGGATATGAAATAAGAACATAATAAAATCATAAACATAATGATATTTACATATGATAAATAAAAATATATTAAATTAAAATAGCACGCATCTTTTCTTCACTTTTTTGGATGGTGCGTATGGTAGACTCATTCACGTGATACTCGCGGCCAAGTGATGTTATTCTCATACCACCACTCAACTTATCTAAAATCTTTATTTTTTCGGGTAATGTCATAACCTTAAGACTTTTCTTCTCTTCACTATCACTTGCAGATGCTTTACGTTTTGGTGCCATACTGCTGTCTAAGGGTTATAGCAAAACAACGGCAAAATGCGACAAAAACAATCCAACACAACTTCACTAAACTTAACACGTTAGCGGGACTGAGACAAAGGGTGATGCGAGGGGTAACGCGAGAGGGACGGAGATGCAGGAGTGTTGGAGAGTGTAGGAGAAAACACTAGAGCGCGCATTGGCATGCGTACAGTACTGCTGTATTAGAGCGTGTTTGATGGACCGTATATAATAAAATTTTCCGCTTTCAGTAAATAATTGTTCGCATTTATTTTTCCGTGTATAAGCAAATTTGCACTGGACAAACACGCGTTGGACAAGGGTTTACTGTGCATATATATATATATATACAGTGGTGGGCACCGTTAACCAAAAAGTTAACTTCGATAACGATAATCCGTTAACCCCAATTTTTAACTCCGATAACGATAATCCGATAACTTTACTACAAAGTTAACGGAAGTTAACGATAATCCGTTAACGATAACTATTTCTTTACTAACATTTAAAAAAATCAAGGAAAAAAGCTTTAAAACTCATAGAAAATGTTCATTTATGCAAAATCCAACAATAAATAGGTATTTAACTGTATTTTTATCAAGTTTTGCAACTTTTTTGCTTAATAACTTTATTTTTTATTTTTAATAAAAAATGTACTGATTACATGTTTTGAAACCCTTGTAACCACTAACCATTAACTAAATTTTAATTTACCAGAGAATTATTATGGCGGGAACTGAAAGGTAAAATTAAATTTTAGGCACATTTATTAAAGACTATGACACAATGTGCTGGTTGCCCTTCAGAAAGACCAACTTCTCAAAGTTAGGCCCAACTGCCAGTCTTGACCGCTTGGGCCTCAGGATGTCCTTGCCGAGAGAGAAGAGCCGTTCCACTGCGGCAGAGGACGGAATTGGCAGACTGAAGTTATGGCGGTTTGAATTCATTCGCGGAGCGGTGATCTTCCGTGAATGACTCCTCGCAGTTAACGTGTTAACGGACTTTAACAGACTAAATATCGAGTTAGCGGAAGTTAACTGGTCCGATAACGATAAATGGAAATTAACTTCCGTTAATAGTCCGTTAAAAAAAGTTAACTTCGTTAATTAACTGTTATCGGATTAACGCTTTAGTGCCCAACACTGTATATATATATATATATATATATATATAATGCAAACCCACATGGTAAAAGAAAAATGATTCCAAGGCCTTTCGTATATTCAGAAGTACACCTCGTCAGGGAATGAAGGGAGAAGACGAAATGACAAAAATATATACAAGCTGAACAGAAAAATAAAAAGATTAGCACATGATTACGAAGAGTTGATTAAAGGAAAAAAGTATTTTAACAGGATATTTTCAATTTTATACATTCCCGCACTGTTACTGAAATTATTTTTCAAATGGATAAATGCACATTCTAGAATATTCCTTTCAATTATATCTGTGTTTTTAACAAGCGCTTTAGAACTACCCCACTTGATACTATGGTTACAGCTGTACATATGGTTAAACAATGCAATAGAATTATTTACTGTTCTACACACATATTTATGCTGTTTTTACCCTGATATCTAACATTTTTTCGTTTGACCTATATAGAGTATACTAAGTTACAGTGTGTACATCCGATCGAATACAGAGAGCCAACCGCATTATCCGGGCTATTCTTTATTAGCTATTCTTTATTAGGCGTGATTTAACAGTGTTATTATACTTAAAGTAGACATTGATACTAATTGCTTTAAGTAAAGTAGGAAGATATTTAAAATTAACATGGTAAGGTAGGCTCAGGGTATTTTTACGCTCATATTCCTTTACAGTTACACTATTATAATACCAAATCTTAGCTTTCCTAAGGTTGTTATCGAGTAATGAAATAGGATAACATAATTTAGTACCAATATTCATGATACTGCATAACGGAATCCAAAAATTCAGAACTTATTCATTCATTCATTTCATGTGTTTGTGAAATTCATCCCATGTAGATAATTATATATCTTTCAACCTTTCAAATATTTTGTACGATGATTCCTCATTTCACGAAGGTCAAGTTTGTCGTCCTCTCTCTCTCTCTCTCTCTCTCTCTCTCTCTCTCTCTCTATTATATATATATATATATATAATATATATACACATTTTCAGCTGCAAAGAACACGCAGTATAATTAACGTAAAGAACAACGCTTGTATAGAAGACATTCCGCGCAAGATGAGGAGGGAGAACGAACAAATGAAAAAATGAGGTAACCACCCGGGAATCGAACCCTGGATCTTCCGATTGCCGGTCAGATATGATAACCATTACACCATGGGCCTCACTCGATCAGAAGTCGTAATTCTCCTACATACGCGCAGAAACCAATGCCCCGAGGGGGGCACCTCCCGCATGCCGCACATATATACATTTTCAACTGCAAAGAACACGCAGTATAATTAACGTAAAGAACGACGCTTGTATAGAAGACATTCCGCGCAAGATGAGGAGGGAGAACGAACAAGCGTCGTTCTTTACGTTAATTATACTGCGTGTTCTTTGCAGTTGAAAATGTATATATGTGCGGCACGCGGGAGGTGTCCCCTCGGGGCATTGGTTTCTGCGCGTATGTAGGAGAATTACGACTTCTGATCGAGTGAGGCCCATGGTGTAATGGTTATCATATCTGACCGGCAATCGGAAGATCCAGGGTTCGATTCCCGGGTGGTTACCTCATTTTTTCATTTGTTCGTTCTCCCTCTCATCTTGCGCGGAATGTCTTCTATACAAGCGTCGTTCTTTACGATATATATATATATAAGGAAAGAAATAGAAATAAAATAAATAAATAAAGAAGGAATTTGTGTGGATACTTCTTTTTACGCTAATTAAGGAATAGCCTGGCTGTGGGTCCAACTTCTCACTTAATCTGTAATTTGTGTAATCTGGAAAGAACGGAAAACGCGGCGATTAGATGTGATTTCTGTCAACGACTTCATGACTTTATCTGCATAAATTGGAATGATAAGGAAATAACTCTTGTCTCGAACGCGAAACATCGTGGAGATCAAATTTCTATGTAGCGCATGTACACAGACGGTAAATTCATTCGCGGTCTTTAAAGAAATGGAGAAAGCAGACTGGAATGTTACAGAAAAGAATGAAATAATGGGGACACAAGGGTCCGGAATTGTCCCAACGAAAAACCGGGTAGAAGAGAGAGAGGACGAAATAACGAATAACAGCATAAGAACGAACAACAATTTAATAACGAATAACAATATAAACAATATAATACGGAAGGAAGACATACTGTAGATGAAAGACAAGAAATAAGTAAAAGTTAGGAAGTAGTCAAACTGTCCAATGAGCGAAATGATAAAAAGATAATAACTAAAAAGGTAGAAAATAAACAGCCAAAGAAAAATGATAATACCAAATTTAGAACTTTGAAAATAATAAGAAAACAAAAAGTAGAAGCGTAGAAAATATCGTATGTAAATACTACGCGAAAGGGAACTGCAGATATCGGGATGGGCAATGCATATATGCACATCCCACATTATGCAACATGCATTACACAAGGGGATACTGCAAATTTGATAAGAAATGCAAGTTCCACCATCTTACGGTCCGCAAAACCTATGCAAGATATGGGAGTTGCAAATACGTAAAAAAATGTCGTTACCACCACCCTCAAAGGAACGCAACGAGTGAACAGGAAAAACAAACATCAAAGAAGAGTGCCAATTTTTTAGATGCAGCCAACACAATTCAGCTGCCAAATACTATCCAGCAATTACAAAATCAGCTGACAAATATAGGAATCCGAGAGCAGGACAGAAGACACGCACAAAGGCACTTCATGCGTTATCGGGACAACAGGTTCCGACAAAGATAAAAAGAGGTAAATTCTCGGAGGACCACAAGGCAACGAAAACCGGCACCCCCATTGGAAAACAATCGGAACCACCTGTATGCGAAAACGAAAGAGAAAAATAAAAAACAATCCTAGCCAACATTCAGGGCCTTAAATCAAACCATTCCCCGAACAAAGTTTTATACCTGAAAGGACTCAAGCAAGAAGCCGGAGCAGACTTTGCATGCCTCACGGAAACTCATCTAAAGGACTGCCAGGCGAACTGTGAAAATTGTGAGTCCTGTATTGACAAAAAATAAATACAAATTGACAACTATGACATCCTCCGAGCCGACAGAACAGTGAGACGTAAAGGAGGATGTGCTCTTTACACACGCGAAAGGCATATGACAGAAATGACTATAAGTCCCTCAAACAGCTACGTAGAATGTGCAGCAGCAAAAGTTGCAAAATTAAATATGGTACTAATTGTAATGTACAGACCCCCAAACAAGCCATCCTCAAAATTTTCAGATTCCATTACAGAGGTAAGAAACTGGGTAAAAGACCTACACTCTCCAACCCCAAATATTTTTCTCTGTGGTGATTTTAATTTCCCATTCATGAAATATAAGAGGATAGGAAAAAGTATATGCATACACCACGACAAGGGGGGCACACTGGAAGACCAGGAGCAGGTAAAAATGCTATTAGCTCTAGCTGATGAATTTATATTAACGCAAGAAATAACAGAAAGCACAAAAAAAACAACTGCCTATCTTTAAGAAAGGCGATAAAGGTGCGGCGGGAAATTATAGGCCAATCAGTTTAACGTCTCTTGTAGGTAAGCTACTGGAATCAATAATTAGGGATCGTATAGACGAACACTTAGAATTGCATAAACTAGTTAGAAATACGCAGCACGGTTTTAGGCGAAATAAATCTTGCTTAACTAATCTTTTAGAATTTTTTCAAAGCGTGGTTGACGTTTACGACAGTCATCGGGCGGTTGCTGTAGTGTATTTAGATTTTCAAAAAGCGTTTGACACCGTGCCGCACAAAAGACTCATTGAAAAAACTAAGGCTCATGGAATCAGGGGTGTAGTAATAAATTGGCTAGAAGAGTGGTTGCGAGGTAGGAAACTGAGGGTGGTCGTTGATGGAGCGTAGTCATGTTGGGCTAATGTAGCGAGTGGCGTTCCTCAGGGTTCTGTATTGGGCCCCTTGCTTTTTCTTATATATATTAACGATTTAGATGTCGGCCTAGTCAGTACAGTTTCAAAGTTTGCGGATGACACGAAGCTGGGTGGTAGAGCGATTAATGACGAAGATAGAGGTAAAATCCTGGAAGATCTGAATAAAATCGTTGATTGGTCAGTCACATGGCAAATGAGATTTAATGTTGATAAGTGCAAAATTTTGCATATAGGTTCGCGTAACGGTAATTTTGCGTATATTATGTCAGGGAAAGATTTAACAAGCGTAGATCAGGAAAAAGATTTAGGAGTTATAGTCACTGGTGATTTAAAAGTAGCGAAACAAAGTACAGCAGCGGTCAATAAGGCGAACAAAGTGTTAGGTTTTATAGCTCGAAATTTTGAGTACAAATCGCGCGATATTATGTTCCTCTTTATAAATCATTAGTTAGACCCCATTTGGAGTACGCGATCCAATTTTGGAATCCGCATATGCGCAAAGAGATAGACAAAATCGAAAGAGTTCAAAGACGAGCAACTAAGATGATTCCGTCGCTTAGGTCAAAGTCGTACGAGGATAGGCTTAAGGAGTTAAAAGTGACCACACTCGAGACTAGGAGGCTAAGGGGTGATCTAATCCAGGTTTTCAAAATTATGAATGGGTTCGATAACGTAGATAGAGATAGCTTTTTCGAAATATCTCAATATAATAAGACAAGAAATAACGGGTATAAGTTGACAAGTAGAAGGTTCGAGACAGCAGTTGCGAAAAACTTTTTTACGCATAGAATAGTAAATAGCTGGAATAGTTTGCCGGTAGAAGTAATTAGTAGCACGTCAATAAACATGTTTAAAAATCGATTAGAGCATATGTTGATAGATTGGGTATAGTTTAAGGTAGTAAAATTAATGCTCTGTGGTGATAGATCCCACAGCTCAACACAAGTGTTGTGGGATATAGGGAGGCAGCATCTTGGGTTAGGGGATACTCTCTGTCCTTACACACCCCATTTAAAGAGATTCCTCTGCCGAGCGGTGCCCCCCATAGTACTGTGAGGTATTGAAAAACTCATGATCTTCACTTGCCCCACAAACACCTTTAAATGGGAGACCCAAAATGGGTGCACACACATTTCTACATTACTGTACAGTCTTTACAGCCACACCTACATTTCCTCCTAAGTATATATATTGTAATGTATATGGTTGTAAATTTTGACTTGGTCCGCAATCGATATGGACCGTGACTTTTTTGGTTGGCAAGGTACTAGTATTGATGGATACCGTAATGAAATTGACTGGATTCTTTGGATCTGATATATTTGCATGTCGGTTATAAATAGATATAGAGTGTAACATATTTGTGGATAGTAGTCTATTATGACTTGATCCTCTGGATCCAGAGATTCTATCTTTAGTTTTAATTCGATAATTAATTAGTTTTAAATTGATAATTATTTAGTTTTGTAAAAATTGGTCGTTGCCAATGTACAGGCAGATTTTATATAAATTTCTTATGTTCTTGTGGTTCGGGACCCACGTAAAATTGTAGGTCCCCTCCGCCACCACGGAGGACATACACAATACACAATTACGAACACAGTTAGGTAGACCAGCCATGAGTGGATCCTAGGGTCTTTGTTGGTCTGAAACATTATAACATTATAACATTTGGTATTCGCAAACAACAGTAATCTAATTGATAATGTAGAAATATCCCCAACTATGATATCGGACCACAACATCACTGAAATAACAACTAATATAAAGGCAACAGGAAAGGAAAGAACACGCATAACAGAAAGAAGCAAATTCGAACTTTTTAATTTTCACTCCAAAGCTATAAACTGGGAAGATGTGACAGCCAGCATGGAAGTAATAGATTGGAAAACCATTTTTGAGGCCAACACAACGAAGGAGATGCTAATGACCTTAGAGGAGAAGACGTTAGAAATTGTGGAAAAACATGCGCCAAAAATACAACAAAGAAGAAAGAGAAGCAGGTTCGAAAGACAAAAGAGGGCATTGTTTCGAAAGAGAAAAAGAGTGACTGCAAAATTAAGTAACTGTAAAGATGACATCAGCAAAATATTAAATGATAAACTGCAGAGTATCGATGACGTCATACAGGAACTAATCGAGAAGCATACACAAAAAGAAGAAGACGACGCTATAGAAGCGATAAAGGCTAACTCAAAGTACTTCTATAATTTTGCAAAAAGAAAGTCGAAAAACCATGCGACAATCGGACCTTTAAAAAACGAGAACAGTGCTTTATCTGATGACCTAACAGAAGTATCTGAAATTTTAAGCGCTCAGTACGAATCATCTTTCAGTACCCCAAAAACTGACAAATTGTTATGCGATAGAAACGCGTTCTTTGAAGAAGAACCACAAGGGGAAAGTATAACGGATTTAGACTTGACGGATGATATTACACGCCATGGGGAAACTAAAAACATACTCAGCGGCAGGACCTGATAAATGGAATGCCACACTGAACAAAAACTGCAAGAATGCATTCGCTGAGCACCTACGGTATACTGGATATGGAGATGATCACTAGATACGAGAGAAATACCGGGAATCCTGAAGAGCGCGAAGACATAGTCCCAATATATAAAAGAGGAGATCGATTCGAGGCCAAAAACTATAGGCCAGTGTCGCTTACATCTCATCTCACTAAAAAATTTGAAAGAATAGTTAGAGAAAATTTATGACTTTTTGGAAACTCAGAAAAAATTCAATGATAACCAACACGGGTTTCGGTCAGGAATCACATTATTGATGCACTTGAAAGTAATGAAAACTATGATGTACTATACACAGACTTTGCTAAAGCGTTCGACAAGTGTGACCACGGAATCATAATACATAAACTGAAATATATGGAAATAACAGGAAGAGTAGGGAAATGGATATATAATTTCCTTAGTAAGCGGCGGCAAGTCGTTACAGTACAAGGAGTATCTTCATCAGAATCAGAGGTCCTCAGCACAGTACCACAAGGAACAGTATTAGCTCCACTACTCTTTATAATCATGCTAACTGACATAGATGAGGACGTTACCAGAGACAGCACAGTAACATCCTTTGCCGAGGACACAAAGATCAGTAGAAATATAAGAAACCCAGAAGATATAGGATCTCTACAAACCGACATAAACAGAATCTACAAGTGAAGAGAAGGCAACAATATGAAGTTTAACACCGAGAAATTTGAGCTGTTACGGTATGGAAAAATAGAAGACCTAAAATCCATGCAATATTATACCCCAAATGGACCGGAAATTCAGAGAAATTCCAGAGCAAAAGATTTAGGGGTTGTAATGACAGATGCTGCAAAATTTGAAACACAAAATAAGATAGCAGTAAACATAGCAAAGAGAATAACGGGAAAGATATTGAGAACCTTTAAACGAAGGGATAGGAATGTAATGATTCCTCTACTGAAAACACTGATCATACCCAAATTGGAATACTGCTCGGTCCTAACATGCCCATATAAAAAAGAAGATATTAGACAGCTGGAAGGGATCCAGAGAAGCTTCACAGCCAAGATCAATGGGTGCAAAGAACTAAATTACTGGGAAAGGTTATGCGAACAAGACCTATGTTCACTGGAAAGGAGAAGAGAGAGATACACCATTACACTTGGAAAATAATAGCGAAACTAGTCCTTAATCTTACTCTGAACCCTATAACTCCCCAAACAACGGTGGAAAGTAGAAACGGTAGACTGTGTCGTATTCCCAAATTAAAGGCGAGACAGGGAACATCCTTAACCCTGAAAGAAAATAGTTTTGTGGTGAGAGAACCAAAAATTTTTAATCAGCTGCCCAAAGACCGAAGAAACATGAAGGGAGTTGCAGTGGACATCTTCAAAAGAAGACTAGACGCCTGGCTTGACCTTCGCGAAATGAGAAATCATCGCGCGGAACCTTTGTAAGGTTGTAAGGTAAGGTGTGTATATATATATATATATATGAAAATTATTTCACGAAAGTAACACGTGAAAAATATTTATGATGAATAAAACCACGAAGGAAAGGAAACACAGAGTGGTGCTCAAGCGCTTTCGTCTAATGACATCCTCAGGAACACTGAAGTAAATAAAGAGTTCAAGACTATATATAAGTTACAAAAAAAAAAATTATATATATATATATAATAAATATAGAAATAAAAATTGTGGGAGGAGCATACGAATTTGTCAGGAAAACTACCAATTTTAGCACTTTGCCTGAATTCAACACAAGATCAAATGGATTGTTTACAACCAATTTTATAGATAATGCCTGAATGATATATAGGCCACAAAAAAATAAAAAATAAAAATAAATTGAAAAATAAAAATTGTAAGAGGAGCATACAAATTTATAAGGGAAAATTACCAAAGTTTTAGCACTCTGCCTTTCTTGTCTAAATCCGTTTTGAACGAATTCAAAACAACGGGATCGAGTTGAAAAAGACCTTTGGTCATGTTAAAGTTATTTGTAAGTTGGATAATAGCAGACTGAAGAATATTTCTATTAACAATGTTGCTAGAGTGAAACAAAACTGAAGCATTATTCCAATCAATACAATGGGATAACTCTGACAAATGGACCAAAAGGGCACTGGACGACTATCCCGTTCTAACGGAATATTGATGCTGTTTTACACGCGTGTGCAAATCCTTTCCCGTCTGACCAATGTAAAAAGAATCACATTGTTTACAACCAATTTTACAGATAATGCCTGAATTATTGGTAGGGCTATTTTTTACTATGATATTTTTCACAATATTGTTATATGAAAATACTACATTAATATCCAAAAGTTTAAGTACACAGCAATGCCTAAAAAGCCCGGGAAAAATGGAAGTACTAAAATATTCTTTGACAAAGTGCGAGTGTTATTATTTGCACGATAGAAGGTTCTTTTGCCTTGTTAAGACAAGATTCCATAAACGCAGGTGGGTAGCACAGATCACTTCCAATACCGTTGATGTTTTCCAATTCGGCATCGATGTATTCCGGACTGGCGATCCTAAGAGGGCGGAGAAACATTGAAGAAAATATGCCTTCTTAATGGGGTGTCATGTCCAGAGTAACAGTGTACGTAGGACATATTGTTTTTTTTTTTCCGATAGATACTAAACTTAAAACCTGGGCTTTCCCTATTTACACGAACATCCAAAAACGGGATTGAGTTGTCTTGTTCCACTTCTAAAGTAAACTTAATGGAGGGGACTTGATCATTTAACTGAAGGAGGAAGTCATCCAGGTCACGATTCATGGGCCAGATACACAAAATATCGTCGACGTACCGCAACCATGGGATGCCAACCCCCAGGATTCTCGGAATGTAAGTAATTTCAAAAAACTCCATATAAATATTGGAGAGGAAGGGCGACAAGAGGTTGCCCAATGCCCATGGCCATCCCAAAATCCTGTTGATAATACTCGCTATTGAAAGTGAATTTACACTCTTTGATGCAAAGCTTAATAAGTTCCAAAACGATGTCTGCAGGTAGTGGCAGGTCGTACTTATGTAATTCTCGGGCCTGAAAGTCAAGCATATCGTCAATCGGCACTTTTGTAAACAATGAACAAATGTCAAAACTGATCAATCTATCGTTGGTTTCAGTGCGTACATTATTCAATTTTTCAGTAAGATCCATGGAATTTTTTATATATGAATCAGAGATAGTTCCGACAATGGGGGACAAGACTTTGACAAGCCATTTGGAGAGTTTATAGGTAATAGAGCCCACCGAGCTAATAATAGGGCGCATAGGGTTGCCAGGTTTGTGGGTTTTAACAAGACCGTGAAGGTAGGGAAGAGAAGGTGAAGTGGACATGAAAAGCGGAATTAAGTCCTTATGATCTTTGAGAATGCGTTTCAAGCCACTATTGAATGATTTGATGACGTCATCCTGCGGGTTCTTCCTTAGTTTTCTGTATGTGGCGGGGTCCTGGAGCAGCTCGTTCATCTTTCTAATGTAGTTCACTTTGTCCATAATAACTATGGTGTTAGCCTTGTCTGCTTTAGTAATATGGAGCTCACCATCTTTATTAAATTGTGAGAGGCTATTGCGAAAACGTTTAGGAAAGTTATCTTCGTAAGTACTATTCGCAGCACTTTAAAAAAGGCCTTTAACCCTTTAACGCCGAACGTTTTTGTAGGGTTAAGTCTAAATGCGTGCATTTGAAACGGTACGTATTCAACCCAGTCGGCGTTAGAGGGTTAACTATGTTAACCAAAGACTGAGGAAGATTACACTGTTTTTCAAAATAAGCAAGACTATAACAAATTTGTAAAGTAGAAGGTTTTTTAACAATAAAAAAGGACATACCAAATCCATGGGCACTTTTTGCATCGTCACTAATGTTTTCGAAGAAAGGTTCAAAACACATTTTGAGCTTGCTTTTTTACTCCACTGACTATTTCGAATGAGACTTTTAATTTTGCGATCCAAAATGTTGCGAAGTGAAGAAGTTCTCCGACGCAACTCGTTGTAAATTTCATCAAACAAAGGTTGGATCCACGGTTGGGGAACAACGGTCACAAAATTACGTTTGGCAATACGTAAATTTTTGAAGGCGGACCACTCATTTTGTCTGGTGACTTCAGTATGTTTCTTTAAAATTAATCTGCTGAAGTTGTTGAACGGATGGTCGTCAATTTGTCAGAGGCGACTCGGAAGGAGGGACTGGGAAAGGACCTGCTCCTCTAGACAATTAGTAAGAAACTTTCGTCGGATACGAATTGCATGCACCTTCATTAATGTAGAAGAAAACACGGACACAAACGGAGACAAGAGAGGGAACAGCAAGCCGAAGGAACGCGTGGTGTTCATTATATGAAAATTATTTTACGAAAGTAGCACGTGAAAAATATTTAGGTTGAATAAAACCACGAAGGAAAGGAAACACAGAGTGGTGCTCAAGCGCTTTCGTCTAATGACACCCTCAGGAACACTGAAGTAAATAAAGAGTTCAAGAATATATATAGTAAATGCAAAAAACTTCACTTTTTTCTACGTGAAGGTCAAAATATGAAAATAAAAACCCACTCTAATAGACAGAGTTTATTTCCACGACAGTTTCGACGCCCACTGGCATCCTCCTCGGGTGGATACAGAAACACGAATGAACCAAAACAAGAGGGAAAACCAGTCCAGGGACCGACCGTTAAGAAATTCGCACCTAGGTTAGATCCCATTCTCCCGACACCGGAAGGGCATTTTCATTAAGTACATTCGCGCAAATTTAAAACTATCTTCCTGTTCTAAACATACAGATTCTATTATATTTTTTACATAATTATTGAATTTTATTATTATTTTATTACATTTAATATTGCATAATTATTTATTACAGAAATTATAAATTTATTATTACATTGGTTATTACATTATTGTTTATTATACAGAACTTATAAACCGAAAAACGAATGAAAAAAGCCGATTAGGAAACAATCCAGAGAAATTCGCACCTAGGTTAGATACCGTTCTCCCGACACTGGAAGGGCATTTTATTACAGGGTCCGCTTATAAGTACATTCCCACAAATTAAAACTATCTTCTTGTTCTATACATACAGATTCTAATATTTTGACATAATTACTGCATTTATTATTACATTTACATTTTTTTAACATTTATTATTATTACCTTTACCCTAATTATTAAATTTATAATATTACCTTTATTATTACATCTGTTGCATTATATTTATTTCCACATTTATTACTTCCATTATTACATTTACTAAAGGCGAGTAAGGAAACATTCCAATCCAGAGACATTTAAGAAATTCACACTTAGGTTCGAACACGTTCCCACGACTCCGTAAGGGATTTTTTGACCAAGAATCTCATTAAAGGGTCTAACTTATAAGTACCTTCGCACAAATTAAAATTATCTACTTTTTCTATACACACAGATTCTATTATTTTTCTTTTGACATAATTATTACATTTATAAAGTACCTTACTTGATTCCCAATCTATAGCATGATTATTTTGGCTGGCGTGATAAAAAATGGCATTATTAGTATTACAACTTCTGAAGGCATATTTGTGTTCTTTAATACGGGTTTCAATATTTCTTCCAGTTTCTCCCACGTATACTAAATCACAACTTTTACAGGGAATGCTGTAGACACAGGCTTGTTCCTCTTTTGCCACGTTATTCCTAACCAATTTACTTTTCACGGTAGACGAATATTTGAACGCCAAAGCAAACTTAAAATCTTTCGTCAACGGTTTTACTCTTTCTAAGCCGGCAATGTAAGGCAAACTCACATATTGTTTTTGGTTAACTGAAGGTTCCCGAGGGGCATAAAAAGATTTTCTGGCTTTAAAATACGCCTTTCTGATAAACCACTCGGGATATTTTAAATCCTTAAAAATGTTCCAAATCTTTGAATTTTCCGGGTCCAGCAAATGTGGGCTACAAATATTAAATGTAATAAAATTAATAATAAATTCAATAATTATGTAAGAAAAATATAATAGAATCTGTATGTTTAGAACAGGAAGATAGTTTTAAATTTGCGCGAATGTACTTAATGAAAATGCCCTTCCGGTGTCGGGAGAATGGGATCTAACCTAGGTGCGAATTTCTTAACGGTCGGTCCCTGGACTGGTTTTCCCTCTTGTTTTGGTTCATTCGTGTTTCTGTATCCACCCGAGGAGGATGCCAGTGGGCGTCGAAACTGTCGTGGAAATAAACTCTGTCTATTAGAGTGGGTTTTTATTTTAATATATATAGATTACATATAATATATATATATATATATATATATATATATATATATATATATATATATACATACATACATATATATATATATATATATATATATATATATATATAATAAATATAGAAATAAAAATTGTGGAGGAGCATAAAAATTCGTAAGGAAAACTACTAATTCTCGGAACTATGATTCACATGTAAAAAATTCCATGGATCTTACTGAAAAATTTAATGATGTACGCGTTGAAACCAACGATAGATTGATCAGTTTTGACGTTTGTTCATTGTTTACAAAAGTGCCGATTGACGATATGCTTGACTTTCTCTCCCGAGAATTATATAAGTACGACCGGCCACTACCTGCACACATCGTTTTGGAACTTATTAAGCTTTGCATCAAAGACTGTAAATTCACTTTCAATAGCGAGTATTATCGACAGGTTTTTGGGATGGCCATGGCTAATAGGGCATATTATACTCGGTTCAGGGTTGAAATTTTGGAAAAACAAATTGGCTAATATGTATTCCTATGTAAAAATTAATTCTAAGATGGGTTTATTATTTGCAACTTTTCCGAAAAATCTCATTTTCATGGTCAAAATCGCGATTTTCTGATTTGAAGGCTGCCTAACGCAGCCTCAGGGCACCCAAACCAAAGCGCGCAGCTGTTCTGCATATGATTTAGTCTAAAAGCTGCTTTTCTTACCTCATCCTTGCTTTCTTGCGTGTTTCAACACCTCTGGGTGCTGAAAAAAATGTTTAGATTTCACGTAAAACTTAAGAATTTTAAGTTTTTCTTCAAAGAATAGGCGCGGCTCACCAGCTCTACTCTGATCGAGTAGCGGGAGACTTGCCACCTCCACGTGTAGGTTTACACGCCCGTTCTTCCTGGATCCCTGAAAAGCGTGGCCTCCTAAGATCTTATATTATGATCTTTTGAGGACTTTCAGCTCTTATGAGCATTAACGGTGGCTTCAGCCTCTTCATCAGCCACTCGAACCTGAAAAGCTCTTAAGTATGTCCTACTTCGATCTGAACACTGGGAGCATTTCTCGATGATCTATCCTGGCTCTCACCCAACCATCTCTCCTCTCGTGACCGTACACAGCTTGGGAAGCAGTTGAGACTTCCTGTACAGCTCTCTCGCAGGACTGAGTATGAACAGAGAAAGCGTCCAGTTGATGAGATTCTCAGGTGAAGTGGCTTGCAGATTGACTTTGGGATTTTTATGGGGCCTCACTGTCGTATCACCAAAGTCTCTTCCTTCTCTGATCTTCTCTATCTGGCTCACAGCAAAAGCTCTCTGATGCTCATCCTCACTGTACAGGAATGAAGCCAGGATGTTCTCAGGATGTGCGTGGTAAGCTCCTCTTATCACTGCAGCAGAGATGATGTTCCTGACCTCGGTAGTCTGGTTCCTCAGCAGCCTCAGGCTTGAAAGAACTGGTGCAGGCCCAAATTTGAGGTGGTGCTTCACTTTCATGTCGTAGTACATTTTGAAGTAGAAGTTAAGGCAGAACTTCACGAGGACCTCGAGCCTCCTCAACACCTCCCCCTTCAGTCCGTGCTCCCTCATCCACAACAGCAAGATGGCCTGTGCAGTAGTGAGCCACCTGGATTGGTTCAGAGGTCCGCATGAGACCAGCCAACTGTGGACTGAGACTTCCAGACTTGATGGCTTTGATCAGAAGATAGCAGTTGTGCTACTCTGTGGAGAGAGATTTGACTATCTCTACTGGCAGCTCTATGATATCTTCATTTCCTTCCACTGGTTTGAAGTTGAAGTTGACCTCAAGTTCATTCACTTTCTCAAGAAATTTTCCAATAGGCCCACTGAAGCCTGACCGGGGAGTTACAGGGCCATCCAGCTTGTTGATTAAGTGCCTCAGGGGGAGCTCGTTCACATGGAGCTGAGAGATCATCCAGTGGCACTTGCGCCCCAGCATCTTCTCCAATAGGGCTATGGTGCCTCCAGACCACACAGTGTTGGTGTTGGTAGAGTCTCCTCCAAACATTACAGGGCTCTCGTCAGCTCCGTGATCCAGAAGCCACTCATGCAGGCCCTGAGCGATCTTATGAGCAGGCTTTTCTCCTTCCTCAGGTTCCTCGGGAGTGAAATGGAAGAGGTACTTTCCTTGAGGCTCCCACGTGATAGTGTAATGCTCCTCGATCACTTTGCCAGGATGAAATCTTCCTGTCACTTCGTCATATTTCAACACCTTTGTGTTCCTATCCTGCTTGCCATCAAAGAATATCCCAGAGATCTTCTCCTCCTCTAACCTCTGCGTGAGAGCTTCAACTGATGAGGCCATTACTTCCTCCTTGGCCCTCCAGACTTTCATGCCATCTATGGCCAAGTAAGCCTTGTCTTTGGAAAGATGACCGGCCTTACCGAAAAAAATGGCGTCCACTCACTTCTACTTCACAATTATAACTGGCGTAATTGCTCAGAGCCATCTATTGAGAGAATGTTGAACTTCGCCTTCTGCGTCCAAATGGTTACAAAGATTCAAATGGAGTACATTTTTTTTTCTTATGTATGTATGTATTAAACCTGTGTAAGAATTAAGCAAAGTTAATGTGTCTAAATGGCAACAAATTACGACAAAGGGTTAAAAACATGAGGTTGTGTTCAATTGAATATTCGGTATTTCAACAGAGAACAGAAAACCGCAATTTTGAACATGATAACGCGATTTTTGGGAAAAGTTGCAGAAAAGAAACCCCTCTTAGAATTAAATTTTACATAAAAATACATATCAGCCAGAGTGAAATTTGGACTCGGAAAACTATGATATGCCCTAATGGGCAACCCCTTGTCGCCCTTCCTCTCCAATATTTATATGGAGTTTTTCGAAATTACTTACATTCCGAGAATCCTGGGGATTGGCATCCCATGGTTGTGGTACGTCGACGATATTTTGTGTATCTGGCCCATTAAGTTCACTTTAGAAGTGGAACAAGACAACTCAATCCCATTTTTGGATGTGCGTGTACATTGGGAAAGCCCAGGTTTTAAGTTTAGTATCTATCGGAAAAAAAAAAACAATTTGTCCTACGTGCACTTTTATTCTGGACATGACACCCCCATTAAGAAGGCATATTTTCTTCAATGTTTCTCCGCGCTCTTAGGATCGCCAGTCCAGAATACATCGATGCCGAATTGGAAAAAATCAACTGTATTGGAAGTGATCTGTGCTACCCACCTGCGTTTATGGAATCTTGTCTTAACAAGGCAAAAGAACCTTCTATCGTGTAAATAATAACACTCGCACTTTGTCAAAGAATATTTTAGTACTTCCATTTTTCCCGGGCTTTTTAGGCATTGCTATGTACTTAAACTTTTGGATATTACTGTAGTATTTTCATATAACAATATTGTGAAAAATATCATAGTAAAAAATAGCCCTACCAATAATTCAGGCATTTCTATAAAATTAGTTGTAAACAATGTGATTCCTTTTACATTGGTCAGACGGGAGAGAATTTGCACACGCGTGTAAAACAGCATCAATATTCCGTTAGAACGGGATAGTCGTCCAGTGCCCTTTTGGTCCATTTGTCAGAGTTATCCCATTGTATTCATTGGAATAATGCTTCAGTTTTGTTTCACTCTAGCAACATTGTTAATAGAAATATTCTTGAGTCTGCTATTATTCAACTTACAAATAACTTTAACATGAGCAAAGGTCTTTTTCAACTCGATCCCGTTGTTTGAATTCGTTCAGAACAGATTTAGACAAGAAGGGCAGAGTGCTAAAACTTTGGTAATTTCCCTTATGTCATAAATTTGTATGCTCCTCCTACAATTTTTATTTTTCAATTTATTTTTATTTTTTATTTTTTTTGTGACCTATATATCATTCAGGCATTATCTATAAAATTGGTTGTAAACAATCCATTTGATCTTGTGTTGAATTCGGGCATATATATATATATATATATTATTTTTTTTGTAACCTATATAAAGGGTGATCCAGAGAAATGGGACCCAAAAGAAACCCCTGTAACTCTTAAAGTATAAGTCCTTTTATAAAATCATACGCATCATTCGAAAGAGGATAGTTACAAGTTTGTACAGGATTGTATAGGTTTTGACAATACAAGACAAGATAAGATACAAAACAAAATAAAAGTGTTAGTTAAAACTAACCCTTCAAGATGACTGCATGGACTGTGGAACAGCTGCGTTTCATAACTGAGCAATATTATGAGCATGGAAGAAGTGTAGTTTCAGCTCTTAGAAGGTGATTTTGACATCTGAAAATTTGTCTTGAAAGATCTTTGAGCTGAAACTACACTTCTTCCATGCTCATAATATTGCTCAGTTATGAAACGCAGCTGTTCCACAGTCCATGCAGTCATCTTGAAGGGTTAGTTTTAACTAACACTTTTATTTTGTTTTGTATCTTATCTTGTCTTGTATTGTCAAAACCTATACAATCCTGTACAAACTTGTAACTATCCTCTTTCGAATGATGCGTATGATTTTATAAAAGGACTTATACTTTAAGAGTTACAGGGGTTTCTTTTGGGTCCCATTTCTCTGGATCACCCTTTATAATCTTGAACTCTTTATTTACTTCAGTGTTCCTGAGGATGTCATTAGACAAAAGCGCTTGAGCACCACTCTGTTTCCTTTCCTTCGTGGTTTTATTCATTATATATAATATATATATATATATATATATATATATATATATATATATATATATACTGTGTATATATATATATATATATATATATATATATATATATATATATATATATACTGTGTATATATATATATATATATATATATATATATATATATATATATATGCGAAATTTGAAACACAAAATAGGATAGCAGTAAACAAAGCAAAGAGAATAACTGGGCAGAGAGTGAGAACCTTTAAACGAAGGGATAGGAATATAATGATTCCTCTACTGAAAACACTGATCGTACCCAAATCGGAATACTGCTCAGTACTGACACACCCATATAAAAAGAAGCCATTAGACAGCTAGAAGGGATTCAGAGAAGCTTCACAGCGAAGATGAATGGGTGCAAAGAACTAAATTACTGGGAAAAGTTATGCGAATTAAACCTATATTCACAGGAAAGGAGAAGAGAGAGATACGCCATTATTTACACTTGGAAAATAATGGAGAAACTACGAGAGCCACTCAATATATTTTGCCCCACCTTCTTTTTTTCTTTCCAAGTTTCCTTGTAAGTTCCAGAAATTTTGCACACAAGTAGTTACATACTTTTTTACAAGTTTTTATTTTTCCACATAGTCTCCATCCTTTTCTATGGCTTTCCTCCACCTCAAAACAAGGGCCTTTATTCCTTGCTGGTAAAAGTCCGCTGTGTTCCGCTGGAGCCACCTCTTAACCTCCTCAACAACCTCATCGTCACTGAAACTTTCTTCCACGAATAGAATAGCATCCTTCATTGGCCCAAACAAATGGAAGTCTGAAGGTGCCAGATCCGGGCTGTATGGAGGGTGGGGTAACACAGTCAAGCGCATTTTTGTGGTCTTGCGTTATCGTGCAAAAGAAGGACGTCTTCCAGTTTTCTCTCCAATCGAACTCGCTTTATACGTCTCTGGAGTTTCTGTAGGGTAGCAATATATGCCTCTGAGTTGATTGTTTGTCCTTTCTTCATAATGTCGACCAGAATCACCCCTTTTATGTCCCAGAAGATAGTGGCCATAACCTTTCCTGCAGAGGGAGCCATTTTGAACTTTTTCTTGCGTGGGGAGTGTGCGTGATACCACTCCATGGATTGGCCTTTTGTTTCAGGTTGAAAGTGGTGTACCCAAGTCTCATCCCCAGTCACAATTCGTGAAAGGAAGTCATCCCCTTCTGTCTCGTATCGAACCAACAACCCAGATGCTGAATTATCGTATTCATACTTCCTTCACTGATTCCTAGCTCCAGTGATAGCTCCTTGTATGTGACTCGCCGATTTGATCGAATGATGCTGCTAGCACGTTGCAGTGTGAGATGTCACTATCGATGCCGGGCGACCGCTGCGTGGCTCATCATCGAGGCTGGCTCTCCCTCTCTCCGATGATCTCATACGTTTAGACCAGCCTCCACCTGTACTTCGATCAACAACAGCATCTCCGTAAACGTTTTGTAGACTTTTCTGAATATTTCCAACTGTTTCCTTCTCTGTGGTTACGAACTCGATAACAGCTCTCTGTTTACGACGCACATCACTGTCAGACGCCATTTTCGAAACTGCGTTAACCATCGGTTTTATACAGGGGCTTTTAAAAGCGGTTTTATACAAGGAGGGGAGGTTCAAACTAGAAAAATCCGATTATGTGAAGCGCAGAAAGTTGAAACTTACGGCCCAAAAGACATTTCAGCTCATGGCCTATTATTTAGCTAAGAAAAAAGGGTGGGGCCAAATATATTGAGTGCCCCTAGTAGACCCTAATCTTACTCTGAACCCTGTAACTCCCCAAAAAACAGTGGAAAGTAGAAAAGGAAGACTGTCGTTTTCCGAAATTAGAGGCTAGACAGGGAACGTCCTTAACCCTGAAAGAAAATTGTTTTGTTGTGAGAAGACCAAGACTGTTGAATCAGCTGCCGAAAGACCTAAGGTAAGGAACACGAATGGTGTTGAGGTGGACATCTTCAAAAGAAGATTAGACGCCTGGCTCAGAACAATCCCCGATGAGCCGGGCGTACCTGGCTATGTGAGGTGGAGACTACAAGAACTAAACTCACTACTTCACCAGGCCAACTCGAAAGGAGGTACGACAAGCTTGACATTCGTGAAATGAGAAATCATCGCACGGAACATTTGAAAGGTTGAAAGGAGAAGAAAGGTATATATGAGGGGTCGCGTACTGTAACCGTGAATGCGCCAAATCTCGTTTTTTTTTTTTTTTTTTCATCTTATGGTTCAGTCAATCATATTCTTTCATTTCCTGAAAGGATTTTCGTGAAAACACACTAGAAATAGCCTTTCTAAAAAAAATGTTCCATTTTTACTACTCAGAGATCTAAAACCATTTTTTTTCATTTTTATGCTTTGTAACAAATAGTGTTGTTCTAATAAAACAAATAAAAACATTTTACTAGATTAACATTGTTGAAATATGCATTAAATTAAAGAACACATTTTTTTCTTGCTTATAAACTTTGTTTAATTAAATCTATTGAAACTAAAGCATGTTACACGAGTTTCGACGTAAAAAACTTAAACCTCTTTTTCTCAAAAGTATGTTTTGGCGCATTCGCGGTTATAGTACGCGACCCCTCATATATGATGTAAAATAACGCAGTCGCGACCAAGTATGAAGAAGGAAACCACTCTTCAGGAAGACGTAAATTTTTATTTCTTAACACCAATACAATGCAGTTTCTGCTCCTCGCGAACCCTTCTTAATTGAGAAGGGCTCGCAAGGGGCCGAAACTGTATTGTGTTAAGAGTGAAGAGTGGTTTCCTTCTTCATATATATATATATATATATATATATATATATATACAGTATGTTATGGTCTTTATGCGAAATTGGACTTTTTGCAAAAGGGTTAAGTCGTGATATTTTCGTTAAGCAACGGAAATATCACGACTTAACCTAACCATAGTCGAGGGCAGACATTTGACCTAACCGGCCATTCAATTAACCTAAATCGGCCTTTTTTAGCAAAAGGGCCAATTTCGCAAAAGGCCGTAACATATACACACACACACACACACACACACAAACACACACACACATATAACCTTTGGTTAACTTCCGCCCGAATTGTTCATTCTGACGAAGGTCAAGCTTTTCACTCCACCTTATACCTACAGTTTAACGTGGAATCCGAACCACGCCCCATCAGCAGCCCAGCGTCTTAACTACTAGGCCACCTACGGTACCCATTTATCTACTAACCACTTTCTTTATTGTGTGGAAGGATGAACAGCTGGGTTTTGCTGGGCGCCGGCTGCCGTCTGGTCTCGAACCCGGGGCCGATGGATTCGTAGTCAACGACGCTAACCACTACACCACCGAAGCGCATATATATATATATATATATATATATATATATATATATATATACACACGGCAGGCGGTTACCAAAGGTACATCTTACAGTAAGATTGTGAAACTAGTGAGTTCATAAAATCCCTGAAATTTTTAGTAATTTCCAGTAATTGCTGTTTCACTCTGGAACTTCAGGAAGTTACTAACCTAACCTAACCTAACCTAACCTAGCCTAACCTAACCTGAAGTGCCTTAGTGAAATCACTATTTTCACAATCTCACTATAACATATATATATATATGCGCCTCGATGGTGTAGTGGTTAGCGTCGCTGACTACGAATCCATCGACCCCGGGATCGAGACCCGGCGACGGCAGCTGGCGCGCAGCAAACCAGCTGTTCATTCTTCCACACAATAAAAAAAATAAATTGGTTGGTAGATAAATGGGTACCCTGGGTAGCCTAGTGGTTAAGACGCTGGGCTGGTGGTGGGGTGTAGTTCGGATTCCACGTTAAACTGTAGGTCTAAGGTGGAGTGAAAAGCTTGACCTTCGTCAGAATGAACAATTCAGGCGGAAGCTAACCAAAGCTTATATATATATAGCTAAGGGGTGGCAAACAATGATTCCCCCCCCCCCTGCACAGATGAAACTAATAGAGGTACAAAAAAACTGATTGTTGCATCTTTTAGACAATTTAATTCTACGTCTAAGCAAAACCACTCAATAGTTGGTGTTGCCTCCTCGTGCTTGGCGGACGGCTTCAAGTCGGCAAGGGTAAGAGGTGAGGAGAAACTTGAAAAGGTCAGTGTCGTACTCAAGATTTCGGAGGATTGTTTCTATGTGCTGCGCCATGGTTCGGCGGCAGAATCGGGTGGCTGGTGGTTCAGCAAGCATCAGGGATTCCACTCGGTCTTTCAGGATGGATCCTAAAAGATTCTGCCACCGGGCCATGGAGCAGCACATCGAAACAATCCTCCGAAATCTTGAGTACGACACTGACCTTTTCGAGTCTCTCCTCACCTCCTACCCTTGCCGACTTGAAGCCGTCCGCCAAGCACAAGGAGGCAACACCAACTATTGAGTGGTTTTGTTTAGACGTAGAATTAAATTGTCTAAAAGATGCAACAATCAGTTTTTTTGTACCTCTATTAGTTTCATCCGTGCAGTAGGGTGTCACTTTTGGACTTTTTTTGAAAAGTTTGGTGCTTATCTTTTATATTGTGACAAATTGACCAAAAACCATGAATAAACAAAAAAAAGACAATCGGGTAATATTTAGGGTGCCCGCCCTGCATTTGAAAAATAAGCCCCCTATTCACACAAAAAATGGTGATTTTTTGAGATATTTTTGGTTATAGTTTCCTTACTAATCATCGTATTTCAAAAATTTGCTATCAAAATGTAGAGAATAACGGTATCCTCTTTTTGTGAACGTTTTAAAACTATTTTATTTGTATACGGTGCTGATATTTGAGTGGACCTTATGAAATTTTTCCCTCTTTTTTTTAATTTCTATAACATTTATTTACAGTATTTCCAGATTTTATCTTCAAAACGTATGCAAATATAACCAAATGTATGATAACTCTGCTTTCCTTTCGGAATTCTATTATAGATTTGCTTAATTTCATAGTTTATTAAAATTACTCAATAGCCATGGCTAACAGTAAGCCAATATTAAGAACAGACCTATGAAAATATGATTCTTTATTGGGAAAGTTAGTGGAAGACATATGCGCAAGAGAAGGAAGCATGCTTCCAACGAATAGTGAAGTTCTGTCACTTTTTCTTCTTGAGAAGGGATCAAATGAAAAGCGACAATGTGTCAAAGGAAGAAAATATTTTGAGAGTATTAGATAAGGTAGAAAAGGTGTGGATTATGGCTGGCATACCATCAAAACCCGTTAGAAAGCAGAATGGACCCAAAAAAATGTTGTGGGATTTGATAAAAGAGCATGAGAAGTTGGGTAAAAATATAAAAAAGAAATGTTATGGAACCCAAAAAACATCTTTTCTGTCTCGTTTAGATAACTTATTTGATATATCAACTGAAAATGTATGTAATGAGATCCAAAATGTTTCATTTTCATTTTCATATACAATAGAAGAATGAGGATCTTCGCTGTTTGGAAGATCAGCGAAGTGCTAGAATATATTATATTCTCTGGGTCCAATCGATAAAGCTTATGTAGCCAAACTGATCAAAAAGACTGCTAGAATAGAAGGTGAAGAAAGAAGAAAATTGAAAGAAAGAGAGCGAAAGGCATTAGAAGAAGAGACACACAAACTTGAATCATCTGAAGGCGAGCTAGTGGACTCAAGTAATGGTGAAGATGATTTTTACTCCGAGCCCAGGCCCATCAAAACGTCCTAAGTTACTACAGTCAACATTAATATCTAATACAGCTGATCGTTTAGAACTATCATTCGGACAACGCTCGACATTTGCATTTGTGGTAGCAGCTGAATGTGGGCTAGATTTAAAAAGAGATGTCATTATCGAAAAGTACTTCTGCGCGAGCTGCGAAGAAGTCGAGGAAAGCTACTGCTGACACTATTAAAGAGTCGTTCAACCCACCTCAATATTGTATAGTCCACTGGGACAGCAAAATGATACTGAATATTTCAGGAGGAAAGCAGGATCGATTGGCAATACTTACAGGGCGTCCCAAAAAAATGTATACACACTTTAAATAATTATAAAGGCAGTGTTTATTAAAATACATTTCATTTTCAAAATGTAATAGAATCTACAGACATTATTTAATTGTTTTGTCAACGCCTGTTTTCAAACTGACGTCCGTTCTGGTCCAGGCACTGCTGATAACGCGAAGCAATGGAATCGCAAACATCACGAAACATTTCGTTTGGTATTTGTGTGCATTCTCGTTCAATGGCTGCTCTCAATTCAGCGACTGTTGCAGGTTTTATAGCGTAGACTTTGTTTTAAGTATCCCCATAAAAAAGTCTAGTGGTGTGAGGTCTGGTGAACGCGGAGGGTATTTTACGAAACCCCTTCGTCCAATCCACATCCACATCGTGCCAAGTACCACTCGCAATACTCCACTCTTCGGTCCGGATCATCTTCATTAATAGCATGGACTAATCTTGGAATGTAACTTTTCCATTGACAGCGCTTCAAAATGCGTTGGACAGACGATTCTGAAATTCCTACCTCACGACTCGCTTGCCGCACAGATTTTCTTGGACTTTGGTGATACGTTTCCAGTACTCTTTCTAGCTTTGTGGGGCTTGTCGATGTCCGTGGTCTTCCGGAACGCTTCTTGTGGACATTCTGAACAGTTCCATCGGCTTCAAACTTATCTCTAATTCGAGTGATGGTAAGTCGCGTTGGTGGATCTGTTTGAAACTCCCTCCTAAACTGTCTTTGCACTTCAACTGCGTTTTCACACTTCCAGTAGCATTTTAGAATGAATTTCCTTTGTTCAAAGCTTAGTCTGACTGCCATTATTAATTCTAATGGGTTTAACTTGGAAAGAAAGAAACATCAATTGAGCTATCAGCTGTTAAAGTGTGTATACATTTGTTTGGGACGCCCTGTATATCGGGAGAGAATGTTGAGAAACTTCTCTCGATTCCCGATATCGGTGTCTCAACTAGATACTAAGCAACCCTTAAAACAGCTATCAATGGCAGACATCTCAAGGACCTGAAAAAATGCTTCATAGATTTTATGACAGATTTGCTCAAAGATAACCAGAGCCTTCCCAGGGATGATTACAAAGAGGTAGCTGAAACAACTATGCTCGTTTTAGGAGAAATTCCTGCCAGAGGAATACACTGGATCAAGCCAGGAGCTCTCCATCACGCCACATGGATGGCTGTCATATTTTATACGAATAAGATGTTAGCATTTTCAGACCAAGCCGGATATGATAATGTTACAATAAAAAAGCTGGAAAGAGTATGCTTGTTTACATCGCTGATCTACTCCAAGTACTGGCTATCAGTCACCAACCCATTTGAGGATCCTGAAAATGACCTCCTCCTATACAACGAATTTGTTCAGTACAAAAAGCTTGACCTGGAATAGCGGAAGCTGCCCTCAACACTCTAAAAGGTCATTACTGGTACCTATCTGAAGAACTTGTAACCCTTTCTCTCTTTGGAGATTTACCTCATAGTGAAAAGGACAAGGTGGCACCTCATCACCTTCTGAATAAAAGAAAGGCCTTGGAATAATTTTTTTTTCCTTGTGGGTTTGAAACTAAGCGTTACAGAATGTAACTATACTTACATATACACTATACTTACATATAGCCTATACTATATACTATACATATAGTACACTATACATATATTGCTACGTTTTCTTACATATATACTATAATTACTTCATATGTATAGTATATAGTATAGGCTATATGTAAGTATAGTGTATATGTAAGTATAGTTACATTCTGTAACGCTTAGTTGCAAACCCACAAGGAAAAAAAAAGATTCCAAGGCCTTTCGTGTATTCAGAAGTGCACCTCGTCACCTTCTGAATAAAAGAAAGGCCTTGGAATCATTTTTCTTTTTCCTTGTGGATTGCATCATTCATTCATCTCACGTGTTTAATTGTGAAATTCATCCTATATGCAGCGATACTTAGAATCCTACAATTTATTGTCTCCAAATCAATATGGCTTCCGTAATAATAAAACAACGGAAATGGCTATTTTAAATCTTATGGAAAATGTAAATATAGCTAAGGAGAACAAAGACATAATTATATCAATATTTATGGATTTGAGTAAGGCGTTTGATGTAATAGACCATAATATTCTACTTAATAAATTATATTGTTACGGCTTCAGAGGAGCAATCAGTGATTGGTTTAAAAGTTATTTGTCCAATAGATATCATTTTGTATCAGTAAATAAGGTTTGCTCAACTAAAGCGCTTGTCAAACATGGTGTGCCACAAGGCTCAGTTCTGGGTCCACTGTTATTTTTATTACATATAAATGACCTTCCACGTTCATCTGATATACTGAACTTCATAATGTTTGCAGATGATACAACTGTCTCTTTTTCTTGCAAAGATGTTAATACAGCTAAGAATATATTTCATTCAGAATTCATCAGTGTAATGAAATGGTTGACCACCAATAAACTCTTCCTAAATACCAGTAAAAAAAATTTCATGATTTTTACTAATAAAAGAAATGTATATCTTGATGAACTTAATGTTAAATGAAATCGCCATAAAGGAGTGTACTGTAAAAAAATTTCTTGGTGTAATGCTAGAAGAGAATTTGCAATGGATTGATCATGTAAATGATATCGCGGAAAAGATTTCAAGGAGCGTTGCTATAATGTTTAAACTTAGAAATGTAGTCCCTAAACAAGTTTTATTGACTCTTTATCATACTCTTGTTCTTTCTTATATAACATACTGCACCCTTGTTTAGGGAAACTCCGCTAACAACGCATTAAATGGTATCTTTGTCATCCAAAAACGAGCAATAAGTTATTATCGGATGCTGATTTCCTTGATCACTCTAGTGCATTATTTAAAGAGCTAAACCTACTAAAGCTCAACGATATAACCAAACTGGCACACTTTATTTTTATTTACAAGTGTAAGAACTAAATCATTAATTTGCAATGGGTAAATTGATATCTTATAACTCATCAAGAAATCCACTCGTATCAGACCAGAAATAGATCAAAGCTTGTTATACCTCAATTTAGATTGTCTTCATCTCAAAAACTACCCATTTTCATTGGAATGAAACTATGGAATGACTTGCATGCTGATATAAAAAATATTGTGAATGTAAATTTGTTTAAAACCAAGTTGAAATCCCGATTAATAATGGCATACTAACAAAAATCTGGGATTAATGTTCACTAATATTGTTTAATATTGTTTAATATTGTAATACATGTTTTAACTATTAATAATACTTTTTTACTTATTTATTTATTTATTATTATTAATTAATAACAACTAGCTGCTTATTTTTAATAAAAGCCCAGTAAAGCCTAAAGCTTAAGGGCCAAATAAAATAAATAAATAGTTGAGCTTCAAAATTATTCATATCATTGTAAATTGAAAAAATGTATTTATTTTATTATTATTAATAAAGGTTATTCTATTCTATTCTTTATATATATATATATATATATATATATATATATATATATATATATATATATATATATTAACTGCAAACAACACACAGTATAATTAATGTAAAGAACGAAGCTTGTGTAGAAGAGCGTTCCGCACAAGATGAGGAGGGAGAACGAACAAATGAAAGGTGAGGTACCACCCGGGAATCGAACCCGGGATCATCC
Source organism: Bathynomus jamesi (assembly GCA_023014485.1). NCBI lineage: Eukaryota > Metazoa > Arthropoda > Malacostraca > Isopoda > Cirolanidae > Bathynomus > Bathynomus jamesi. Next base: position 305,418 of record JAJOZX010001232.1, on the reverse strand, counting down.
GATTGCCGGTCAGATATGCTATCCACTACACCATGGACCTCGATCAATCAGAAATCGTAATTCTCCTACATACGAGCAGAAACCAATGCTCTCCTCGTATGTAGGAGAATTACGACTTCTGATTGATCGAGGTCCATGGTGTAGTGGATAGCATATCTGACCGGCAATCGGATGATCCCGGGTTCGATTCCCGGGTGGTACCTCATTTTTCATTTGTTCGTTCTCCCTCCTCATCTTATGCGGAACGCTCTTCTACACAAGCGTCGTTCTTTACATATACACACACACACACACACTCGTGTGTGTGTGTGTGTATATATATATATATATATATATTCACACACACACGAGTAAATATATATATATATATATATATATATCGGGTGATTCATAAGTCTGTTACCACTGTAATGGTGAAATATTTTCTGTGTTTCAGATTGTTGATTTGTGAAAATATGGGTGGGGTATGGTCAAGGATAGGGTATATGCAACAAAACCTCGTAATGTCAATGATTTAAAAGAAAGAATTTCCACTGTTAATTTCCAATGTGTAATTATTTAAAAATAACCTCAAATAAAAAACATCACAGGTTACTGTGTATATATATATATAAGTTATATATATATATATATATATATATATATATATATATATATATATAAACTACAGAAAAGAACCCAGTCGTGAAAATTTTGAGCTTCACATTGTGGTAAGATTTCTGAATCTGATCAGATATCCCCCAAAACCCCCCTGACCAAATAATTGAACTCCCAATTACTGTCGGTTCAATTATTTGGTCAATAAAACTATAGAAAAGAACACAGTCATGAAAATTTTGAGCTTCACATTGCCGTCCGTAATACAAACAGACGAACAGACAAACAGACAGACTGACCGACTCTGTGGTGACCTTCTTCATCCCATAAGAAGTTCCCGTGCCAAATTTGGTAGCTCTAGGTCAAACGGTTTGCTCTTGCATAAAGGACAGACAGACAGACAGACAGAAAGACAGAAAGGCGAAAATATAAATATATAATAAGAAATATATACATATATTTACTCGTTACCACCCCGTAACACCCCTGCAATTGAATTCTTGCTTGTTGGCAACTGTGAGTCCGAAAATGTTATTTCTCCAGGTACAGTGTACCTGAACACAGTGTATAGTGTATGGTCCTGATGTTGTTCCTCCTGTTGTTCTTAAGAACTGTGCTTCTGTGCTGACACCCTGCCTTGGAAAACTCTTTCGTCTTTGTCTCTCATCTGGTACTTTTCCTTCCTGCTGGAAGTTCGCTTTCATTCAGCCTGTCCCAAAGAAGGGTGACAGCTCTCAACCCTCCAACTATCGTCCAATTACTTTGATTTCTTGCCCTTCCAAAGTTTTTGTATCTATCCTTAATAGGAAGATTCTAAACACCTCTTTTCTTAAAATCTTCTTTCAGATCGTCAGTATGGATTCCGCAAGGGATGCTGTACTGGCGATCTTCTTGCACATCTCTCTGACTTTTGGTCATTCTTCTTTCTCCGCTGAAACTTTTGCTATTGCGCTAGACATATCAAAAGCTTTTGATAGAGTCTGGCACAAATCTTTAATTTCGAAACTGCCCTCTTTCGGTTTCTATCCTTCTATGCCGCAAGGGATGCTGTACTGGCGATCTTCTTGCACATCTCTCTGACTTTTGGTCATTCTTCTTTCTCCGCTGAAACTTTTGCTATTGCGCTAGACATATCAAAAGCTTTTGATAGAGTCTGGCACAAATCTTTAATTTCGAAACTGCCCTCTTTCGGTTTCTATCCTTCTATCTGTGCCTTCATCTCTAATTTCCTTTCTGGCCGATCTATAGCTGCAGTTGTAGATGGCCACTGTTCTTCTCCCAAAGCTATTAGTAGTGGTGTTGCTCAGGGTTCTGTCCTGTCACCCACTCTTTTCCTTTTATTTATTAATAATCTTTTAATTCGCACTTCCTGTTCTATTCACTCCTATGCCGATGATTTCACTCTTCACTTGACCCACTTCCCAAAGCGTCCCTCACAGCAATCCCTTCATGATTCGCGTAAGACGGCTATGAGACACGTGACCTCTGATCTTTCTGCTATATCTGATTGGGGCAGAGAAAACCTTGTGGCTTTTAATGCCTCAAACACTCAGTTCCTCCATCTGTCTATTCGTCACAATCTTCTACACAACTATCCCCTTACCTTCAACAATACACGACTGAATCCTTCCTCTTCTCTTAACGTTCTTGGGGTTTCCTTTTCTCGTTATCTTTCCTGGATAGATCACATATACTCTCTTCATAAAACAGCTTCTAAGAGGTTAGGTGTGCTGTACTGCCTCCGGGGTTTCTTCACCCCAACTCAGTTGCTGTCTCTGTACAGGTAGGGCGGGTCGTACTCAGGTGACAACATGAATCTGAAGGAAATCCTACCATCAGGGGTGTCTAGATTATGTGTTTTTACATTGGGAATTCAAATATGAGCTTCGTTTTTGGATAGGATAACTCTAACCTACATCATTTTGTATTTCTAAATTGCCAATTTTACCCTTTTGAACCCCTTTATGATATATTAAAAGATATAAGGTAAATCATTTATATTGACAAGGCCAAATCAACTTTACATATATTTATTAATAGGTGAACTGCATGTATATCACTGTGTAGTGAATACTCTTATTTTAGTTTCAAGATAAATGTTAATTTTACCGTCTTGAATTTTGGAATAGCTATAAATTCATTTTAAATTAGTTACCCATCATAATTCAATTGTAAACCACATTAATACTAATTTTATGTATACTGTATTATTTTATTGTATGTAAACATAATTAATTATATATCACAATTGTCAGTTAATTATTTATATTCAAATAATTATTTTAATCTAATACCATGTCCATTTTGCAAATAAATGATAGAAATCCAAGGGTTATATTTTCCATCCTTGGTACTGTCGCAGTTTCGCCTAACGGACTCAATACGGCTAGTGAGATAATCACTGGTTGGCACTTAACCAGCGGCAGTGCTTATGGCTACATCATCCAGGTTAACCTATACCGGATAGATGCGCTACGGTCCCAAGCCGTAGCTTGCCTAGGCCCAACGACGACGACGACGAAACCAACAATTGGTGACCCCGGAGTTGGATTCCCCCCTTTTTACCCGAACGACTAGGACTAGACTGTAACGTCGTTCGTGCCCATCACCCCCTTCACCCGAGCGACTAGGACCAGACTGTAACGTCGCTCGTGCCCTCTGCCCCTCACCCCTGCCCGTGCGCTCTGTGCCTGCGCTCGTCTCAACCTCCACTCCTTCGTTGGTAACTTGTCGTCTTGCTTGTACGTCAGCAAGCATAGGAGAAGATGCCTGACGACGCTGGTGCCATCTCCCACTTGAGCGTAAAGCTCCCCGTCTTCTGGCCGGGTGATCCATTTATTTGGTTCCACCAAGTGGAATCACAATTCAACTTGGGAAGGATCACCGCTAGCAGGACAAAATACGATCATGTTTTGTCCTCTCTACCAGCGAGCATCATCTCTGAAGTCCGTGACGTCATCGTGTCTACTTCCACGAGTGAGGACCCATACAACGATCTGAAGTCTGCCATCAAGTGCCGCACCACTGTCTCCGAGCGTGAGAAACTACATCAGTTAATCTCAAAAGAAGAACTTGGAGACCGTAAGCCCACTCAAATGCTGAGGGCTATGCAGTGCGCTCTAGGCGAACGCGCACAAACCTTCGATAAGGACATCTTTAGACAGTTGTTCTTGCAGAAACTTCCTCCATCAGCTCAGCGTGTCTTGGCCACTATGGATCCTGCTACTCCAGTTGATATAAACTAGCAGAAACTGCCGACAAAGTAGTGGAGATTGACACAGCTCCAGTCAACAACGTGAACACAATCGGAACTGGAGTTGAAAGTGGAAGAGTTAAGTCAACAACTCAACCACGTTTGTTCTCTGCTACAAAATCAACGGCAAAGAAGCCATTCTCGGTCAAGATTACGAAGAGGCATCGTTCGAGTTCCGGGAAGATCTGCTTCTACCACTCTAAATTTGGAAAGAAGGCTAGGAAGTGCATCTCCCCTTGCAATTTTCGTCGGAAAACCCCAGCAGCGAGTCCTAATGGGTCTAGTACTCGCACTGCCAACCTGTTATTCATAAAGGACAGGAAACTCTGATGTCAATTGTTCTTGTTGTCGATACGGAGCGTCAGTCAGTGTATTCCCTCAAAAATCTGGTCATACGCACTCGGAATCTCCGCCTCTATACGCTGCTAACGGTTCACGCATACCCACGTACGGTACTCAGTCGCGTGAACTAAACTTGGGCCTTCACCGATCCTTCAAGTGGATTTTCATCTGTGCTCAAGTGCAGCATCCCATAATCGGCGCTGATTCCTCCAGCATTTCAAACTCCTGGTGGATCTTGACAAGCGACGCTTATGCGACCAGGCCACACTGCTTTCTGTTCTTGCCAAACAGGTTGCCCTTCCGGAGCCTCGAACTCTGCACTTTCCCTCGTTCCCCCTAATTCCATGTACCAGTGCCTTTTCCAGCGATATCCAGGAATTTTTCAACCGATGCAGATGGTGATACCATTAAGCACACCATTACCCATCACATTACAACAAAAGGTCCCCTGTGTTTGCAAAACCCAGACGTCTTGCCCCGGACAAACTGAAAGCTGCCAAATCGGAATTCCAGCTTATGATAGATCTTGGGATAATAAGACCTTCCAAAAGCAGTTGGTCTCTCCCCTACACCTGGTCCAGAAGAAAGTCAGGAGACTGGGAGACCATGTGGGGATTACCGGTTTTTGAATTCGACAACCATCCCGGACCGATAACGGTACAAAATGTCCAAGACTTTACTTCTCTTCTCCACGGCAAATCTATCTTCAGTAAAATAGACCTCGTTAAGGCTTTCCACCACATTCCCGTAGAGCCTTCGGATATTCCCAAGACTGCAGTTTGTACACCATTTGGGTTATTCGAATTTGTGAAGATGCCGTTCGGGCTACGGAATGCGCGCAAACCTTTCAGAGGTTTATAGATGAGGTCACCAGAGGCTTAGACTTTGTTTATGCCTACATCGATGATTTGCTTGTGGCCAGCTCAACGGAAGAGGAACATAAGGAACATCTTTCACTCCTCTTTCAACTTTCGCTTAGAACAATACGGTGTTACTCTTAATGCATCTAAGTGTGTGTTTGCACAGCCAACCTTGGAATTTCTTGGTCATACGATTTCGCAGCACGGAATTACCCCCCTTCAGGACAAGTGTGAAGTGATAAAAATTACCCTATGCCAAATAATCAGCGTGAGTTACGTCGGTTTCTAGGTTTGGTAAATTATTACCACAAGTTCATTAAAAACTGTGCCAGTGTTCTTGCTCCTCTACACGCTATGATCACACACAAACGCAAGGTAACGAAATTGGTATGGGTGTAGCGATAGTTTACAGGCGTTCGACAATGCCAAAAATGCTATCAATAGTGCATTGTCTCTGTCATTTCCTATCAGTGATGCCCCCTAACTCTGACGGTCGATGCATCAGATGTTGCGATCGGTGGGTGTGGAACAAACCATTAACGGTCAACAAGCACCCATCGCGTTTTACTCGAAAAAGCTGCAGCCAGCCCAAATGCGTTATAGTGCTTTCGGACGTGAACTTCTTGCTATTTACTTAAACGTGAAGCATTTTCAACATTTCCTTGAAGGCCGAGAGTTTGTGTTTTTACGACCACAAACCTTTGGTCACTGTCTTCAATAAAAACAGCTGTAACACTCTCCCAGTGTCATCAGGCACTCGATTATATCTCGCAATTTACCACAGATATCCGCCACAATCAAAGGTGTCTTGAACACTCCAGCGGATGCACTTTCAAGAATAGAGATTACTTCTGTTACCCTCAGCTCTACCACTGTGGAATGCTATTGCACAGGATCAAGATAAGGATACGGAACTACAAGACCTGCTCAGAGAAGACTCCACTCACTTTCCCTCAAGAAAATGAGTATGCAGGATTGCCTGTGCCCCTCTATTGCGACGTATCAACAGCTGCTATTCGCCCTTATGTCCCTCCATGTCACAGACAAGCAGTCTTCACGGATCTTCATAAGCCTCCCATCCTGGTATCCGTGCTTCGCAACACCTGGTTACCTCTCGCTTTGTTTGGCCCTCGATGCGGAAGGATGTCAAACATTGGACCAAAACGTGCCTTGCCTGCCAGCGTGCCAAAGTCCAAAGGCACACCAGGTCCCCCTTTGACGCATTTCCGCCCCCATCCCAGCGATTTGAGGTAATTCATGTAGACATTGTTGGCCCTCTCCAGTGATTCAAGGCCAACGTATCTGCTCACCTGTCTCGACCGCTTTTCCAGATGGCCTGAAGCCATCCCACTTACTGATATCCAAGCGGACACTGTTGCAAGAGCCTTTCTTCATGGATGGGTATCAAGATTTGGATTGCCGACAAAAGTCATCACTGACCAAGGTCGCCAATTTGAGTCTTCGCTTTGGAAGAAGTTACCAGCTTGTTGGGTACAGTACATGCGCTACCTGTGCGTATCATCCGCAAGCTAACGGCCTCGTCGAACGCTTCCATCGCCAGCTGAAGTCATCCCTTATGTGTCACGAAGACTCCCATTGGATGGATAAGCTTCCACTCGTGTTGCTTGGTATTCGCTCTGCATTTAAGAGTGATCTGAAGACTACAGCGGCTGAACTAGTCTATGGAACAACACTGCGGCTACCAGGTGGCTACTTCACTGCAGGGGATAAGTCATGTGATCCTGCGGAATTCGCTCAAACACTTTCCTCTCACATGCAGTCCCTTCAGCCTGTTCCCCCTCGATTGACTAGCCAACAGAACATCTTTGTTTCCCCAGCCCTCCAGTCTTGCACCCACGTTTTCGTTCGTGTACCTGTCCCAAAACGGCCTCTCCAATGTCCATATGACGGGCCCTATGAAGTTCTCCGACGTACGCGCAATCATTTCTCATCCAGCGCGGTTCCAAGGTCGACAAGGTTTCTATCGATCGTCTTAAGCCTGCGTTTTTGGAATCAACCTTAAGCGAGGTACATGTAGCTACCAAAAAGGTCCAGGGGAAATCTGTGTCGTTCGGAACTCTTTGAACTTCCTCTCTGGTGGGGGAGTGTGTAGTGAATACTATTATTTTAGTTTCAAGATAAATGTTAATTTTACCGTCTTGAATTTTGGAATAGCTATAAATTCATTTTAAATTAGTTACCCATCATAATTCAATTGTAAACCACATTAATACTAATTTTATGTATACTGTATTTTTTATTGTATGTAAACATAATTAATTATATATCACAATTGTCAGTTAATTATTTATATTCAAATAATTATTTTAATCTAATACCATGTCCATTTTGCAAATAAATAATAGAAATCCAAGGGTTATATTTTCCATCCTTGGTACTGTCGCAGTTTCGCCTAACGGACTCAATACGGCTAGTGAGATAATCACTGGTTGGCACTTAACCAGCGGCAGTGCTTATGGCTACATCATCCAGGTTAACCTATACCGGATAGATGCCCTACGGTCCCAAGCCGTAGCTTGCCTAGGCCCAACGACGACGACGACGAAAACCAACAACTGGATATAATTACAAAGATCATTCTCCTGACATCTTGAACTTTACCAGGTTGCACAAATCCTGCTTTGACTCAGACTTGGACATCAGCTTCCTGCTGGTCTCCTGAGCCCTGATCCCTCCATCCCTCTTTCCTGTGAGAAGTACTTAGCAGAAGCCTCAGTCACCATTTTAACAACCCTCTCAATGCTTTGTGTGTGGCAAGGCCAGTTGCGCACCTCCATGGGGGTGTTGATGAAGTTTTTCACCTCTGAGGTGCTTAGAGAGCAGGTGAGAGGTGGCTCTGACACACCTTCTGACCAGCTGATCAAGTCACCGATGCTGGAAGCATCACAATTGATGTCAGGTGTCCTTCTGCTCCTAACAGAGGAGTCCCCCAGCTGAGTGTCCGGGTCCCCCTCTACCCTGATGGCCAGGATTCTCTCCACCCCTTCAATCCTCTCCTTCTGATCCTCAGAGCAGAGTAGTGTTTGGAGGATGACTTCACTGTGGGCATACCAAGCAGATCTTCTCACAGTTGGCATCACAATATCCAGCACCTCCTTTCTCTGGGACTTGAGGCAGTCCAGCTGAAAGAGGATGTGCCTAGGCCCTTCGATCCAGGAGTGCTTGACCTTCACGTTGAACCAACATGGGTAATACACTCCAATGATGAATTCCACAATGAATTGCAGAATCTTCAGGTTCTTTCCTTTAAGTCCGTGCTTTGACACCCAGAGCCTGAGAAGTCTGTTCGCTGTGGTGAGCCAGCGGCTGTGGTTTACTGGTCCTATCTCTAACAGAGCCAGCCCTGCAGGAAGTACTCCATCCCTGACTGCACAGACAATTTTATAGCCATAGTATTGATCAGTTGAGAGATCTTGAATGACCTTGTCAGGAAGCTTGATCAGTGGAGGGCCAACAGAGATTCGGGTGAAGTTTGGATTGATATCAAAGTCTGTAGCAGAATCAAGGAGCTTTCCTATTGGCCCGGATAATTTTTTGCCTGACAGAGTAGGGCCATCAAGGTCAACAATGAGATGGCGAAGGAGAAGTTCAACAGTGTGCAGGTTGCACACCAACCAGACCAGCTTTCTCCCCAGGTGCAGCTCCAGCTTCCGCATTACTCCAGCTTTCACACCAGTGTTGACATTTGTTGAGTCTCCTCCAATGGCCAACAAGGTCTTATCATAACCTCTCTTTCAGCCAGGCAAACAGGACCTTAGCAATCTTCTCCGCATGTGATCCTCTTTAGTTGCTTTCTCTGGGGTAAAGTGGAACAGATAGTAGCTGCCAGGCTCACTAACAACACTATAGTGTTCTTCCTTGATCTTTGCGGGAAAAGATTGGTCACTGCCCTCAGCTTCCATCATCACATTGGTCAGGTCAATCCGCCCATCAAAGAGGATGCAAGAGATCCCCCCCTCCTCCCTGCACTTCTTCTCGAACTGTTCCCCCAGCTCTCTCATCAACTTCTCCTGTGCTCTCTTGACCTTGCTCTTATCAATCACTTTACTTGTATTGTCTTCTGTGATGATTCCTGCGTCAATCAGAGCTGCTGTTGCTATCGCTGCAGTTGGCCTCAGCCCTATGCCATACCTTACACTAGCAAGGGCAATGTTTTGAATCTCATCATAGTTTTTCTGTACCTTTGCCAAAGCTGCTGGCTCAGGGTCAGTTTGAGGGAAGAGCTCAACTTCAGGAACAAACTCATCTTCATCACCACTTCTCTCCAATTCCAGATCCTCATCACCATCTGCCAAAAATCTCTTAACATCCTTCCTGGCTGCCTTCTCTGCTACTGAAGCACTTTCCTCCTTGCTCCTTCTCCTTTTCTCTGCCTTCCTTTCCATCCACTGCCTTTTCAATGTCCTCACCTGTCTCTTGTGCTCTGGTAGATCAGGACCCCCTATTTGGTGGGGTCCCTTACTTCCAACCTTCTCTTTCTGTCCCTTGATGTAGGCAAGATCTTTCAGAGGAATCTTTTTCTCTCTGCTGCAGGAACAGTTAATGTGGGCTTGGATAACACAGCCCTCACAGCCTCCCCCCTCACAACTGGTAATCTGACACTTGCAAGTCAAAATATCAAAGAACTCGTCTAACTTGACAATGAACTCTCTTTGGCATCAAGTTTGCCTTCCCAAGAGAAAACTTCACTGCCTGATTCCAGACCTCCTTGAGCTTGGACATCTACAGATCTACAGAAGCTAAGGCTAACAAAGACCCTAAGATCCACTCTAAGGCTAGCCCGAGAGAAAGGAAAGAGTAGTGGGTTAAGAGAAGAGAAGAAGGGGTTAAATAAGGAGCAACACCTATCATTCGTGGGTTAACATTCATTCAGAAAAAGAGGAAAAAGGTCTCACCATCATCATCCGCCGGCCACTGCCGACAAGTCAGAAAAATAGTCGGAGAAAATAGGAGACGGGTGAAAGATGAAAAGAAGTAAAATAAGAACGCTTACAAACCATGCAAACACAGTCTTAACTCACTGTCATACCATGCAAACTACAAACATGCAAGAAAAGAGTTAGACATGCAAAGTAAGGAGAGGGGGGGGAAGTAGGTAAAGTTAAACAAAAAGTGGGTTAGTTTACGCAATGAGCTACATCTACATTCGTGTTAGTCTAATTTTTTTTTTTTTTTTTTTTTTTTAATAATTTTATTGCTGGCATCACACGCTGGCATGTCACAAGCTGGCATTCATCGTCAACAGACTCATCCTCGAGCACCACCACCAGAGCTTCTGTTGCTAACTTTGTTGTGACATGATGGCACTTTTTCATTGATAGCAGGTGGCTTGAAAGAGCATAGCTTTGCTCCACTGACAAATCAGACAAGGGTAGATGTCACTCACAGCTTGTCCACTGGTAGTTCCTCCTGTCATCTTCATTTGCTTCCTCAAGTAGATGCCATACCTCAGGATATCCTCACAGTTGGCAGTTCAGACACCAACAGCTCCCAGCCAGTGCCAACAAGATTACTCAGATGAGAACTTGATTTCGTCCTTGTTCTGACTTGAGCCATTTTCTTAATGAGTTCACACTGAAATAAAAACAATAATACAACAGTTAAGTATCCACTACAGACAGGTATTAACTCTTTTCAGCGCAAAATTCTCGGTTAAAAAAAGAGCTGAAATGGGCAAGAACAAATTTATCTGCAAATGCTAAACACATTATGCTTTTTGGTTTCAAAATGTTATAAATGCTAATTTATCTGTTGTCTGTAATGCAAATAATTTGTTCGTGTACTCTAAAAAAACTAAAGAAACACATCCTAAAAATATTCTTTAGAACATTGAAATAGGCCTCATACTGCTCAGTTGTACTAAAAATGAACCACCTAATTTTAGCTCAAATCAAAGTTGTTAATTAAATTTTGCTCAATGTATCACTATAATATGCTAGAAATAGCTTTTTCTAAAATATAACAGAATAATACTCACAGTGAACAGTAACCAAAAAATATCAGTAGATAATCACTAAATCTATCCCCTCACTGCAAGCCGAGGTGGTAAAATAGCTTCATAAATCATGAGTCACTTCAAATATTTCACAAAACGTTTTAGAATGTTCTGAAACGTTACATTCTAGCCTCTGGAAAGGTGGCTCATAAAATGGCCTTATGCGCGCCAGAAAACCGTCAAAATATTTCATATACCAAAATGTATGATAATTACAATTAAGTGGAATGGCACACCTTTTTATTTGAGTATTTAAATATTATTATTATTATATGAATTACATTATAGTGTTTATATGAATTAGTTAGAACAATGCTCTATGAGAGATAACGTGAGCAGCCTGATAGAAAAACGTGAGAAGACATATTCTGGGGTAACTACAATAGTAAAATAATCAACAATTTAATAATAATCAACTGCAAAATGATGTAGGTAGGGTTATCAGAATTAAATATTTTCTTCAGAATTGTGTTCTATACACCAAAATATGTCATTTGAACACCCCTCTCCATTGATTTAAAAAAAATGCATAGTATGACCCGCCCTACCTGAGTGTACAGGGGTCTTGTTCGCTCCTGTATGGAGTATGTTTCTCATGTGTGTGGTGGCTCAACCCACACAGCCGTACTTGACCGGGTAGAATAAAAGCCTTTTCGTCTCATCAATTCCCCGCCTCTTAATGAGTGTCTTCAATCTCTCTCTCTCTTCGCCGAAATGTTGCCTCACTCTCTCTTTACTATCGCTATCATAACGGACATTGCTCTTTTGAACTCTCTAACTGTATGCCTCCTCCCTTAAGGAGAGCGCACAGTACCGGACTTTCTACACTTTCTCATTCCTTTTCTGTCTAACTATCCAATGCAAGGGTTAATCGGTATTTTAAGTCTTTCATCTACTGAACTGGTCAACTCTGGAACGATCTTCGTCAATCCATCTTTCCTCCTGTCTATGACCTCCCATCTTTGAAACGCAGAGTGTCTAGGCATTTCGAAAACCCCGGACCTTGATTTTGGCTCTTTTCTTCTGTAGGAGGGGTCCTTTTGCGGACATTTTCCTTTGGCCCCTCCTTCCTGCAGAAAAAAAACTTTGTATCTCACTGAAAAACAAGCACACCTTTATAAATTACAGGAACTAACATCATTTGTGCATTTTATTAAAAAAAATAGAATTTACCTTGAAGTAGTGGAGGCTTCTGATGCCATTTTACTTACTCCGGTGATATTTCTGCAATACGTATACGAAGAAAATAAATGGAAAGATGTGTACATGTGTACTGCACACATAATCATTAACACATTCACAAACAAATAAAATGTATATATTACAAATGTGTGTGTGTGTGTGTGTGTGTGTGTGTGTGTGTGTCATAAAATATAATAGTTTAATACATATACATATATATTTTCCTAATATACGGATCCTATCAAAGACAATGAGTTTACTTATAGAATTACAGACGTGCGAGCCTTCTACTTTTATCGATAAACCCAAAATGATTTCCGACTGTGCTGTCTGAGTGGTTTTTTTATGTGTCCAAACTCTGTTACTACGAAGGCCATCTTTTCTCTCTTCCTTTTTGCGATAGTCACCCAACTGAGGATTCGATTATAGACTAGACCATATTCTTGAGATTTTCTATGAAGGGGCATTTTTGAATAGAAGTTGGTATCCAGTATTTTTAGACTAATTGAAGGGTGCTGAATCTAGAAAAACAGGATACCAAGCTGAAATTTTGTTTTTTCATGTTGAAAATTGAATAAGAAAATGACCAAAAATAGCTTAAATTTGAATATTGTCGTGTTTAGAATAAGTAATAAAATCAGTCTTAGTACTGAATATCCTTAACAATATGAGGTATAAGGCATCCCAATATGTAAAGGCAGTTTCAATAATAATTGTTTTATTATGAAACATTGTAACTGGCGTCGCCTCTGCGAAATGGAATGCGTGCTGGGAAGGAGGAGCGAGTGCTGCGCGCTGATTGGCCGTAGGAATGCTGTGAAATGTCAGGTGCAGAGAAATTGTGTTAGAATTACAGTTGGTTTTTTGAGGTGTAGAGCGACATGTGTGATGTATTTGATAGTGGATTATTGTTAATTGCGTGTGAATATTTGCCCTTGGTATGTGATTAATTATTCTCTTATTCTCATTCTCAGAATACTGCCCGTATTCTTAATATTATAATTTAAATAAATAAATATTATAATTTAAATAAATATTATAATTTAATAATTTATTATTACAGCAGTCCTATTGCTGGTGTACGGATATTTTCAACGTGTGTTTTCTTTTCTTTCCAGATCATAAACATCACTGAAGATGGATCCTCTGGTGAAGTTAAAAAGACCTTCGTCAGTAGATTTTAGCTTATGCATTATCTGCCAAAAAGGAGGTGATGGGTTACGTAATGCGAGTGAGCAAGGAATTGAAACGACCACAAGAGTATCTGAGAGGAGAAAGAAATTACGTGATTTCAAGAATCGCAGTGTCATTGATCGGCTCGATGAAGCATTCTCGTCCAGTAGTATGTCATCTCTGATGTGGCATAAAAACTGTTATTCTCAATTTACAGACCAAAACAAAATTCAGCGACTTGAAGATCGGCTGGACTCGGCTCAGTCTGGACAAGACACAGTGACATGCAGCAGAACAGTACCGTCTATAGAGCAGGGTCCTCTTCGACGCAGTTCCGTGAACCCAACAGACTTGGATTTGTGTTTGTTTTGTCAAAAGGCTAACCCCAGAGAGCATCTTTCTTCAGTCATGACATTCAAGACCAGCACTGACATCCTTGAGGCTGCTAAGTTAGACAAGAAACTTTGCTTTCGTCTGGCGGGTGTGAGTGATCTTATTGCTGCTGAAGCAAAATGTTATCTTCCATGTTATAGTTCATTCAAAAGAATCACAACAAAGTCCAAACAAGACTTTGAGTGCAACGCAGATCTACCCTTGATATGATTAATATTGATTATCTTCAGAGTTACGCTATGCGGCTGAAAAAGGTCATGTTCACAAGTTAAGTGATGTTTGGAATCGCTATGTGCAACTGTCCAAAGATGCTAATACTGTGATACCATAATACTGTGATACCATGGTCTTTTGTCAGTCGTCGGACAACATTCAGAGAGAAACTGCAGTCTAAAGTTGGTGATTTAATTACATTTGTCCAACCACAAGGAGGACCCACTGGAAGAGAAACCTTGCTTGTACCATCGAAATATACCGGAGTTGCTGTATCTCGACTGGCAGAACAAACTGATGAAAATTTAACACTGTCCACGTATGAACCCGAGGAGGACATATTTCTTTCTTTAGTTCACGTAGCTCTGAAACTTCGAGGTGATTTGATGAATCAGTCTGGACACACTGGTTTTGAAGTTATCGAAGATACTGCAATGAAATGCATACCAGAGAGTGTGTGTACATGTTTCTCCAGCTTGTGTATGGAGGGCCGTGTCAACTGGGAAGATATCCAGATGAAGAAATCAAGGAGGATGAAAAACTGAAGCAAAGAGTGCTAAGCACCGCTCAAGACCTTGTTTATGGGGTTAGTTGTGGTCGCAAATTGACACCCAAACACATTGGATTGGGCAGCACACTTCATCAGGTTACCAGGTTAAAAGAACTGGTGGAAATGTTTCATAAAGCAGGCCATACACTCAGTTATCACCAGGTGATGCAGCTGGATACATCATTAGCTGAATCGACATTTCAGTCCATGGACCCTAACACTGGTGCAGTAATACCTCCCAATCTTGTGCCTCTTGTCATTTTGACAACATCGTGGTGTCTGCAAGAGACACAGATGTCCTTTTACTCTTGGTGTCACATTTTGCAAAAATACATTGTGACAATCTTTGGATGATGGCCGGGACAGCCAAAAGGAAGAAGTACACCTGTCCGTGCAGTCTATGATAACCTTCCACCAAATTCACCGGAATCTCTTCTTCCATTTCATGCCCTGACAGGGTGTGACACCACAACCCATATTTCTGGGCACACAAAGCAGACAGCATGGAAAGTATTTCTGCGCATCACCAGCTTCTGCTTGGCTTGGGAGTAGAAAATTTAACACCAAATCAACTGAAGTCAGCAGAAACGTTCATGTGCAGAATTTAAGGTGTTCGGGGTGTTGAGAGTGTTGATGCCGCACGCAAAATTATGTTTGAAAAATCCTGCAAACCAGAACTGATGCCCCCCCCAAGCAGTGGCGGTCCTAGCTTACATGACGCCCTGGGCGAACCTCACCTTCAGCGCCCCCCCCCTGTTCGCCAACACACACACATTCGAATCCCCCCAAAATAAAGGACAGACATAACTCTTTCACAAAATAACTTTTTATTGGACTAATTGTTGGAACTTCAGAACCAAAACAAAGACTCAAATTTCTGAATTTTACAAATCCTTCATCACGTAAATAGAATAACTCACTTAAGAGAATGTAATTATGATACTATGAACAGGAAAAATACAAATTAAATTGCACAACTGCCATAAATAAACTAGAGAATCAAATTTCTAAATTGTACAAATGCTCTATCACATAAATAGAATAAGACACTTAAGAGAGGGTAATTATTATGCTACACTTTGAACAAGAAACAAAATAAATTGCACCACAGCACAACTGCCATCTAAAGCCTGACTCTTCTTACCTTCCTTGATGCAAAGTCATTGATCTTTTATTATTTATTTTATTTTATTTTTTATTTTTATTTATTTCTTTATTTATTTATTTTATTTTATTTTATTTTTTTTGCAGGCGCTCATGCCGCCCCTCCACAAATGCCGCCCTGTGCGGCTGCCCATATTGCCCATATGAGGAACCGCCACTGCCCCCAAGTGATTCCTGTAAATATCATATACAGCGTGTGCATTATCAGTGTACACTTTGGAAAAATGCTCACCGCCCATTTCCACAACTTCCCGAAGTCACTGAGATGGGATGGAGACGAGACAATTCGGGATTGCGGCCCATACTGATGATACTTGATCCGATCCCTGAGGCTTGTGTTGAGCTTGTGTCTTGCTCTTGTGTTGCTAGGTGTCGAACCATGCGTTGCAAATGCAGAAAAACTAAACTTCCATGTACTGCAGTTTGTGGAATGTGGATGTAGGAATAGGGTGTGTCAATTTTAGTAAAGTCAACAATTCAAAAACTACTACTGCTCAAATGATGTCATATTATGTAGCAAACTTAGAAATATCTTTAGTGTTGTTTAAAAAAGCCATTTACCTACTTATATTTGACCGTAAAGGTTTGAAATATAACCTAAATATGACTGTAGCATCGTATATCAATGTGCCATTGATATGTGTGGTCAACTGTGGTTATTTTTGGTGTGCAGTATGGTTTCTAAGTTTCACATAGTTACAAATGCTGGAGTTTTGATTGTGAATGCATGTGTTTTCCCTCCTTTTTGACAATTTTGATTACTTCGTAATGTAAATATTGTGTAATTCAAATTATTCGAAATGTTATGTGTGACCCAAACTTTCTGTATATTTTGATATGATAGATATATGAAATTGTCATTACTTTGAATAATTAAATCTTGTACCTATAAAAACACAGCCTTTTTATCTGAGCTTATAGGAAGATATTAAGAATTTCAATTAACTTAATTTTATGTAATCATAATCAGTAGGCCTATCCAAATTTCAATGACATTTCTTTGGTTCACAGGTCCACAGGATGAGTCAGAAAGAAATTAGAACCCGAAGAAAATCAATTTGTCACCTAAGTCATTTGGTGGGGACTGGGAGGGAACTTCCCCCTGCTGAGCTGCCCACAACCAGAGATCTGCTGAGGTATGGTTTGTTGAGGAGAGAGATGAGTAAGGAAGACAGGAGGAATTACCCAGTTAATGACCTGATTAACAACGGCATTGTTCCAGGGCTACTGGCTCAGTGGCGAAAGGCCAACGCTCTATTCACAAGACCTGTAATCAACACTGAGGTCAGGATCAGGGCTAAAGTGAAGGTACTGTGGGATGAGGCAGTGAAGGTGTCCATTGGCAATATAAAGCTAGAGGCTAAAGATAGGTTCTTCATGAAACTGGACAAATTGGTGGACATCCTGACCTGTCACTGTGTGATCAGGAGCTGCAGTGAGCTTGGGTGCAACCCTGTCTGCAACAGTGAGGTTCACATTGACTGCAGCTGCAGGAGCGAGCAGAAGATACCAGTGCAGGCGCTTGCCTTCATTAAAGGTCAGAAAGAAAAGGTGGGCAGTGTTGGGGCACACCAGATGGGTCTGGCTGATCACCCAGGAGACAGGAAGCAGTGCTCCAGAGACAGGAGCAGAGAAGGAAGGCCGAGGAGAAGAGGAGGAGGAAGGCAGAGGAGTCAGCCAAGAAAGAAGAGGAGTTGAGGGAGGAGTCACTGCTGGAGATGGAGTTGGAGGAAACTGGAGATATACTGGAGGAGGCAGGGAGGAGAGAGGAGGACGAAGACTTCATACCAGAGGCTGCGACAACTTCTTCCTTGCCTGTGGCTAAGAAGAAATACAACACTGAAGATATCACCAACATAGCTCTGGCTAGCTTGAGACATCACACTGGGCCGAGGGAGAGTGCAGAGATTGCCACTGCTGCCTGGATTGATGCTGGTCTTATCACAGAATTTGACACAGCACTATTGATTGACCACAACAAGGTGAGGAGAGCTCAGGAGAGACTGACTAATGAGCTGGTCAAGAAGTTTGATGAAGAGATTAGGGAAAATGGCATCACCTGTATCTTCTTTGATGGGAAAAGAGATGACACCAAAGTGATGATGAAAGCTGAGGGCAGTGACAGGCAGTTTCCTGCCCTCATTAAGGAAGAACACTACACAGTGTGCAATGAACCAGGTGGGAAATATTTGTGGCATTTTGTACCAGACGAAGATACAGAGGAGAGCAGGCATGCTGAGGTCATTGCTGATCATCTGGTGAACTGGCTAAGAGAGAGAGGAGCAGACCAGACCCTTTTGGCCATAGGAGGTGACAGTACTAATGTGAATACTGGCTGGGAGGGAGGAGTAATGCATTATGTGGAGGCCAAGCTTAGCAGGAAGTTGGTGTAGATTGTCTGTGACTTGCACACTGGGGAGCTGAGTCTCAGACACCTGGTGACTGCACTGGATGGCAAGACATTGAGCAACAACAAGTGGTCTGGGACCCTAGGGAAGATGTTAGACACTGCCACTGAGCTGGAGATCAACCCAAACTTCACGAGGATCACTGTTGGTCCTCCTCTTCCCCATCTCAGTCAGGAGGTAGTCAAGGACCTCAGCACAGACCAATCATATGGCCACAGAATCATCACTGCCATCAGATCGGGAGAGGTACCTCAGAGTTTAGCTCTCCTAGAGATTGGGCCAGTCTGTCACAGTAGATGGGTTACCACGGCTCTAAGGTTCTGCAGATTGTGGATTTCCAAACATGGGCTGAAGGGTAGGAACCTGAAGAATTTGAGGATAATTGTGGAATTCATAGTGGGAGTCTACATGCCAAACTGGTTCAACATCAAATTAAATCACAGCTGGGTGGAGGGTCCCAGGCATGTACTCTACCAGCTGGAGCTGCTCAGAAGTCAGAAGAAGGAGGTGATAGGAATAGTGATGCCTACAGTGAAGAGATCAGCCTGGTATGCACACTCTGAGGCTGTGCTCCAGGCCATGCTGTGCAGTGAGGTGGAGGAGGAGAGGAGGGAGGCAGTGAAGAGGATACTGGAAATCAGAGGTGAAGGAGATGAGGACACACAGGTAGGAGACTGCAGTGTCAGACCCAGGAAGACTCCTGAAATCAACCCAGATGCCACGAAACTCTCGGAGCTTATTGACTGGAACTCTGGCGTGACTGAGCCTCCTCTGACCTGCTCCCTCACCACTGCTGCAATCAAGGAGTTTCTGGATAGACCAGTGGAAGTTCCTGCATGGCCCTCACACATACAGTCAGTAGAGAGGTGTGTAAGGATGACAAATGAAGCAGCACAACATGTTTACTCACAAGAGAGGAGGGAGGCGTACATCAATGGCCAGGTGGCCAGTAGGGAGCTCATGTCCAGGAACAAGAGCAAGGCAGACATGGCATCCTTGGCAAAGTTCAAGACACCTATCTATATTTCTAAGTTTTAATATTGAAATACAATCACAATGTCTTTAATTGTATGTATGTAAAATGTAGTTATATATGGCATCCTTGGCAAAGTTCAAGAAACCTATCTATATTTCTAAGTTTTAATATTGAAATACAATCAAAATGTCTTTAATTGTATGTAATATGTGTAAAATGTAGTTATATACAATAAAAAAATACTTGCAAAAATTGCTGATTTTTCGTAAACTTCAACTTCAAATATTAATATATGTAAGTAGCTCGGAGTTGTCAAATCTGGATTTTAAAGCCATATTTCGATTTAGCACATAGAAATACATCATTTGGTCACTAGTAGTCTTTGAAACTCTAAAGACTTCAATTTGCTCCCTAAAATTGACACCCTAATGTAGGAAGGCAACTGGACAGGATGGCTGTCTTAACGACAGTACACAAAGTAACATTACTTCTCAATCTGCTTAAGCTTACAATGGTTTTGTGCAATATATGTAGCATGTTCTACCTTTAAATATAATTTTCAGTATATATCCCAATTATTTTATTGTTTCTATAGACCACAGTCATAAATCATGTGTCTAAACAAAACCAAAGAACAGAACTTGTCCACTTGTAATTGCTCGCTTTCTCTCTCCTGCCCCCAATTACGTCACTAATAAAAACATTACATTATGTTAGTGGGCCAACTTTTTCCCTAGCAAAGATAGAATTCTGATATTTACAGAATAGTTTCAACGTGATCCAATGATGAAAAATGCCAATTTTCGTCAAAATCTGTTAATTATTTATTGACGAAAGTGTAAAAGAAACGCATAGCGCCATTTTACAAAGAATCGACTTAACGGCCATTATGTTTTTAGTTATTTTGAAGGTAAAAAACTAAAAATATAGCTTGGTATCCTATTTCACCATTAAGAGGACCCTTGAATTAGATCAAACACACGTCACCAGCTTCTACTCAAAAATGCCCCTACAATTTTTTACAGGCCACTTTTCGTGAAAATGGTCTAGTCTATTAAGTGTACTCCTCGCTAGGGGAGACATGCTGTACCATTTCGTCTTTGTGCATCTACGTGATCACCTGTATAAGAAAAAGAAATGTCTGAAAACACAGGACACGTTTCTTTTGAAAAGTGGGCACTTATTTAATTTAACACAGTTCCCTGTTGTCTTAAAAAGATTGTGTAATATAACGAGAGTGATGGCACTGATGGGTAGGTAACTTTAGTCAATAGTTGATTGTAACCGTATGTTGAGTTTAATTGCACCATTTAAACCTAGTTCACTGAACAATGAGGAAGCTGAATACGACGTAGACATTAGTACGGCTGAAACGCAACAAATTAGATAGCTGTATACGAATAATATGTAATTTGTATACAGGGTGTTTATAAAGTCCCTATCTATTTCGTTGAATTAACGGTTTTTATTTATTTTTGTTGCAGAACCCTATGAAAATGAATGTACAAGAACGGGTGATGGTGGTGACACTTCGAATTAAAGGAAAGAAATGAAAGAAATTAGAGAGAGGTTTGAAAGAACATTTCACAAGCCAGGTCCTACAGAGAAGACAATTCGTGATTTGCTTAATAAATTTAAAAGAACGGGATCTGTTCATGATGAGTCTAGATCTGGACGTCGAAGTGTCTCTGAGCATGCTGTAAATGCGGTACGTAATGTTATCGATGAACATTCAAGCATGTCAATTCGACCACATCACGTAGACTCGGGATACCCAAATCAACTGTCTACAAAACTTTGAAATCGCCGTTGACGAAGAGAAGTTATCACATTCAGGTGCTTCATGACTTATATGAAGAGGATTATCCAAAACGAAGTGCAATGTGTGCCGATCTTGTTGAACACATTCAGAATGAAAATTTAATGGACCACATTCTCTTCGGTGATGAAGCAACTTTCCACACGTGGGGAAAGGTTAATCGCCATAACTACCGCATATGGGCTAATGAAAAGCCAGTTGATTTATATCAATGGGAACGAGATTCTCCTAAAGTTACTGTCGGGTTAGGTATGATCAAATCTAAGATTTATGGGCCCTTTTTTTTTGCTGAAGCTACAGTTACAGGGCTTATTTATCTGGACATGCTTCAGCAATTCCTGGAAACCCAGCTTCATTCAGATGGCATTTTAAACACCGTCGTCTTTCAAGAAGATGGGGTACCTTGTCATTACGCAAACATTGTTTGGGAGTACCTAAATAAACGATTTCCATATCGGTGGATCGGACGTGGAGGCAACAGGCCCTTGGCGGCTCGATCTCCTGACCTAACGCTCTTGCATTTCTTTGCATGGGACTTTATCAAATCAAACGTCTATCAAACGAGGGTTACAGATCTGCAAGATTTACGTGCTTGTATCGTAAAAGCAGCTACAAAAATAACCCCTATCATGCTCCAAAATGTGTTCCGCAATGCTGCTGACAGATTCGAACTCTGTAGAGATACTATTAGTATGACCGCAAAATGGGAGAGTGCAAGAATGTTGCAATGCAATTGCCAATGGTGACCAATATTGCAAGATATTGCAAAGTGATTATACAATGAAGGGGGAGGGGTTATGCAATGAAGGTGAGGGTGTACGCAATGAAGGGTGGTTATGCAACATCAATGTTGCAAGGGTTATGCAACATCATTGCAGCAAATGGGGGAAGGGTTACGCAACAAATCAATGCTGCCAAGGGGGAGGAAGTGATCTTCGGGGGGAGAAGGGAGGATGACCTCCCCCCAAAGGGGTAGCCTTAACCTAAGAGAGGAAGAGAAAGGAGAAGGAGGAGGTCTTTGGGGGGAGAAGGTGGGATGTCCTCACCCCCAAAGGGAAACCTAACCTAAGCCTTAACCTAAGAAGTGTTCGCTTGGCTGGAGCCAGACGCATTATGAGCGTCCAGGGGCCAAGCAGTTGTTATATAGAGGATCGTGAGTTGCCAGATATCACTTATTTATATATGGAGGGGTTACCAGAGAACATTTATTTAGATGAGTTGCCAAATAATGTTTTTTTAATTGTTCAGGTATACCTTATTAGGGTGATTTGCTAGATACCACAATTTATTTTCATTTTATTTACATGAGTTGCCAAATAATGTTTTTTAATTGTTCAGGTATACCTTATTAGGGTGAGTTTCTAGATACCACAATTTATTTTAATTTTATTTACATGAGTTGCCAAATAATGTTTTTATTTATATGAGGAGAGTTGGCAGATACCACCATTTAATTTAATTACTTATTTATTAAAGGCGAGATTGACTTTCTCCTTAAAGTTCTTCAGCAAGAGAACTATTTATTTAAACGATACCCAATATTAACAATAAAAGAAATACACGAGACAATTGGCTTAGCAAAAAGAAACCGTTCAACTTCATATTAATAACAAAAGAAATACACAGAACTCTTTATATTGAACATTATTCGAATAACATATTCTCTAAGAATAATAATTAATTTACCCATAATTCATGAAACACTTTCATTTATTCTAACACCTTAGAATGTGTACTGTGTCTATTTATTTTTGACAGTCTTTTCTGTACGCCTATATTTTTTATAAACCAAAATCCGCGAATCAAGAAGAGGAATCCTTTATTCATTTGTTTTCAAGCTAATTTCAAACAAAAATATCAATACACACTATATATATATATTTAAAACAATAATTATTTTAACTAACTTCACCTATATACACACAAGATGTGTCTTCAAATTTCGTACATATTTTCGTTCATCTTTTTATTAATTCTTTCGATTTGAGAAATCTATATATACACACATTTGTATTAAATTTCCATATGAAAACAGGTTTAATAATATGCCGTAGATATACTAAACTCTATATTAAATTTGGTAATAAACAATTATTCTCATAGAATATCGTTTATTTTCATATTATGTTCAGACGAGAAGGATTGGAGGCAGGACCGCAAAGGCTGACCGCAAACTGGCCAGAATTGAACGCGGTAGACAAACTTTCACTCAAAGAGACACACATTCCTACTTTCTCTCCAGGCGTTTGTTTTTCTGTTACTGCATATAAATGTTTTTATATTGTATTAACTTCGTTGTTTATGTCTTATTTTTCTTTGCGTGGAATTTGCATGGTATCACCTTCATAGTTATTGTCTCTGTTATTGAACTGAAATGAATGAATGAAAATGAAAAAAATGGAAAGGTTTATTATTATTATTATTGTTAATATAATTTTTTTTTTAATTAACAAACACACACACACAACACACACACACACACACACACACACACACAGAAAGAAAGTTTTGTTTTTTTTCTATATGGATATAATATTCATAGCTTTAATTTTCCAGAGGTATATTGGCACTCATTTACCGAGTTTATGATGGCCGTAAGTAGTCACAGCAAAATTTTTTGAAAATATAAATAAAGGAATGAAAACAAAAACAAAAATATTTATACTTTCTTTATTATAAAATCCTCTCGATAAGATCGTAAAGGGAAAATTTGAAAAAAAAGAGAATCAACAATTCATTTTATTAAACTGTAAAACATAATTGATTCCTTGTGCAGATTTTGGCTGTGAGCCTCTGGTTCGCTCCAGCATGCTGGTACCTGAACATATATTCTGTGGAAGATAATGGAGAATATATTTAATACACAGATTTTCAAAAGACCTTTTAGAGTGAGAAGAAAAAATATACACACGAGAAATATATGCAATAAATTCAGACCAGAGATTCTCTTTGTAACTGTAACCTAACCGTGGTGTAAATTACATTAGTAATAATAAGCTAAATCGGTTTTCCTTCTCCCCGAATTGTTCATTTTGACAAAGATCAATCTTGTCACCCGCCTTAGACTTACAGTTTAACGTTGAACACGAACTACGCACTGGCGGGGTGAAATTACAATATCATCGCCCGGACTCGATCTCTCAACCAGCACCCCAGCTTCTTAACCACTAGGATACCTATGGCGCCCATTTATCTACCAACCCAAGCAGACATTCATTTTCATGAGCTGAACACAATTTAATCACACTCCTACACGAGAATTGGCATGTAAAAAGTCAAGCCGAATACATTAATCAAAGTTGAGGATCGAATAGTATGACCACAAACTTATATTTGGCAAATATTTGAAACCATCGTCGTAGACTGCAAGTGGCAAATAACATATATATATATATATATATAGATATATATATATATATATATATATATATATAGAATAACTAAATCCACCAGTCAGGAATCTTGGGAAAGCTGAGAATACTATGACCGCAAATAATAATAATGCACAAAAACATTCTGCTTGTAGAGATCTTCCAGATTTCTTATTTTCTAATGATCTTTGTGACATCGGATGTTACTGTGCTGTCGCTGGTAATGATCTATGTCAGGATTATGAAGAGTAACCGCGCTAATTTTGTTTCCTGTGGTACTGAGCTGAGCTGCTCTGATGAAGATATTCCCATAACGACTTGCAGCCGCTCAAGTTGTCCATCTCCCAATCCAAAATGGGAAAAATTGAGGATTGAATAGTATGACCGCAAATAATAATAATGCAAAATATTGTCGTGATAGAGATGGCAAATGTTGATCAATGCTGCAAAAGGGTGAGGGAAATTGCATAAAGGGGTGAGTTCTAAAATGGGAAAACCGAGAAAAGTATGGGCGCAAATGAAAATATTATCAAGGTAGAGATTGTAAGTGGCAATACACAATGTGACCATTAAATCTGCGGAGAGAAGATAAAGACACTATTAGTCGACCAATCAGGATGTCCAAAGCGTGGACCCGTAATAGAGGTGTTACGATTGGTACACAAATTTATCATAGGTTCGCCCAGTTACATTGACAACCAATCATTAAACTTACGAACCGCCTATTAGTCCTTTGGGGTGGTGCTTGGGGATCATGCATATAAAAGGAAATATTTTCAGCTGGGAGTCACTGTAGTTATTTTCACCAGTGAATAAACATTCCTTCCGCCATGAATCAAGAACGTTACAGTTTACCGGAATTATATCAAGATGGTGACATTGTAGCGTTGTCCACAATTAATCTTTTTAACGCGGCTGACCGGGATGGATTGTTTTCATCGCAAACCGTTGATGATATTTGCAATGACGCTCCTTATGATCCGACGCAAGAGACTGCCGTAGAAATGTAAGTGCCTGTAATTTTATTTTTTGTAGCCAGTTATTCGCGAACTTGTTATTTATTTAATGTGCCTGTCGTTACGAGCAAGAGCACTGTTCTGGATTATTTCATCATATATATGGAGGGTTGTAGTAATTCATCCCATCACATTAAAATGCTTCATTTAGGTATCCGCCATTATAGATTAGTTTGCAATTAATATTATGCTAAAGTCCTCTTTTTGATTCACAATTTTTTTATAGCAATCTTTTGCATGTTTTAAATAATTTTATAAATTCCGTAATAAATGTTATTCGGAATTATCTCTTAAAGGAACTTCTCTGAGCGGTTCAAAGATATCTTCACATTGTAATACTCTTACTATATGTATACTCTGCATATGTTTTGGGTTTTTATTAAAAAAGATTCAGTATGAACTAATGAATTATTCTTTCTCCTTTAAGGTCCGATGAGGATTTGACACGTGTTATACAATCTTTTCGTTTTGAAGAAACCCATGTCATGGACCTGAATACGGAGGTAGAAGATTTACCGAGCAGTCAACCCAACGATTGTCACATCATTAACGAAATAATGTAAGTATTTTTTTTATGTTTCGATCTTTTTTTCGGGGAAGAAGACAATGTATTTTCATCAATTTATTAAATGAAAGAAATCATGTTTTTAGTACAATAACCATCTTAAACTACAGAATATACAAACTAACATTATTGGTTAATATATATATATATATATATATATATATATATATATATATATATATATATATATATATACACGAACAAAACATCATACTATACAACGAGTACGCACAATCGGAAAACGGCTTTTTATCTGTCTGCATACCATTTCGTCGTTTCGTTGAGTGTGACACGGGTCGAATAATTTAAAAAATTTATAAATTCTTTACCACGTGACATATGCATGAGAAATGAAAGGCAGTACATCCACACGTATTACTAAAATATCCTTGTAGCCGGAAGGGATTCCATACAACTTCGGGGATATGCAACTGATCGAGAAATTTTACAATAACAGGGTCACTCCAGGGTTGAGTGCCGAGTGAATCAAAATAGTACATGCGGTCCCTATTTTTAAAATAGATTGCAAACCAATGAATCCCTTCACTACCAATAACATCTGTGTTCACAATAAGGCTACCGCAATTTCTCGTAGATGGCAATTTCAATGTTTCATTCTTCGCAAACACACCGATAAATTTGGAACGTGTGATTCGTTCACTATTCATTACTCTCTGAAGTGTATTCGCATCCATTTTAAAAGTCAGTGATAACGCTCCTAAATCTGTCTACTTCTATTAGGGCTTGTGACTCGAGGTAAACTAGTACACTATAGGCGCGTCTATAGGCTTGGCGAATTCCAATCTGACTGAGATGTTTCCACTCTGTTGTGGACTTAATGTGTATTTACACTAGCAGATAAGTCAGGTGTGATGTCAAACGGATAAAGGTTAAATTGATCGATGAATTCTTTCTGCGTTACCCCATTCCCGAGCTCATCACAATCACCTGCAATATGGGCCAGATTACTATATGCTCTCGCGCAAAGCGGGAACACAGCGTCTGATGAATAATCCATATCCATACCCCGCCCAACGCAATGCCATTAACGTATAGAGTTATATTTTTAAGGCCGAAATTCTCGAATTTAAAGGCATCTTTTTATATTTTCCATTCACCGAAGCATGGTCCTGCATTCCAATTAATATCCTTTTAGGTAGATTTCCCAGGGCGATGTTTTCTATCTGCTTCGATGCCAACCCTGCTGGCACCGTGTATAGTTTGATCTGTGCTCTGTTAATTGGGTATTTTACTGTGGCGTTTAGTAAATTTTTCTCAATTTCTATTTGTTTTGGTGAACTTAATTTCACTCGCCGTACGCGGAGGTATGTCTCCATAATGTGAATCACAACGGGTTTTGCTCCCTCTTCTTGATCAGCATCCAGATTTAAACAGATCTCAGGATTCGTGCGGGTGAGCTTTATTTTCATATCCACCCCATTCACAAGCAACTTCTCCTGGAATGTGAAGTCTGTATGCAGGCGTCCAAAACACTATATATCTTCTTTTTAGAATTTTTAAATTTGTCCTTTATACTACTTTCGTCTTTAGCTTGATAATACCCTCGGCACTTAAAAAGGTATCCTTCGCTTCTTTGGAAAAGTTCAGCACATTTTCCAGATAGGATCGTAGGTGGTAGTACCCCGTTCCTGCCGATATGTTGACCTGATTTAAATATACGTCACACTGGTTGAATAAGGAGTGCAGAAAGTTTGTTTCAGGGTATACAGCATATTTGTCATCACAGTCCGTTCCATCAGAATGGGCTATACGTAGTTTAGCGTACATGTGCACACAGCTTGGATCAAAAAAGTAAGGGCCTGAGCTGGGTATCACGAATTCTATAGGGGCACTCGGGGAACTAATTGTGTTTAAAGGGTTAATTGTAATAAAGTCACTGTGTTCAATAGAAACTTGAGTTGGAGGCATGTCAAAGAGGGACAGCTCCGATTTACAACATTGTGAACTACACGGATGGATGAAGCGTGCCATGACGAGTTAGAAATAGTGCCTCCTCTCTCGACAAGTAGTAAACAAACTATGATTCATGAGATCAATGTCCTTAGCTTATATCAGTAAAAAAATGGTCAACCATAGGTTTCATTCGCTTAGAACACTTCTTTTTTGATATCCTTTTACGTTTAATGCCACGTGGTGGTAATCCCTTCTTCCGGACAGCCCTCTTCTTCCCACCACCACGCATTTTTCTCTTTGCATCTTTGACGATTTCGTCCCGTGTACGCTTTAAGTGTCTTTTTAGAGCTTCTTTAGGTTTAGCCCCAGCCAATATGTCTTCTGTGTTAAGACCTGATTGTACGCTTTCCTCCGAGGTATCTGGCACCCTCTTCAGCAAGGGACAGCCGTACGTAGTATGGTTGAAAAAATGGATCCAAGTCCACTACCACGCTGGTATCTCATACCTCGATAGACTGTGAAAGGCTTTCTGTCCATTATAACTCAGTGCGTCGAAAGTGCAGCTTCACTGTTAAGCTCCCGTTACCGAATGGGAAATTTTTTCCCTCAATCGTTCTTATATATATTGAGATATTGGTTATTAGATTAGCTGCGACATTCACATAATGGGGTCTGTCATATGTAATACTCAAACTCCTTCCTCTATGGTTGGGAATGTGAGCAATGCGCAGCAGGCGTGCCTGGGTATCCCCAACAAACTGGTGCTCCACTATATTGCTGTAAATATAGCACATGTCTGGGGTTTATAGCCGTCAACCATTTTCTCCAATTTCAACTGATACATTAGGCTGGACAAGTCGTGTTGTGCCTCGTGAAATGTATCTCTTTGGATGACTGATCGATATCGTCCATCGGTCATAATTTTGAACACTCTTTGGTCTTTAATATTTCGGTTAGCCTGCGATTTTAGGGCCACAGTGCATGCATGGGGATCATTGTTTACGATTTCGTATACTAAATCGCCCGTAAGATTTGAGCTTTTTAAACTTACGTTTAAGTCTCTCACAACATCCTCGGCCTCACCATAGGGACCCGGTCCTAGTGTTACTTCTGTACTGTAATACCGTGCATCCCAGTCAGGGCGGTACGCATGGTTTCATCCCGAGTTACCCCGGCTTTTTCACACTCATTACAGTCTCTAAGAATCGTAAAAACGGGTTCTTTATAATAATACTTAAAAAAAGATATTCAACTGAATTTCTCATATACCCACCTCATACGTATCACGACTCAATTCAATGGGTCCGTGGAGTTCTGTTACAAAGTTGAGTAGTGTGTTAGGGTGTACAGACAGGGACGAGGAGGACGGGAGTGTGACGTAGAAATGGTTAGGTGCCATGTTGCATACTATTTAAGCTTCATTACTGCATCAGCTTTTATATAGGTGTTGAAGCTTTCTGGGTATCCTAGCCATTTCACCAGGTACATTTTTCTCTTTTCTGAACCTTTGCTTTCTAAATTTTTTAAATTTTAAATACATTTTTTCCTAAATTAAATGTCACTTACTGCAACTCCTCGTGGTGAAAGCCTCCTGCGATTTCTTCTCCATTCACATCTTCTAAGTAATACAACATTATCTCTTTAGATTTCATAGCCCTAACTTTAAAAATCTCGCGTGTCCTTGCTCAAATCCCTTCGCGAATTTATTTCCCGAACGCGACAGCCTTACAAAATCGTTGATTTTGAAATGTGTAGAGTGTGGTGGTGGTACTCCATCTCTTCTCACCTCTGAACGCGTACCTCTTTCAAAAACTTCGTTAGATGTTGTCCCAATCGTGGATTGGTGTGAGCGGTTGTATGATGAGGCCAATGATTCCAAAATATCTAGAAATCTGTGTGTTTTTATGTGTAAAATAGCGGTGCATGCGTTCCGTTATGGTACATTGAACTCTTTGAGCTAAAGATGCCTTATGTATAGAATTGGTTGTGTAATAGCTGATATTAAACTCTGTCAACATGTTCTGAAAAGTTCGGCCTATAAACTCTCCCCATATCCGTACAAAAATAGCCAGAAACCCTGTTTTCCTTCAACATTAACGTTTTGGTGGCTTTAGCAACTGTTTCAGGCGATTTATTTTTCAGAGGAATTAGCCACAGATATCTAGAGAATACATCTATTATGAATAGGATGTAGCGGTAACCATCGTTATACACTGAATATCTTTGCATGTCTGTTAAATCTGCTTGCCAAATAGAGTCAATCGAAGCAGCTGTTGTCTTGGCTGTTTTAAACCTTTTTCTCACAGATTTATGAAGTGTATAGGCATCCTGCTCCCGCAAAAACTCTCAACATCTTTTTTCCCTACTCCGTAAACACTTCTGTACAGTCTATCTACGCCTCCGTAGGAGGCTGGGCTAGAAATATCATAATAACGTCTTCTTAATATGTTAGCCATTTGCGTATTTTAGAGGCACGTGGGTAGGGTTGATCGTTGTTTAACCTCTTCTTTCTCCTCTTCAGAGGTGTTACCGCCGGGGTGATGGCGTCTTCAATTGTGTCACGTGCGATGCATGTTCCAAGTCTTTTAACCTGTTCAGATTTCCTATCATTGTTTTGGGGACATTTATTTGTTGTAGTCTTGCTTTAATATGCTTCCATCCTGATGGTGAGGGCCTATCCCACTTTCTCACCAGATCATGGACGATGTCTACGATATTCGATCCCTGTACCTTTGCTCCTTCCACAATGATCTCACCTGTATCGGTCCATTGTATGGTGGGTCCTCATTCAATAGATTATAAAGACTTAAACCTTTATTCCTCAATGTATGTGGGAGGGTGCTTTTTAATACATGCTCGATATGTTGTGTGGCCGACCCATTAATCTTTGGTTGGTCAGCTCTATCGTCGGACACAGGCCCTATGTCACCATGTCCATCGTTCCCGTGCTGTGCCTAATAACCACGGGAATCTCTGTCGGATTCTTATAATTTTCGTACTCGTGAAGAAATTTCTGCAGAGCTTCTTGGTATAAGATTCTTTTCTCATCAGGTGTTTTTTCACTGTTTAATAGGGTTAACAATTCGCTTTCCATTCTTTTAAGCCTGCTTTTACGGGGATCTAGATCCGTGTCTGGATTCTTTGAACTTTGCAGTGAAGCATACACCTCGTGTGGAATCACTACCACTTTCTTCATTATATTAATCTAGTCAGTAAAGGACCCAAAACTGAAAATAAGATGGGGAGGAATGACCCTCCTCTTTGTACAATAATTCGTTTTTTCTTCCCTACAGTTTGACTTTTACGAGCGAGTGCACGTATTATGTTCTTGTAACGGCGTAGGCGAGCCTTCTGAGGTGGTTTCATTGATACATTGCAATTTATAACGTTAAGACAGATTTCACAGATGCATTTTAAAAAGTCGGAGTCGATATTTTTAGCAAACATCTGCTGCATTGCCCGGGGCAGTCGATGATAGATTTTTATTAATTCATGGTATTTCTTTAGCCTCTTTGTCATTCTGGAATATACACCGTTTCAGGCTCGTTTGGAAATATATTCGTTCTTAGAAGCACCCTAAACGTGTTTCGCGGATGAAGGTCGCAAAGCAAATATCCGTAACGCGCTTGTAGCTTCTTTATAAACTTCCAAAAACTCCTTACGCTGATTCGGAACATTTGATTGGCTAATACCCCAATTTGTGATACATCTCTACGTTGCGCGAATAAGACTAGATATTGTGTATTTAACGAAACATCGCGCATGTATCTATTTTTGAAGAATAAATTCTGATTGATGAAGAACACGCTTATGTTAAGATGGTGGGAGAATACTGTAAATGTCTCGGCAAACGTTTTATCCATCTCCAACATGAGATCGTCAATTACAATGACTGTATGTTTATTTCCCTTTAACGAATTAACGTCATATACTCCTTTGTGGAACAAAATATAATTTTGGTACTCGTTAAACACTGATTGATACGTCGAATACCACCATATAATTTTATGCACAAATTTTGAGAACATATCTCCCTTTTCTTTAATGATTTTAAGCATAAACACAGTTTTACCACATCCTGTAGGGCCAGATATAACACATGTGGATGGACTCTTGAACCTGAATTTTTCTACAGAAT
Source organism: Bathynomus jamesi (assembly GCA_023014485.1). Lineage (NCBI taxonomy): Eukaryota > Metazoa > Arthropoda > Malacostraca > Isopoda > Cirolanidae > Bathynomus > Bathynomus jamesi. The sequence goes on along the minus strand of JAJOZX010001232.1, from coordinate 273,468 downwards.
CCATTTCTAATACGTCACACTCCTAATTGGGTCATTTACAAAATATAATAAATCTTTAAGTGATGACCCTTATATTTTACAGTCTTGCTTTTCTCTTCTCCCACAGATCCGTGAATGACGATGAGGTACCCGACCAGCGTGTGTACAGAAGAAAGTTCTAAGCTCCGCCCACCTGATTGATGACGTGACTCCTGCTACTACCTGGGCATAACTCTTCGCTGCGTGCTCAGTTGATCGCTGCAAGCCCTGGATCTCAAACGTGTATTCTCCCGCGTAGACGAAAAATCGTAATGGCTACCTTTAATATTGCGTGTTCGACGTTTATGAAGAGGTATTCGACAAAGTGCCAAGATGTGCTGGATACTGAAAAACTCCCTATTCCACCCTCCTTTGATACTTTTAAGGCTACATTGAATCTTGCGAAGGAGCAAGTGGTACAAATAATCTACGGCTATTCTGGCAAGAGCATTGTAGGATTTCGTGGTACAATTGATGTATTGAACTATGTTGTAGGACTAAACTTTATAAAAGCTTATATATACTGTGAAGTAGAAGAAACAATACGTGCAGAAAAGAAGCAACGGATATGGTTAGTGAGTCTTGTTGATGAGTGGTGCGACAAGCGATATTATGTCATGTTGCATCATACCGAGTACTCGTACCCTGCGACTGAGAATGTAAATCTTGTCATTATGGAGAATCTTAAGTATTTTTACCACTATATTAATATATATCATGACGAGGATTGTAGTGAGGTTGTGGCTAAAGGTCTGTGTGAGTTTTTAACAGACTTTAGGGACCAGTATCGCATGCTAAGAAAAAAAAATATGGTCATATGTTTCTCTCAAATCGTGCGCCGGAGTGTGAATAAAATGTGTTTAGTTCGTGAAAATCCCCCTAAGCAAAAATGTCTGGTGCGTATTCTGGGGAGTGGGAGTGATAAAACATTAAAACCGGTATTACTTAATTTACCAGAAAATTTCTCAAAACATCTACCCAATATAATGGGATACAGGTATTCATGTTGGAACAGCGCCGTACACGTTTCATTAGCTTAAGGTGTGGCTCATAGTCATCTCAGAGCTTGAACCGACTGGACGTGCGCTCCTCGAATACGATGGAACTTCTTTTGAGCAGCATTCTCAGTGTCGTGTATGATGTGTCGGTGACAAAGTCATTGCGCGTGCACAGGCGTAAAACCGGTGCCATTAAATATGTACTGGAAACGACTTGTAGATAAACAAACAAACGGAATGTTGTTTATTTAAGTGTTGAGGAGATGAATAGAATCTTCGTGGTAGTTGAGAAGTGGAGTAATGATCGTTATAAAATTCCTGCAGGTGTAGGTACAAGAAGAGAGCAGATTAGTGACACACCCTCATATGCCGTTGTTTGTACGTTGTGTATAAATAACGATCAGCCATGCATTGATATACGACTGATGTGGAAGAATGCATCTGATAATAACGCTCTTGTCCCTACGCAAAACCGTTTCATCCACGACAGAATGTTTGAAATCGTCGAATTCCACAAGCTGAAGCCTATATTAGACGCGCGTATTACGGATATGCTTTATTTTCATACGGTTCTTGAATACACATACACCACTCTGCTCGATAGGTTTCCCGAGTGTAGGACTGGGGAAGGCGAGAATGGTCTAGAGGTGGATGCTTATTTAAATAAATTCACGAATAACACCAGTCTGCATGAAAATCGATTTCTTTATTTTGAGTTGTGATTCTGAAGCAGTTCGCTGCGCTGAATTAAAAAATGCTACCAGTTTTTTTCTATCACCCACAGTTTTAGTTATTAGCAAAACAATTCTGGGGCGTTTTGTAATTTTTTACCTTTTTTATCTTTAATTAATTTCGTTTTTTCATATTTTTCAGATTGATAATTCTAACATTACGTCTTTAAAATTTTAATAATGGCTTCTAGAGGATGTACCCATAGTCCAGACATATTTTGTTATATTTGTGGTCGGTATGTTGTAAAACAAAGGACAAATGTAACGACCTTCATTAAGAGAGCTTATCATGCTTATTTTGGAATTAAATTAGGAGATCAAAACAAAAGTTGGGCTCCACACAAGATTTGTCTTACGTGTGTTGCGGCACTAAGGAATTGGAGCAAAGGTAAAAAGAAAAGTTTGCCATTTGGGATCTCAAAGTCCTTTGCATGTTACTTGGGCAGCAATCAGGATACACTAAGATGCCATGTTTCATCTGCGAATGGGATAGTCGAGCACGTGACCAGCACTGGAAGAGGAAAACTTGGCCTCCTAGAGAGAATCTTACCCCAGGATCAAAGAACATTTTACATGAACATCTAGTTGAACCAAATAAAATCCTCCTACCACCCTTGCACATTAAGTTAGGCTTGATGAAGCAGTATGTCAAAGCAATGAATAGAGAAGGTGAGTGTTTCAAGTACATTTGTTCAAAATATCCAAAGATTAACTACTAGAAAATAAAGGAAGGTGTTTTTATAGGTCCTCAGATTAGAAAGTTAATGACAGACGATCATTTCCTGAACACAATGACCAATAAAGAAAAAGAAGCATGGCTTGGTTTCAAAGATGTTGTTGAAAATTTCTTGGGAAACTACAAAAGCCAAAATTATTAAAGACTGGTGGAAAATATGCTTAAAAAGTTTTGCGCCTTAGGCTGCAACATGAGCCTGAAAGTTCACTTCTTATTTTCGCATCTTGACCGTTTTCCCGAAAATCTCGGAGATGTCAGTGAGGAGCAAGGGGAACGATTTCACCAGGACATCAAAACCATGGAAAGAAGATATCAAGGAAGATGGCATACAAATATGATGGCGGATTACTGCTGGTGTCTGCAACGAGATCAGCCTAACGCACAGCATAAGAAAACATCAAAGAAGCACCGGTTTAGTCGTCATTAGTCAGATCTACCTTCGTAGTCTTAAGTCTTTGGAATAAGTCCTGAAATGTTTGCAAGTAAAGAAGGTAAATATATTTTGTTTCTTTCAGTTATTTTTTATTCTTTCATAAACAAGCAATATGCTTGTCCAAGAGCTAGGAGCTATTTAATTCTGCTTTAATTAGGTTTTACTCTATCACTTAAAGATTTCGTGCTACAAGGGGTGTTGTAATACCTCATCTGTCCCCAAATGTTAACCACCCATTGATGGGAGGGGAGAGAGTATTTTGCTGAGAACGGGACTGGTTGTTATATATATTTACCCTACATTATTATGTAAGCGTTACTGTAGTCTATAACAACAAAATTTATGGGTTAGCATGTGCAATCCAATGTTGGTCTCGATACGATGGTTTACATTTGGGGCTAAATGGGGGATTTATGACACACCCTGTAGTAAGAAAACCATACGTGATAGGGAAAAATTAACTATATTTTTGAGATCAGCGCACTCAATTTATATAGAATCACCACCTAGTTTGTAAAAATCGATCGACAAATTTTCAAATGTGTACTGGTGTAATTGGTTACAAAAAAAAATTACAGGCACTTACATTACGGCAGTCCCTTGCGTCGGATCGTAAGGAGCGTCATTGCAAATATCATCAACGGTTTGCGTTGAAAATATTCCATCCCGGTCAGCCGCGTTAAAAAGATTAATTTTGGAGAACGCTACAATGACACCATCTTGATATAAATCCAGTAAACTGTAAAGTTCTTGATTCATGGCGGAAGGAATGTTTATTCACTGGTGAAAATAACTACTGTGACTCCCAGCTGAAAATATTTCCTTTTATATGCATGATCCCCAAGCACCAACCCAAAGGACTAATAGGCGGCTCGTAAGTTTAATGATTGGTTGTCAATGTAACTGGGCTGGGCTATGATAAATTTATGTACCAATCGTAACACCAATATTACGGGTCCATGCTTTGAACGTCCTGATTGGTCAACTAATGGTGTCTTTATCTTCTCTCCGTAGATTTAATGCTCACATCGTGTATTACCACTTGCAGTCTCTATCACGGCAATATTTGCATTTGGGCCCATACTTTTCTTGGTTTTTCCATTTTAGAATCCAACCCTTTATGCAATTTCCCTCACCCTTTTGCAACATTGATCAACATTTGCCATCTCTATCACGACAATATTTTACATTATTATTATTTGCGGTCATACTATTCGATCCTCAATTTTTCCCATTTTGGATTGGGAGATAGACAACTTGAGCGGCTGCATGTCGTTATAGGAATATCTTCATCAGACCCGCTCAGCTCAGTACCACAGGAAACAAAATTAGCGCCGCTACTCTTCATAATCCTGACATAGATCATTACCAGAGACAGCACAGTAACATCCGATGGAACAAAGATCATTAGAAAATAAGAAATCTAGATCTCTGCAAGCAGAATGTTTTTGTGCATTATTATTATTTTAGGTCATAGTATTCTCAGCTTTCCCAAGATTCCTGACTTGTGGATTTTGTTATGTGTGTGTGTGTTGTGTGTGTGTGTGTGTGTGTGTGTTTGTGTTAATTGCCACGATGGTTTTAAATATTTGTAAAATATATGTCTGCGGTCATACTATTCGATCCTCACTTTGATTAATGTATTTGGCTTGATCATTTTACCTGCCAATTCTCGCGTAGGAGTGTGATTAAATTGTGTTCAGCTCATGAAAATGAATGTCTGCTTGGGTTGGTAGATAAATGGGCGCCCTCGATATCCTAGTGGTTAAGACGCTGGGGTGCTGGTTGAGAGATCGAGTCCGGGCAATGACGTTGTGATTTCAGCCACAACGTGCTGCAGCTTAGTTTGGATTCCACGTTAAACTGAAGGTCTAAAGCGGGTGACAAGCTTTATCTTTGTATAAATGAACAATTCGGGGAGAAGGAAAACCGATTTAGCTTATTATTACTAATGTAATTTACACCACGGTTAGGTACCAGTTACAAAGAGAATCTATGGTCTGAATTTATTGCATATATTCCTCGTATTTATATTTTTTTCTTCTCTCTCTGAAAGGTCTTTTGAAAATTGTGTATTAAATATATTCTCCATTATCGTCCAGAGAATTTATGTTCAGAATCATAGGTTAGGTTAGGTTCAGGTGTCAGCATGCTGGAGCGAACCAGAGGCTCACAGCCAAAATCTGCAGAAGGAATGTTTTACAATTTAATAAAATGAATTGTTGATTCTCATTTTTTTTCAAATTTCCCCTTTACGATCTTATCGAGAGGATTTTATAATAAAGAAATTATAAATATTTTTGTTTTTCTTTGCATTCCTTTATTTATATTTTTAAAAAATTTTGCTGTGACTACTTACGGCCATCATGAACTCGGTAAATGAGTTCAATATACTTCTGAAAATTAAAGCTATGAATATTATATCCATATAGAATAAACAAAACTTTCTTTGTGTGTGTGTGTGTGTGTGTGTGTGTGTGTGTGTGTGTGTGTGTGTCTTCAATTTTTCGACTCTCTCTCTCTGTCTCTGTCTCTCTCTCTCTCTCTCTCTATACATATATATGATTTTTAAATTCAGTTTTACCTTCACTAGCAAAAGTAATTTTATTCAATACTAATTGTTGAGTACTTCCAAAGTACATGTGTGCTAATTTTGAAAAAAAATGTATAATAAAAATTAATAATAAACCTTTCCATTTTTTCATTCATTCATTTCATTTCAATAACAGAGACAATAACTATGATGAAGATAGCATGCAAATTACACGTAAAGAAAACTAAGACATAAACAACGAAGTTAATAAAATATAAAAACATTTATATACAGTAACAGAAAAACAAACGCATGGAAAGAAAGTAGGAAGATGTATCTTTGAGTGAAAGTTTGTCTACCACATTCCAATATAGCCAGTTTGCGGTCAGCCTTTGCGGTCCTGCCTCCAATCCTTCTCGTCTCAACATAATGTGAAAATAACGATATTCTATGGGAATAATTGTTTATTACTAAATATAATATACAGTTTAGTATATCTACGGCATATTATTAACCTGATTTCATATGGTAAATTTAATATAAATGTGTATATATAAATTTCTTAGTTTTGTATATTGTAAAGAATGAATTAATATTAAGATAAACGAGAAAAAATGTATGAAATTGAGAAGACACATTTTATATATATATTATACACACAGAGGAATGACAAAAGTAAATAGATATTTTAGGCGAAGTTAGTTAAAATAAGTATTGTTTTTTCTTATATATATATATATATATATATATAAAATGAATAAAGGATTCCTCTTCTTGATTTCGCGGATTTTGGTTTATAAAAAATATAGGTGTATAGAAAGGATTGTCAAAAGTAAATAGACACAGTATACATTCTAAGGTGATAGAATAAATGAAAGCGAATTATAGGTAAATTAAATATTATTCTTCGAGTATATGTTATTGGAATAATGTACAATATAAAGAGTCCTGTGTATTTCTTTTATTATTAATATGAAATTGAACGATTTCTTTTGCGAAGCCAATTGTCTAGTGTATTTCTTTTATTGTTAATATTGGGTATCGTTTAAATAATTAGTTCTCTTGCTGAACAAAATTAAGGAGAAAGTCGGTCTTTCCTTTAATAAATAAATAAATAAATAAGTGGAAACTCGTCTAAATAAGGGCTCAACCTGGCAACTCAACCTAATAAGGTATACCTAAACAATTAAAACAAATGGTGGTATCTGGTAGCCCCTCCATATATAAATAAGTGATATCTAGCAACTCACAACCCTCTATATAACCGCTGCTTGGCCCCTGGACGTTCATAATGCGTCGGACTCCGATGGAATAAAGAACTCCCTCTCTCTCCTTCTTAGGTTAAGGCTTAGGTCAGGTTTCCCTTTGGGGGTGAGGACATCCCAGCTTCTCCCCCAAAGACCTCCTCCTTCTCCTTTCTCTTCCTCTCTTAGGTTAAGGCTACCCCTTTGGGGGGAGGTCATCCTCCCTTCTCTCCACGAAGCTCCCTCCCCTCTCCCCCTTGACAGCATTGATTTGTTGCATAACCCTTCCCCATTTGCAGCATTGATGTTGCATAACCCTTGCAACACTGCTGTTGCATAACCCCCTTCATTGCATACCCCTCCCCTTCATTGCATAAACCCCTCCCCCTTTGGTGCATAACCCCTTTGCAACATATTGCAACGTTGAACAATATTGCATTGCAACATTCTTGCACTCGTCCATTTTTCGCCCATGCTACTAAGTTTTAATATATTTTTACTAAACACATTAGATCTATATCAAACTCTCGTACCTCCCTACATAACGTATTGCACACCTGCACGGGGAAACTTTTCTGACATCTTAATAATATATTTTTTGTTCAGAAAAGAGGGATAAGAATGCTTATGTGTTTCACTTTGTTCATACGAGTGTGAAGTTTGAGGAGTTAAAAATGTTAAAGATCAAAGATATTATCAAAAAGTCACACTTCATGTAATGTTTCAAATTATTAATTTACAATAGGTCAATAAATACCTCTTAACTCATCAAGACATTCACTCCTATCCGCCTTAGAATAAATAAGTCAAGTTGTCCCTTAGTTTAGGTCAGGAGTTTTGAACCTTTTACGGGTAACTGAACTTAATTTTGGCGAAGAAGAGTGTTCTCGCTAGTCTTGCTCGTACTCAACTGTCTCCCACCTCTCCCATCTCCACCTCTTCCCACTTCCATACCTTACAAGTGCAATTATATCCCACTTCATTATTTTTACTCTACTAAATTGTAATAATGGATAAAACTGCAAACTTCTCAAAAAGAGGATCAACTCTAAGAATATAATTTTTTAAAATTTTGATAATATAAATAAGTGCAAATGAGTTAAACTGTATTTAGATAATTAGTTATGAATGATCGATTGTTGCGTGCCTTTGCGTTGACATTTTTTCTTTTCTTTTCATCATTACTTTCTAAGTTTCTATAGTTATTGCAATTTTAGAGAAATGCTTATTTTTGCCTTTTCAGTTGGACTGAAATTATGGAATGATTTACGTATTAATCTTTAAAAAATTTATCATGCAACTGCGTTTAAAATTAAATTATTATTGCCTTAAGTGAGTGATAAGAAGTAGTAAAGAGAGAGTAGATGAAAAGTTAGGAGGAAAGAGGAATCAACAGTTTTAAAGAATAGAAAACTATTCTAGTAAGACGTGAAAAAATGGAAGAGTCGTCGTGATGGAATGATTGACAATATTTTTTTATGCAGGAAGAAGGGGCCAAGGAGCGCTCCCCCCCCTGCACCACCATAGAAGAAGATAGCCAAAATCAAGGTCAAGGGTTTACGAAATCCCTAGACACTCTACGTTTGAAAGATGGGAGGTCATAGACAGGAGGAAAGATGGATTGAGGAAGATTGTTTCAGAGTTCACCGGTTGAGCAGATGAAAGATTGAAAATATCGATTAACCCTTGCGTTAGAGAGATGAATAGAAAAGGAATGAGAAAGTGTAGAAAGTCTGGTGCTGCGTGCTCTCCTTGAAGGAGGCGGCATGCAGTCAGAGAGTTCGAGAGATTGAAGAAAATCATTAAGAGGCGGGAATTAATGAGACGAAAAGCCTTTGATTCCACCCGGTCAAGTACGGCTGTGTGGATTGAGCTACCCCACACATGGGAAGCATACTCCATACAGGAGCGAGCAAGACACCTGTACAGGGACAACAACTGAGTAGGGGTGAAGAAACTGCGCAAGCGGTACAGCACTATTAACCTCTTAGAAGCTGTTGTATAAAGAGAGTATATGTGATCTTTCCAAGGAAGATCACATAGAAAAAGAAACACCAAGAATGTTAAGAGAAGAAGAAAGCTCGAGTTGTGTTCTACAGATCTACAGAAGCTAAGGCTAACAGAGACCCTAAGATCCACTCTAAGGTTAGCCCGAGAGAAAGGAAAGAGTAGGGGGTTAAGAGAAGAAAATAAGGGGTTAAGTAAGTAGCAACACCTATCACTCATGGGTTAACATTCACTCAGAAAAAGAGAAAAAAAGACTCACCATCATCATCCTCCGGCCACTGCCGACAAGTCAGAAAAATAGTCGAGAGAAATAGGAAAGGGATGAAAGATGAAAAGTAGTAAAATAAGAACACTTACAAACCATGCAAACACACTCTTAACTCACAGTCATACCATGCAAACTACAGACATACAAGTAGAGTTACAGACATGCAAAGTAAGGAGAGGATAAGAAAAAAAAATAGGTAAAGTAAACAAAATTGGGTTAGTTTACGTTACGAGCTACATCTACGTTCGTGTTGGTCTAATTTTGTTTTTTTTTGTTTTTTTCGGCGGCATATCACATGCTGGCATATCACAAGCTGGCATTAGACATCAACAGACTCATCCCCGATTACGACTCCAAGAGCTCCTGTTGCTAATTGTTTTTTTATTTTAAACAACGTTCATATTTTTAAAATGCCTATCTAAACGGTTCTTAAACATATTAACGCTGGTAGAGTGAACGACTGACACGGAAGATTATTCCATTTATCAATTACTTTAAACGTAAGAAGTTTTTAGCGATATTAGTAATGAAACGTCTGCACGCAACTTAAATCCGTTATTACGAGTATTACTATTATCGAAAGTGAACAGTTTGTAAAATTTACGCTATTCGATGTTATTAACGATTTTGAAAACTTCAATAAGCTTCTTCCTTAATCTCCTCGTTTCGAGTGAATGCAAGTCTAACTCTTTTTATCTATCTTCATAAGGCTTGTTGCGCAAAGATGGAATCAGTTTCGTGGCACGACGCTGAACCCTTTCTAACCTATCAATATCCTCACGCAAATACGGGCACCAAAACTGAACGGCATATTCTAAATGAGGCCTGACTAGGGACATGTAAAGGGGCAATATAATATCCTTCGATTTAAATTCGAAATTACGCGCTATGAAGCCTAACATCCTATTAGCTTTTGCGCAAGACTCCAGGCACTGGTTCCTAACTTTAAAATCCTTAGATATGCGTACGCCTAAATCTACTTCCTCGTCATCGCTCGCTAACTCTCTATGATCCATCGTGTACGTGTAATTATTGCTACGAGAACCTATATGCAAAACTTTACATTTATCTACGTTAAATTGCATCTGCCACTTATCCGTCCACTCCATAATCCTATTTACATCGTCTTGGAGCCTATTTCTATCGTCCTCGTTAACAACCTTACCGCCTATTTTAGTATCGTCCGCGAATTTTGACACGTTACTAGTCAATCCTACATTTAAGTCGTTAATGTAAATTACGAATAGCAATGGGTCTAACACTAAACCCTGTGGGACGCTGCTACCTACATCCAACCACGCTGATTCACTACCATTAACTACGATCCTCTGTCTCCTAGCACGAAGCCATTCCGCTAACCAGTTAGCTACCTGACTGCGTATACCGTGCGCTTTAACTTTCGCAATTAATCTTCTATGAGGGAACTGTATCGAACGCCTTTTTAAAATCTAAATAAATAACGTCAGCCGCTCTATGCCTATCGTATTCGAGCACTATTTCGTTATAAAATTCTAACAAATTGGTTAAACAAGATCTACGGCGTCGAAACCCATGCTGACTACTATTAATCAAATCTCTACTTTCTAAGTGATCGATGATACGATCCCTAACTACGGATTCCAAAAGTTTACCAACAATTGACGTTAAGCTAATGGGCCTATAATCGCTAGCTACCGTGCCGTCACCTTTTTTAAAATAGACGTGACGGTGGCTAATTTCAAGTCTTCAGGAAATAATCCCCGTTTCCAGTGACTGATTAAAAATCTTCGTTAGGGGCGTACGATAACGTCTTTCAAATCTTTCAAATGTCTGGGATAAAAAGCGTCAGGGCCTGGAGCCTTGCTAACTTTTAGCCTCGATATAATAGGCAATCTCACCCTCGTAAAACAGTTTATTTCATCCAAAATAGTCTCGCTACTAATGTAACGATCGTCCACGTCGGGGACATTATTTACGTCTTCTACGATAAAAACGGTCGCAAAAAAGTTATTGAAAATACACACCATCGCCTGAGCGTCAGAAGCCAGAGCCATTAACATCCACTAGAGGGCCTATGTTATCTTTTATCGGCTTACGATTATTGACGTATTCAAAAAACTTTCTTGTATTACGTTTGCTATCCACAGCTATAAGTATCTCTAAATTACGCTTAGCATTCCTACTGATCTTTTAACCTGACGTCTAAGCTCGATATATCTATTAAAGTTAGCTGCCGTGCCATTGCGCTTATTAAGTCTATACGCTCTATACGCTCCGTTTATGAACTCGCCTATTTCCCTAGTCCACCACTTGGGCCTACCATGATTTCTAGCGCGCTTGGGCCTACGAGGAATAAACTCCCTTTCAATATTCATAAAACTTTCTTTAAACGCCTCCCAATGCAAATTTGGGTCATTACCCATAAATAAGTTATCCCAGTCCACTACTCTCATCTTATCCGCAAAACTATCAAAATTAGCCCTACGAAAATCAGGGACTTCTATTACGTTACTCTCCTCAGTGTTTTCTATCGATAACTTAAACCTAAGAATTTGACGAACACTACATCCTAAACTCTCCTCTACTTCTAAACTATCGACTACATTTTCACCGTTCGTCATCACCAAATCTAAAATATTGTCACCGCGCGTTGGTTCGGTAACTATCTGTCGTAAAAAATTATCCTCCATGAACTCAATCAATCTCAAACCCTCCTCATTCCCAGTAAAGGTCTCGTAATTAACATTAGGGCAGTTAAAGTCTCCGACAATTATACTATTCCGATTGTCAATAAAATTACCATGAAGTGAGTAAAATCTAGTATCGGTATCGAAAGGTTGAACGGGAGGTCTATAAACAACAACAAAATTAAAAATAGTACTACGTGCCCTAACTTCAACGCATATCGCATTAATTGCTGCCGGAAAATCTATCTTAACCTCGCTAGCCATAAGGGATTACGAATGTACAGCAAAACGCCGCCACCAATCCTATGTAACCTTTCATTAGTAGAGAGTTTAAAACCAGGTATATCGAGTTCCCCCAACAAGTCCCGAGTCACGGTATTTAACCACGTTTGAGTGACAGCAACTATATCGTAGTTACCGAAATAAATTATCGCCTTAAATTCGTTTAATTTATTTCTAATACTACGCGCGTTACAATAAAAGACGTTTAAGTTATTTTTTTATCACGGGCCGGCGTTTTAAACTATTTTTCTCGACGGGAGCGCGTTCCCCGGACCCACAACATTTAAAGAAGACTTCGACCTATACAGCTTTCGTACGTTTTCGTCAATTAACCTACCTAGCCTAGCATTACCTATTTCGTTAAAATGCACCCACTCTTTTATAAAAAGGCTAGAATCACTGAATTCGGACCACAGCTTTACGAAGGGTACATTTTCCTCAGGCCAAATCTCTTCTAATTTGTTATTCAAAAATATTGTTTTTGACGTAATCCTAAGACCCAAACCGTGACTAGAGGTAATACCGAGAACTAAAGACCTATCTGACCTCGCCTTCAGGGACCTAATTAACCCCCTATATCTCTCCAAAAGGTCAGGCACACTCGTATCGGGCCTATACGAGTCGTTGCCTCCTACCATCGTCACCAACATCGAGTGACGGAAGGCAACGTCAATCCTATCCACTTCGTCTCTAACTCTGTCAACCCTGGCGCTTGGGAGACAGACCCTCCTCCTCTTGGTTGGATGCCGTTCAACGAACTCTTTGTCCATATGGCGCACTAAAGAGTCCCCAATTAAAATAGTTTCCCCTTCATTCACGTCCCTTTCCAAATGGGCGAAAGGGTTCGAAACCTCGATAGGGGGGGATTCCTATCACCTAACGTACGCGGCCTAGCTCCACCCTTAACTTCTCTAAATCCCTCCCCTTCTACTAATCTCAGACCAACCTTAACCCCTTCCTCAACTCTATCCAACCTTCCCAATAAGCTACCTAAACTGGAAACTAGGTTACGCACCTCACCCTTCAAATTACTAACGTCTTCAACGTTAGTATTGGTTCGACTTTCCTCAACCGTAGCCCTACCCTTCCCTCATCAAGCGTTGCAAGTCTTTCCGTTACTGCACGTACACTGCGTTTTTTGTCAACTATTTCCTCCATTAACTCGCAAAAGAAACAAACTGATCTCTCGGTAATCGCCATTGGACCGGCGTTATATTCTTTAAATTCCGAATAGCACCGGTTTACCCCACACCTAACACACGACGTTTATAGCCGTCACAAGTTTAAGTTAAATTAAGCCAGCACGCTATGGAAACTTCTAAATCGCTAAAAACCACTAATATTCAATTATTTAACTATAACAATGTGAATATAAAAGCAAGTATATAAAATTCAAAACTTTTCAAAGGCAAAATTCTTAGCAATATGCAAAAGTAGATGCAAATCAGAGAGCTCAGGAAATGCGTCCGTTCATTACAGAGTCTGGCTGACGAATGAAGGTAAGAGGATACTTGTGTGGAAGATTGTGACGAGTAGACAGATGAAAGAACTGAGTTTTTGAGACATTGAAAGCCACAAGTTATTATCTACCCCAATCAGATATAGCAGAAAGATCAACAGTCAGGTGTCCCACAACCGTCTTACGCGATCATGAGTGACTGCTGTTGGGAATGCTTTGGGGAGTCCAGTGGAGAAGTGAAGAGTGGAATCATTGGCATAGGGTGATAGGACAGGAAGTGCGAATTAAAAGAACATTAATAAATAAACAAAATAATGGGAGACAGGACAGAACCCTGGGGAACTACTATTAATAACTGCAGAAGAAATGTGGCCAGCTACAGTCGCAGCTATAGATCCGCCAGAAAGGAAATAGAGCAAGTGTAGTTTACGTCTGACGCAAAAGAGGACACAAACTACACTAGGTCAAAGTTTGGGGAACGTAAACTACACTAGGATCTTTAGAAGACATTTTTTAAATGAATCCATCAAATAAAACGTTAAAACTACGAAATGAATGATGAATGAATGCTGCAAACTCACAAGGAAAAGAAAAAAGATTCCAAGGCCTTCCCTGACGAGGTGTAGTTCTGAATACACGAAAGACCTTGGAATCGTTTTTCTTTTTCTTTGTGGGTTTGCAGCATATATATATATATATATATATATATATATATATATATATATATATATATATATATACAGTACTGGCCAAATTATTAGGAATTTTTTAAAAATTTCATTTTTTGGTATAAATGTTAAATTAAACCAATTTTAAACGTTGAAAAGTTATTTATTTCTACACAAGAATACATGGTCATTATTTAGCAATAGTTTAGTACTTAGTTTGACCCCCCTTAGCTGCCTTAAGGGCTGCGACACGCTTCGGCATGCATGAATCAATTTTTTGCATAATTCCTTAATACGTGTAGAGTGAAACCAGACTTGAATAAGTCGCTCTATGAGTTGGTGTTTTGTTGTTATCGGCGTTTCATGGATTACGTCCTTTAAAATACACCATAAACTTTCGATTGGGTTCATGTCTGGAGAATTTCCAGCCCATGGGAGCAACCGAACACTATTTTCATGACACCATTTTTTAACCGACTTTGCCGTGTGGCATGGAGCTGAGTCTTGTTGAAAAATCCAACGTCTATTACCATACCATTCCCTTATTTGAGGCAGTAGACGTCTTCTTAGTACTTCTATATACTTGACTTGGTTCATATTCCCCTCAACAATGCTCAACGACTAGTTCCATGCACAGAAATTGCTCCCCAAACCATGATCTTTTGTGGAAATTTCACCGTTTTCATCAGACACTCAGGCAAAATTTCTTCTCCAGGCCTCCTTCTTACACTTTGAACACGATCGTCAAGCACGGCAATCGTTGACTCATCGGAGAACACCACCTGCAATCAAAGAAAGCCCTGTGAAAGAGTCAGTGCATAGCGTATGAAGTACAGCTAAAACGAAGTACAGTATGACTTGCTGCTTTGCAGATATTTCTACTGCAGTTTTATCACGTACTGTAAATACACTTCTATGCATACTGTATTTACTGTATTAACATTCTATTTAATGTTAAATATTATTCTTACCTGTTCCCAATCCTCACTAGTCCAGTTAATGTGTTCCTTTGCCCATGCAAAACGTGCCTTCTTCATAGCCTCAGTGAGCCTGGCTTCTTCCTTGGGCGGTAGGCTTTGAAGCCGGCAGTTAGAAGCCTCCTGTTGACTGTTCTACGACTACTATTGATGCCATCAGCCGCTAGACTACTGGAAATGTTTTTGCAAGTAGCTCTTCTATTTCTAAGAGACAAAATTGCAATCTGTCTATCAGTTCTTGGAGTCGTTACCCTTTTTCTGCCGCATCTTCCAACCCTTTTGGGGCCTACATTTTCTCCAAATACCATTTTTTTCTTAATACGAAGTACTGACTGTGGTGAAACATGGAGTTTGGCAGCAATTTCCTTTTGTTTAAATGTAGAAGTTAATAAAACCTGTATTTGCCCAATTTTCCGTGGACTCAAGTCATTCTTTCGCCCCATTTTCAAATTCACTTAAAAAACAAATAATTGCCGAAATTGGGTAAATACACTATTTAAATTAAACGGTAGTTACAATGACACGTAAAAGAAAGAGAAACACCCGCATCGCACGACAACCAAACGACAACTGACGAACAAACACGCTTCGTTCGACTAAAGAATTATGCAAAAAATTGATTCATGGCATGCCGAAGCGTGTCGCAGCCATTATGGCAGCTAAGGTGGGTCAAACTAAGTACTAAACTATTGCTAAATAATGACCATGTATTCTTGTGTAGAAATAAATAACTTTTTAACGTTTAAAATTGGTTTAATTTAACATTTTATCCAAAAAATGAATTTTAAAAAAATTCCTAATAATTTGGCCAGTACTATATATTATATATATATATATATCTTTGCATATCTCTCTGACTCTTGGTCATCCTCCTTTCGGGATTTCGGTGAAACTTTTGCTATTGCGAAACATATTTGTGCAATATATATATATATATATATGTTATACGGGACGACCGTCATACGAAATATTAATTAAAATTGAAATAAATTAGTACGCTCCTTTTCTTGAATCTTCTACAAGTGCAGGTGTTCGCCTATATCTTAATGATTGATGCAAGAAGCAACGAAATCTTTTCTAAGCCCTTAGGTAATTGCCCAAACTTGGAAAGACACCAATTATACAAGAGCAGATGCTCACCTATGTCTTAATAATTGACGATAAACATCATTATAATGTTAAGACAATTAGTCTTCCCAATTAAAGACGCTCAGATGCACTTTCGCGACATCTGGCGCTTGTTAATTGCTATATATGTTATTAATTGCCCAGTGAACCTTCCGAGCTAAAATCTCGCATCCGTTACGAAACCCTTGACTGTGGGAATTCCAAATTCGTTTGGTCTCACGGTGACGCGCCGCTCTGACGTATGTGAGAGTGGATTCCTTCTTATATAGGAAGAGTTCAGCCATTGAAGGACAGATTCTAGATTTTGAGTAGCTCCAAGCCAGACTTTGGGTAGAGCTTATCGAGTCTTGAGCCTCCGCGGGTAATGGGCGCATATTACCTCGTATGCATTAGAGTAGCTTTTTGCGGTTTTTAGAAAGGGCACAAGGGTAGTTGCTTCGAGACGAAAAACGTTATTCATTTTATCGCGGGCGACGAGGAGCGAGTTGCCCATTTGTCATTAACTTGCTTTACAGCGGTCCTAGAACGAAGCACAGGGGTTGTTTTCAAGAAGGGGTCCGTCTGACTTGATTTAACGTAACTTACCTTTGGGTGAAGGGTAAATTTCACCTACTTAATTTAGGGAGCGTGCTTCGTATCGGAAAATCGATATTGTTGATCTGACTGAAGGAAACGCCAGCAGACTTAGTTCGTTTATTCCTACGTGACCTTAATTGTCAGGTCTAAAATTAAGAACAACTCATATAATTGAAGCCCGGTGAACTTAATCTAAATATGACCTTGTGAACTCAAAAGTTAAACCATTTACCATAAACTCTCGCCTGTAATCCGCTTATTTCAACTTAATTAAAAGCCTAAAATTAAAGCTGACTCTCAGTTATCCCATCATAATTAAACCTAAATTCGACGAGTGAAGAAGGGGCTAAGGAAACTCCCGGATCCGGCAAGTGACCCCCACCCCCCGTATGGGTCAGCGCACTCTGTAGGTCTCGTCAGGACCGCTGAAAAGTATTCTATTGTACTTGGGGGTTAAAAGTCACCGGGTAACCCGCGCCCCAAGTATAATATATATATATATATATATATATATAAGTTGACGATTGGCTAGGTTAAGTAGTAATATTTTCGTTAGTTTTAACTTTTTATTTGATTAGGTATACGCGGACGAAGTTGGGGAGCGCAAACTACACGAGGATAATGTAGGGGAACGTAGTCTACACTAGGATAATGTAGGGGAACGTAAACTACACTAGGCACCATAGAGGGACGTAAACTACAACTGCTCCGAAATTAGAGATGAAGGCACAGATAGAAGGATAGGAACCGAAGAAGGGCAGATTGGAAATTAAAGATTTGTGCCAAACTCTATCAAAAGTTTTTGATATGTCTTGCGCAATAGCAAAAGTTTCACTGAAATCCCGACAGGAGGACGACCAAGAGTCAGAGAGATATGCAAGAAGATACGCCTTCCTAGAGTTGAGTTCAGATAGGGCAGAAAAAACTTCTTTTGAAGAGATTCTAATTTCAGATATAATAAAGTCAGAGGGGGAGAGGAGATGGAGGAACAGCAACCGTATCGTCCAGGGTTGAATTGTAAGCGAAAGTTTGAGCGATGAGTTCAGCTGTGTCAGGAGAAGAGACGGCAACTGAGCCATCGGAATGGAAAAGAGGATGGAAAGAAGAGGAAGTAAAGTTGTTGAAGAGGTTCTTTGCTAGATGTCAGAAAGAGCGAGAAAAATTAGAATTGGATAGATTTTCAAATTTTTGTCGGATGAAGGAATTTTTGGAGAGTCGAAGAACAGATTTTGTACGATTCCGGCCAAAAATATGTGCTGAGTGAGAGTCAGGAGTTGAATAGCGACGGTGCATTCTGAAAGCCTCCTCTCTGTTGCGGATAGCATTAAAACAAGTACCAACGTTTTTTTTGTTAGTAGTAGGAATAGAATATGGAATGTACGCCTCCAAGCCCAAGAGAGTCACCTCCGTGATGAGCTCAGCACACTCAGAAGGGCCCCGGCCATGGAAGCAGTAATCATTCCATGGGAATTCACAGAAGTATTGTCTAAAGCCCTCCCAATCGGCGGCGCCGAAGTGACAAAGGCGCCTCTTCTTCGGAGGATCCAGATGCCGAATTGGAGCAATAGGACAGGAAACAGATATAAGATTGTGATCGGAGGAGCCCAACGGAAAAAAAAGTTTCACAGTGTAACAAGAAGGATGAGAGGTAAGAAATAAATCCAATCATGGGCCTATCTCCAAGGCGATCGGAGAAACGAGTAGGGTGCCGTACAATCTGCTCTAGGTCATTTAGGATAGAAAATTTGTAAGCTAGTTCACCAGGGATGTTAGTGACTGCTGCATGTCTAGGAAGACTACTTCATAATACTGTTTCTTCTTTTCAGGCTGCCGTAACTCGACCGGCCCCGGCGTAATTTCCTTAAATTACAGGTCAAAAAATATGAATTTAGCTTGCGCGCGCGAAGGAAACGCGGTTTTAACAAACAATTTAAAGGTTCTATCTTTAAATGCTCGTAGTCTACGAAAGAAAATAAACGAATTTTTTTCCTTAATTGCTTGCAAAGACTGATTTAATAGCGATAAATGAATCGTGGCTTAGCACTGAAACACGTGACTTTGTAGTGGAGTATCAAATTAGAGGTTATAGACTTTTTGTTAAAAACAGAATAGGTAGGCGAAGAAGAGGTGTTGTGTTGTATATCAAAGATAATATTGCGAACGCTACAGAATTAAAGCAAGAATTCCAGAACCGATAGATTCGACTATAACAGAACTTAAATTGAGCGAGTTTAAACTTCTTGTTGCCGTTATATATAGGCCCCCGCCTAATCAAACAGCTGATACGGACAAAGCGTTATATCGTGAAGTGAAGAGAATAATAGGTAGTGAACAGGCCTTAATTATGAGTCACTTTAATTGCGCTAAAGTGAATTATGATACAGTGCAGGGAGACGCGGAAGGTAACCGTTTAATTAATTTTCTTGAGGATAGCCTACTTATTCCAAAGGTTGGGGAACCTTCGAGATTGGACAATATTTTAGATTTAGTAATAACTACGGATGATAAGCTTATCACTAATCTTCAAGTACTAGAACCGTTAAGCAATAGCGATCACAATATGGTAGAGTTTGTCCTCTCGGTAAGTCACTCAAAACCACCTAACTCGATTAAAATTCCTAACTTCCATCGCGCATACTTTTGTAAATTTAGAAATGAATTGTCACACGTCAATTAGGAAAACGTAATGGAAACCTCCAACGCAAAAATAATGTGGAAATCGTTTGAAACAGTGTTTAGGACTATAAATGAGGAATGTGTACCATACAAGAGTAAGCGTGCGAAAGTAAAAACCAGCCCTTTTGGTTTACTTCTCGAGTAGGGGACATTACAAAGAGTAGAGATGGGCTTATAGGCTAAGGTAGGTTGATTTTCCGCATTTTTTTAGATATCGACTTTGGACTAGTCGAGATAGTCAGGGCTTAATATAATAACTGACAAAAATTTTCAGATCCCTAGCTTTAACCGTTTTTTGAGGAAACCATTTCAAAAATCGTCCAAAAATCGTACCGAAAAATACCGCATTTTCGCAATTTTCGGCCGAAAAAATCATGCTATTTTCAAAAAAAAATCCTGAAAAAAGTTACAATTTTATTGAAAAAAGTAAAAAAAAACGTACAGATTCAAATAGACACATTTAGATCCCAAGATCATCATAATTTTCACTGTAAGAGCCCTTAGAAGCAAAGGAAGGCCTCATCTGGCGGCTTAGGGCTTTGGCCAGAATATGTTTGTGCCTTGATTCGAGTCCATAAACAGTATGGGAAGCTTCAGATGTCAGCTTCACGGCCCTTTCAACACTCTGAGAATGTGAAGGCAGATCAGGCAGCTCCAGCTTGGTGCCATTCAGCAATGCTTCTTGAAGCTCCTGGTCAGAAAAGTCTTCTGTGAGAGCAGGTTCACAGATGCCACTTTGAGAAAGGTTGATTAGTTCTGACCAGTGGGTAGCTTCAATGTTGATGGCTGTGATCTTCTTCAGCCTCTTCTTGGCTGGCTTCCCACTTCTGAAAGAATAATAATTAATTTATTTTTTATTCCAGTTTAAGATTTAATCCCTATTAGTCTCAGAATTGCTGATTTAATTTAACTTAAATTAAAAAAAAAAAACCCGAGTTCTATAAATCCCCATAATCGAATTTTTTTTCAGAAAGAAGGTAAGATTATTTCCATTATCAGAGGGGAGGGGGGAATTGGGATAAGAAAATGTGAAAAAAAATTCGATTATGGGGATTTATAGAACTCGGGCCTTTTTTTTATTAAATAAATCCCCATAATCAAATTTTTTTTTCACATTTTTTTAAATTAATAAATGCTTACCTGATGGACAGAATTTTCTTGAGAGCAGCTTCTCTCACTTCCAAGTCATCAGACTTCATCATGGAGTACAGCACATTCTCGGGCAGCAAGGCAAAAGCATTGTACTTCAGGTTCTTGAAAGCAACACCCTGGATTTCTTCAGACTGCTGCTTGATCCTCTGGATCATGTTGAAGATGTACAGCTGCTGATTGTGGAACTTGCTGTCCCTTTTGATCTCAAACCAACTGACTGCATACACTTCCACAATGAACTTGATGGCCTGGTAAAGCTTATCCTGTAGTTCTGGAGGGTAAGCACCTCTGGTCCACAGACACATCAATCTAATTGCCAAAGTCAACCATCTTGCATGGTTTAATGGTCCAATTTTCCAGGCAGCAAATCTTGGGTTGACTTTGCCCCTGGAAATTCCAAGCACATACTCCAAAAGAAGCCTCTGGTCGCTACTGAGATCATTCAGTGTCTCCTCAGCAAATTCCATGTCATCCAGGGGGCCACTGAGTTTGGTGAATTCCACTTGTGGCAGATCTTGGTAGTCAATTTCACAGAGTTTTCCCAGCGGACCAGTGAAAGCAGTGGGACTTTTGGTACTGCCATCAAGATGCTTGAAAACAGCTCTGAAAGGAAGCTCATTCTGATGGAGTGAACAGCCAATGGTGTGCAATTTCCGCTCAATTTTATTTTCCAGAGCTGTTACAAGGCCTCCCTCCCAGCCAGTGTTTGTATTTGTGTTGTCAAGGAGGACAGCTTTCAGGGTATGAACACTGTTAAACTCCTCCAAGACACTAGCAACTTCTTCACCAAGAAGAACTCCAGTCGCACCTTTAATTGGGATGACTCTGTGAGTAAGATATGTTCCACTTTCAGTTCCCGGCTCCTTTGTGAAAGTCAAATGGTGCTCTTGTCCCTTTCCTTTCTTCAGCTTAGTCTCCCCATTTTCATCCTTAACTTCTCTGTACAGCAAAGTGTCCTTGTCAACTTTCCCATCAACCCCAATACAGACTAACTTTTCCAGACCCTCATTGTGCTTTTCATCACTTTTCACTTTCATTCTAGCTTTTTCCCTCTCCATTTTCGATTTATCAACTATTATCTGTTTCACATCAAGGCCAGGCTTAAGCAGGTCCATAGCTTGTAAGTCCAGGAGAAAGGCATTAGCAAGACTTGCCCCAAGATTGGAAGAAACATCACCCCTGATCAGTTCCATGGCATATCTGGGGGTTTTCAAAAATCTGTAACCTCCACTTGGGTGCCTCCTTGGTTTGAACTCTTCAGCTTCACCACCAGATGGCTGAAATGAAAATAAAAAATAAATTACTAAAGCGAAAATTGGGAAACATAGGGAAAAAAGTAGGGAAAAATATGGGTAAAAATCGACGAAAATGGGCGGAAATAAGAATAAATTACTTAAACGAAAATGGGGGAAAAACGTGGGAAAATAGGGGGAAAAATGGGTAAAAATTCAGGTAAAAAGTCGGCGAAAATGGGCAAAAAAAAAAATAAATTACTAAAGCGAAAATGGGGGAAAAAAGGGGGAAATAGGGACAAAAAGTAGGGATAAATTTGGATAAAAATGGGATAAGATATAAGAAAAAATATATATTACCTCTCCTGATTCTCCTGAGCTGGATTCAAAAGAAATATCTTGTGAAGTTGTGGAGGCAAAAGTGGCCAAATCCACTTCCTGCTGCTGTTGAATCTGGCTCTGTAATCTTTCTGCTTCAGCTACAGCCCTCTGGTCTCTCTTCACAGCAGCTTTATCCACAGATCCCAGCTGCAAAGAGCCCTTGGGACTTTTTTGGCCCTCTGATCTCTCAAGTATTCCCTCTCCTCTACTGGAACCTGAAATATTAAAGTATTTTAAATAGCGGATCTAAAATAAGAGATAAAATCCTGAAAAAAAATTGATTATTAATTTCTTTTACCGGGGGAGGGGGGAGATTACAGGAGGAAAATGCGGATATTTTTCAATTACAAGCATTGAATTTCCTTCCATTCAAAAGGCACCTAATCGCACTAAGTTAGGCCAGTTAAAAGTTTTAAAAATAATAGCATTACCTTCTTACTGGGAGGACAAGTGCAGATTATGTGCTGTGTTTGACAATTTTCTTTCTTGCACTTCACAGCATTGTCATCACAGGGACGAACAGGTAGCTTACAGGTGCAAGCAGAAATGTCAAAAAGTTTATCCAGCTTTTCCTCCAGATTCTGCTCCTGGACTGTAGAAAGAGATTTCCTGTTTATCTCTTTTGCTTTATTGAAGCACACTTTATCCACCAATTTCACTACATAATATTCCTCATACAGGGGCAGCCGCGGGTTCACTGCCTGCCAGATCTCAATCACATCCTTGCTATCATTTTAGCAATATCATAGTCTTTCAAGTCCGGGTGGCTGTTTTGGAGGAAATAACTGTACTGAATAACTTGGTGGAGGGTAGGAGGCTCTGTTTTATCCAAAGGGGAAGGCTGGCCACTGAATTTTTTGGCACTATCACTTCGAGTTAACACTGCAGACCCGTTTTTTACCCATTTTTATGAAATATCTGAAAATAAACACAATTAAATGAACGCATCATAAAATAATTTAATACACATTTTATAGGTAAATATCATTAAAAAATACAAAATAATACACTAATAAACATCTATAATGCATTTACAATACGTTTCAAGCATCGTTTTGTTAAAAAAGCCGAATTTTATTTGATTATTTTGATGAAATAAGGTCCGATATTTTGTTTGTTTACATTGCGCGAATGCCGCGCGCGCGATTTTACGCGTAAAATTCGGCAATTTTACAACTTAAAAATGATTAACAATCCTCAAAAAATACAATCATTTTCACAAATATGAGTTGGTGCAACGTTTTTTATACATTAATACCTTTCTATGTAGACTAGTCCAAGATCACAGTTCCAAATTCAACCTACCTTATTATAGGCTACATAAGTGCGCTAAAGACAATTTGTGGTGATGAAACAACTATATATCTTTAAGGCGTGAAGCAAAAAGCGTAATAAAAAATCTAAGCGCGATTTTGAAATTTCCATAGCTCGTGACGGCAAAGAAAACCCCAAGCGATTTTTTCAATACGTTAACAACAGAAATCCGGTAAAGAGCGTGTTGGGACCGTTCAGAAATTCTGACGGTGAGCTGGTTTCCGCAAACAAGCAAATGACTACTCTGCTAAACGAATTTTTTACGTCAGTTTTTACAATAGAAGATGTAACGAATATCCCTACGGTCATAGATATAATACCTTTTGATAATGGTAATACTTTAGATAATATTGTGGTGAGTGAAAGGGAGGCACCGCACTATATTTGCAAGATGAAAATGCTTAAATCACCGGGGCCGGATTTCATATATTATATACCATACAACTTAAAGAATTAAAGGAAAGCATTGTTATGTCGTTAATCAAGATTTTTAATGCGTTTATTTCTGAGGGTGCGTACCAGATAAATTTAAGTTAGCAAATGTAACGCCCATAAAGGTGCGGCAGGAAATTAAAGGCTAATCAGTTTAACGTCTGTTGTAGGTAAGCTACTGGAATCAATAATTAGGGATCGTATAGTCGAACACTTAGAATTGCCTAACTTGATTAGAAATACGCAGCACGGGTTTAGGCGAAACAAATATTGCTTAACTGATGTTTTAGAATTTTCCCAAAGTGTGGTTGAAGTTTATGATAATCATCGGGCGGTAGATGTAGTGTATTTGGATTTTCAAAACGTGTTTGACACCGTACCGCACGCACAAAAGACTCGTTGAAAAAACTAAGGTTCATGGGTTCATGAGTGTAGTAATAAATTGGATAGAAGAGTGGTTGCGAGGTAGGGAACAGAGGGTGTCGTTGATGGAGCGGAATCGTGTTGGGCTAATGTAGCGAGTGGCGTTCCTCAGGGTTCTGTATTGAGCCTCTTGCTTTTTCTTATATGTATTAACGACTTAGATGCCGGCCTCGTTAGTACATTTTCAAAGTTTGCAGATGACACGAAGTTGGGTGATAGGGCGATAAATGACAAAGATAGAGGTAAAATCCAGGAAGATCTGAATAAAATCGTTGATTGGTCGGTCACCTGACAAATACGATTTAACGTCGATAAGTGCAAAATTTTACATATAGGTTCGCGTAACGGTAATTTTGCGTATAGTATGTCAAGGAAGGAGTTGGCAAGCGTAGATCAGGAAAAAGATTTAGGAGTCAATAAGCGGTCAATAAGGCGAACAAAGTGCTAGGTTTTATGGCTAGGAATTTTGAGTACAAATCGCGCGATATGATTGTTCCTCTTTATAAATCATTAGTGAGGCCCCATTTGGAGTACGCGATCTAATTTTGGAATCCGTATATGCGCAAGGATATAGACAAAATCGAACGAGTTCAAAGACGAGCAACTAAGATGATTCGGTCGCTTAGGTCAAAGTCGTACGAGGATAGGCTTAAGAAGTTAAAACTGACTACACTCGAGACTAGGAGGCTAAGTGGTGATCTAATCCAGGTTTTTAAAATTATGAATGGGTTCGATAACGTAAATAGAGAGAGCTTTTTCGAAATAGTACAATATAGTAGAACTAGAAATAACGGGTGTAAGCTGACTAGTAGAAGGTTCGAGACAGCAGTTGCCAAAAACCTTTTTACGCATAGAATAGTAAAGAGCTGGAATATTTTGCCGGTAGAAGTAATCAGTAGCACGTCTATAAATATGTTTAAAAATCGATCAGATGCATATGTTGATAGACTGGGTATAGTTTATGGTAGTAAAATTAAGGTTTTTGTGCTTCGGAACCCACGTAAAATTGTAGGTTTCCTCACCACCACGGAGGACATGCGCAATACACAATTACAAACACGGTTAGGTAGACCAACCATGAGTGGATCCTCTGGGCTTTGTTGGTCTCAAACATTATAACATTATAACGAAATGGGAGGAAAGCCAAAGGTGGTTGTGAACATTAAAATCTCCTAAAATGGAGATTTCAGGAAAGGGAGATGGGAAAGAATGTATTCCACTTTGGAAGTGAGGTTGTCAAAGAATTTTGGATAGTCAGTAGAATTAGGGGAAAGGTAAACAGCGCAGATGTATTTACTTTGAGATTGTCATGTAAGCCGTAGCCAGAGGGTATAGAATTCGAAGATTCGAGTTCAGGAATACGAGAACAAGTTTGGTCATTGCGTACATATACACAACATCCACCTTTGGAGTGAAAATGAGTATAGAGAAAGTAAAAGGGTACAGAAAAGGTATTGCTGTAAGTCGTCCTAGATACCTGATTTTCAGTGAGGAAAAGAAGATGAGGTTTAGAGAAGGAAAGATGGTGTTCAACAGACTGAAAATTTGAGAAAAGGTCACGAATGCTGCAGAAGTTTAAGAAAGTGAATAGTTTAAGAACAGTGAGATAAGACTGGAAATGTGTTAGTGCAGCGTGTAGTTCTTCTCTATTTGTATATCTTGCTTTTCGCTGTAGCTTTGTTAGTTTTTTTCATAGTAAATGTTTAACATCGGGAAGATCATTTGTAATCACCCGGTATATTTAGTGAGCTTGGTACTGTAGGTGAAGTTGAAGATGAGGAAACAAATGTGAATGCACTTGATTTTGGTGATGTATATGAAATATATATAAGGGTGTGGAATACATCATATGTGAAAGCCCAACTAGCAATAAGCAAAGCTAAAGAACGGAAAGTGCGCACGAAGTGATAAAATATTTAGTGAAATTATTAAAATTTTAGAGAGAACCCTACTTGAATGACTGGGAAATATATGTCAATAATAGTCGGAGAGTGGATATATACTTGTGTATTTGGATTGTAAAGAAAATGTAATTGTACTCCTGTATTAAAATAAAAGGGTGATTGAAGTGGATGTAAAATTCATAGAGGTACGATACTTTGAGATACAGATGGGAACGTATACAGAAGGTTATGAGGTAGATCGATTAAAAATAATTCCAGATCTGTTGAAAGGGGATGAATATAGCTGTTTCAGGAAAAGCAAAAGGTATGTTGATCGGATGTTTGCAGTGAGATAAGGGACTGAGAAAGTAAGTGATAAAAAAAATGTGTATATGTGTCGGAAACTATTCTGGCAGTTACAGAAACAGAAACAGAAACAATTTATATTCAGAAAGAATACATTACATAAGATATACATCACATCCATATAAATTTACAGAATATTAGCATTAACGTTTAATTCAATCATAACGAGGTGGTGGCCAGATCATAAGGTTCAGGATCGTGATGAGAGCCCTGGGATGGATAAACCAAAGGCTCAGCATCGCACTACAGCGAGCCAATACTGCAACGGTGCTCACCAGATCGCCAATCGATAGCGATTTTGATACACGCTCGCTCGTGGGGTTGTTTGTTTAGTAATATTTACAAGTTGCAGCATATATATAATAATGTTTATATATACTGTATATTAACAGTAGCTAAAGTGTTTCTTTAGTTTTTTGGAAAACGAAATTAATGATAACGCTTGTCTGACATTTATGGTATAGCGTTCCAGATATCTGCTCCTTTGTTGGAAAGAGCATTTCCTGCAATTTGTATTGAATAATTTGGTTTATGTATGAATTCATTGGGAAGCCTTGTATTAGGATTTTGGTTCGTCTGGTGCGCGGTAATCGCCCTGTGAATGGGCGAAGTATAGTTTCTATTATTAGCAACTTTGTACATACTGATACCGACAGTAATTTTATGTAAGTCATTTAATTTTAGAATATTTGAATCTCTGAACACTGAAGAGGTATGAGATTGTCTGTTATTATTGTTTGAGAGAGTTTGTAATTGGCCGGTATTTGGATGGAGAATTAGTGCTGCCTGATTTGAATACTGATCAAACCCTGGCGATCTTCAGATGATCAGGGAACACACCTCGTACTACTGGAATTCAACTGATAGCTGCGTTTTTATTTTTTTTAAGTTTTTCAGTGTGACTGAGGTTTCGTTTGGCAGAATTGTTCAAAGAAGGTATTTGGTGAAGTTTGTGGCATATATTGCTGGTAGTGACTGTCTGATTCTGGAAATGATGTTGGCGTGTTGCTTCCTATTTTTGAAAAAAATTGTTTAAAAAATTAGCCATATCTCTGCGACCACTGTAAGATATTCCGTCCTGTAATAGCGAAGATACAGTACTTATCTTTTCTTTTTTGGCATTAACTAAAACCTTTAAAGTACCCCACAGTCCTTTAGGATTAGATTTTTGTTTGGTAATTTTAGAACAATAATGGTCCACTTTTGCGGTTTTTATGAATGAATTTATTCTGTTACAATAACATTTATATGTTTGCTCATTGATAATATCATTCTTCCATAATTTATAGAGAGAATGTTTATGGTTTATGCTTACGATAAGGGAAGAAGTGATCCACTGGTTGTTACAACTACTTTTTGACACGAGTTTTGACTTGAGAGGAAAATTAGCATTGAATATATCCATTAGTGTATTTGAGAATGTTTGAAATTTTGTTTCCGTCAGAGTTACTTTCGGTTATTTCCGACCAGTTAAAAGTTGACACTTCTCTGGTAAATTTAAATTTATTATTATAATTGTAGGGTCCATAGTCACATCCTGTGTTTTTAAATTGTTAATTAGCATTGTGTATGTGGGCAGATGGTGCGTAATATGTAATAAGAGTATACCTGAGTACAGCAAAGGGAAGACTGCAGCCAGATTTGGTCTAATGAAGTGGAGTTTTCTATGATATTATGTAATATTGTTAGCTTAGTTATGGTTAAATTAAAGTCATTTGCAGTGACGAGATTGTAGAAGAATTAACATTATTATTACAGTTTATTTTAGCAAGATCGTAGTTATTGTTGATGTGATCAGAAGTTAAAGTCATATCTATGCTTGCAATAAACTTTGACAAGTTACCATTGGTAGCCGGTAGATGCTTAATAATGAATAGGAAATGTA